>CM035225.1:117367920-117925297 GCA_020226215.1 Sindora glabra | reverse complement strand
TGCCATTAAGTATAAGCATGCTTTTAATGGCTTTCTTATGCTTAATAAAAAATTAAAAATATTATTCGTTAAAAGAAAATTTGACAATAAGAGCAATAATGTATAAATTCCTGCACCCATACTATATAATCATTAACTTAATATCTGATTCAACCTATTCCATATCAACCTTTATTTCATTCAAATGTAGAAAATTGAATGTTTGTTAAGGGGAAACATGGTGAGTGAAGATAAGGTTGTTAAAGATATAACTTCTAAGATGAAAGTGAAATTTGATAAATGCAGGAATGTTGGTGTGTGTGTCCTAGGAACCATTCATAAGATGATTGCAATATTACACAATATATTACATTTTCATTTAACAATATAATTATCATATTTTACTTTATTTTATTTTGTACAAATTATAACTTAAATATAATAATTATCCTTAGAATAGATTTGCTATTCCTAAAATGCCCCTAGTTAAGTATTATTACGAAAATGATAGTAATAACACGTTGATACTAGCATGTATAGTGACTAATGATTACAAATTATAGATATCTGATACCAAGTCAATACATGAGTACATTGTTAGTAAACAATGTACTAGACTGACCAATTGTGAAAATACTATAGACGTGTTATTAGTTATTCCCATATGACCACAAATGCACATAATCCTTTAACCTGAAGTCACTACAGTTCCCTACATGAGGAGTTACTCACTTTGATATTGTCCTGTGTCAACTTTAATTAGGATGCCCCTAATCAAGTATTATTACGAAAAGGATAGTAATAATATATCAAGACTAGCATATATAGTAATTGATAATTACGAATTATGGATATCTGATACCAAGTCAATACATGAGTGCATTGTTAGTGAACAATGTACTGAACTGACCTGTTATGAGAATACTACATAGATAGACGTGTCATTAATTATTCTCATATGACCACAAATGCACATAGTCCTTTAACTTGAAATTACTACGGTTTCCTACATAAGAAGTTATTCACTTTGATGTCATCCTATGTCACTTTTAATTAGGATGACTAGTAGGGCATTGATTGAGTGTGTCACGAATTATGCAGAAGGAAGTGAGTGATGTAGATGAGATTTTGTTACTCTTATATAAAAGAGAAATATCCTTAGGCCCCTTGATTGAGTGAGATTTAGAAATGTATGGCTATACTCAGTTGGATCAATATGTGATATTGATAATTTATTTTAAGTCTACTTAGTATCAAGAAATATAAATTAAACATTGACAAGAATGACACACTCCATGCCTCCAGTTCAATTTATATATTATTATAAAAAGGATTATGATGCAAAGCATTGATCACATATTAGGTGGATGTCGAAACATAAATATTCTTACTACTTGAGTGGCAATGATGTATTGCTAGATACTACTCACTATCTATAACCCAAAGATGAGTCATTGTCAATATAGTAAGAACTTATTGGGTCACATAAAAGGAGTACGAATGAGACAATAATTAATTAAATTTTAGTTAGATTAAAACTTAGTAAATTGGACTTATTTTCATGCATAATATATTATTAAGATAATAATATATTTATTCACATAATACATATGTGATATATATTATGTGATATTATTTGATATTAAAGTAATATCCGATAATTATATTATTAGATATTAGATAATTATATTATGAGATAATATTATTTTCTAATATATAAGATAACTATATGCCAATTCTTAATATTAGATAATTATATTATAAAATAATATTATTAACTAATATTAGATAATTAATATATAAGTTTTATCTCTCCTCACTCTCTCTATGATAAGGATAAGGTAATATTTATTTAGTGTGATTAGGATTTTTTGAAGCATTATCCTAGTAGGATTAGGATTGTTATATGTCTTAGTTCTATAAAAGGACTTCAAGGCAACACATTATTTATGCACATTGGCTTCAATTAAACCTTAAATAACTCTAAAAAATACCCAATCCAATCCTAGTGAGAGAGACGAATCCTAACAGCTTCATAGAGGAGAGAAGTCATTGTTCACTCTGTGTGGACTTCTATAAAAGGACTTCAAGGCAACACATTATTTATGCACATTGGCTTCAATTAAACCTTAAATAACTCTAAAAAATACCCAATCCAATCCTAGTGAGAGAGACGAATCCTAATAGCTTCATAGAGGAGAGAAGTCATTGTTCACTCTGTGTGGACATCGTAGAGATGCTATAGTTTTCGATCGGTGTTTAATTTATCTCGGTCTCTCAAGGTTTTATTCAGAAAGAATACGAGCACAAATAAGGTAAAACTTTAACACTAGTTTATGACTTTTGCATGGATTCTAGGAAGGATCTAGATAAAAAATTTAAAATTCCATTGTGTATGTTAATCCGAAACCTAACATGGAAAGACTATATTATTGTCTATGCTTTTAAGGCTGTTTTTGATTTAAGAATAAAGTTAAATTTATTGAAGTTTTCTTAGTTTAAACTTGACCCCATAAGATGTGAAGAAATGGTTGTATAAACTTTATGAAAGCTATGAAAAAAAGAAGCTTGATAATGATTCAAGTACAAGTAGCTCTTAAATTGAATCATTCAATGCATAATTTAAGCACACCAGGGAAAAATTGCATTTAAATTTGACATATTTGATGTAAGCTAATTTTTTTTAATTTATTATGTAATTTTGTATATATATTACACTACCAGTCACATGGCTTAATTATATTTTTCTTCATTTCTTAATTATTGTAGGAATATATGAAATTTGAGAGTTAAAATGTGACAAGGATTGAAAAATATCATTTGGATATGTATTTAAATGAGTCATCTTTGTAATTATAACACTTTAAAGAATTAGAGATGCTTCGATATTGAAAAAATCATAAGCATCACTTTGAAGGTTTAACAAATTTAGCTTGTGATATTTTGAGCATTCCAATTACTATAGTGGCATTGGAGTCATCTTTTAGTATTAAAACTTAAGTTTTTAACAAAAATTGATGCTTAATACTTGATTCTTACCTTGAGGCTCTTATTTGTACTAGGAATTAGTTAAACGGTTATGGAAAAGGTGATAAGTCAAACTTACAGCTAGTGATGATAATTTTACATCTCTTTAGTGTTATATTTACTCATACTAAGGTAACTTTTCTAATTTTATAATATAAATGAAGAAAAGGAAAATGAAAATTAAGAGTTATTAAAGGAATACTCAAATTATGTGGATAAGCATCATAAAGGAGAGAGGGATTTAAGAATCATTGATTGTTAGTTTATGGTTGTTTTAGTGTTTAAACTTTAATATATGTTGCATAATATTCAAAATTATTGCTTGCCAATTTAGTACTTTATATAAATTTTAATTTATATTCAATTCTTGTATTTGAATTTGATTCTTATCTTTACTTTTTTGTAAGATAGAAAATACATAAGTACCAACTTTACTCAAGTCCTAGCCATAAGTGAAAAAATTAGATTTGTGGTGCTATTATTCTTTAATCTTTTAGAATTTTATCATTTATTAATTATTAAATATTATGCTTAGAAAATGCATTTTTATTATTTATTTTATATTTGAATATCAGACATGATAAAATTTTAATTTATGGATGGAATGTGGTGTTTACAAATGTATTCTAAATTATTTTTAAGGTTTAAATAGATTCAAAACAATAGGTATTTAAAAATGATGCAAAACTATCAAAATTGTCAAAAAGTTTCTAACAAGCTGGCTTGTTAGCCTCATGGACTACATATACTAGGACTCAAACTTTAGTTTCTATGGCTTGTTAGAAACATGGGCCAGTTTGGTTAGATTAAGGTCATCCTGTGAATAGATTGGATTAGGTTATTAATTTTAAGAAGCATATTTGATTCAAAATAATACAATATGAAAAAGAAAAACCAAAACCTATGTATGAATCAAAGAAAATTGTTAGGAAAAATGTTTTAGAACAAGGCAAGTGACATAATAAAGCATTTGAACCTATATTGAAAGTTTTAAAATTAGTTAATAGTAATGAAAACTTAATAATGGGCTTTTTGTATAAAGTTATAAATAGAACAAAGTAATCTATTCAACAAAAATGTCATTATCATAAATAGTATAATGATATCATTGATAAGAGATGAAAATTTATGCATTTAAATTTGCATTTTGCAGATTAGTTAACATATAACACAATTTCATTTATGAATTTATTATGTATCTTTTGTTAAAATTTAGATATGATTGTTAATTAAAGTTGCTTTTTACAAAGTTATTTTCTTAATCCATAATTTCAATTTAGTTTAGAGCATGAAGAAAATGTGATAAAAGAAACACTAATGAAACTACAATGGTGATTTTTAAATTGGAACCTAATGTTGATATTCAAATTAAAGCAATGAATCATGTTAGCTATAAATTTTAAAATTTATAGCTTAATATGAAATTTTTGTCCATTATTATTACAAAGAATTTATAAAATTTATTATATGGTGTAGTAGTTATTTTTTTCAAGATAAACATAAGATATTTAGAATACCACAAGCTTAAAGAGCTTATTCTAAAATGAATTTTGGTAAGATAATAATAATAACATTTTTTTGGCATTGTACAGATTATTGTTAAGTAATAACTTCCATTTTTATTTACTATTTTTTTAATAGCTCAGTAATGGTTAATATATAAGAAGTGTGCTCCTAAACTTCAAAGTATAGCTATTAAAGTACTTAATCAAACAATTTATGCATCAAATTGTAAGTGGAATTAGAGCACATTTAGTTATATACACACAAAGGCAAAGAATAGATTGAAGTATGCAAAGCCACAAAAACTTATTTTTACCTTTTATAATATGAAGTTAACAATGAGACATATGATGAGAAGGAGATAAGAGGACATAAAGAGGAGTTTCAATCTTATAAATCTTGACCATATATTCTAGAATAATGATCTATTAAATCCACGACTTAAGAAAAGAGAATCACCATTGTAGACAGCCTTAAAATCCTAAATAGTTACTTAGGATTGATTTTGATGATGAAAAAATTAGAATAAGCGAGAATGATTCAAATTCTAGTGAAACATGTCCATAAAGTGGAGATGGTAGCTTAAGTCCACTAAGTGTTGATGGTGATGAAAGTGTGTATGAATAAGCTATGAGAAAAAAATGAACAAAGGCCATATAACTTTTATGGTGAAACATTACATTTTTGAGGTAATAACTTTTATGTTGGTATGACAAATTTTCAAGCAAATCACATTGGTGATAATAGTAGAAATGTATCTTGACAAAGTAGAAATAAGAGACAACAACATAAAATATTAGAGAATTCCCCTTTGCTAGTATGTCCTAAAATTTTAGTAATTTTAGAATTGGGACTTCATCTTAAAACAATCATAGTTATTATCCACCATTTGATTAATATCTTAATTACTCATCTTATAGTCATCATTTACTTGTAATGGCTGCATCTTATTATTAATGCTAGTTATATTCTCAATTATATCCTCAAAAATGCCTTTTTCCTATAGTAAGAATGCTTTGAAGCCTTGTTCTATGGAGGAAGCTTGTGAAGATTCAATTTCACCACCTATATAGTAGTTAAAACAAATTTAATACAAAACTAGGAGAGGCTTTAAATTTAAGACAAAATGTGTCCAAGGTGAAAATGGAAAACATGTGCGTGTAATGTGATCTAACATTGCTTGTCGACCTTATGTTGGTATGTAAAATAAGTAAAAAACTTATGGGCAATGTAGGAAACTTGCAATCACAAGACATTAGTTGGGTTTCTTTATTTGGAGTTGTTTTGTTTATAAGTTTATGCAAATAAAATCATATTGGTCCAAGCCTGCATGACCCATTCAAACTTGTCCATAGGCTTAATTTTTTTATTAATAAAATTTTTAGTAATCTTTTAAGCATTTAAAAACCTTTTTAATTCAACCCCATTCCCAATCCAAAGTCTAATGGCTTAATATAATTTTCTTACTCTTACTTAACTAATATATTACATAAAATAAAAAAAGAATCTAATTACCTAATTAAATTTATAAAAAAAAATATTTTTTTAAAATCTATCCTAATCTAATATCCTTTAAAGTTGTCTCTTTCCTCTATATTTAAAATTCAATCTCTAATTCTTGTATGTATGTATCTAGTAATTAATTACTTATTAATTTTAAAAAAATAGTTAAAAAAAAAGAAAAAATCAAGCCGGTACCGTTTGTTACAATTTATTGCAACGAGGTGTCACATGCTTATTTTTTTTCATTTAAGTTCACTCGCAAATAGTAATTTACTAGAAAGCCTAAAAAATAAAAACTACACACTTAAAGTACATTTGAGAAGAATAAAAGTAATGAAACGAAAACCTTTGTTATTGCATATTAAAATTAAAAAATAAAGGATTAAAATTTATAAATATTAAAATTAAAGAATTTTAATTTTATAAAAATTAAATTAAAAATTTTAATTATAAATAAAATTAATAAAATATTTTTTAGGGATTAAATAAATTATTGGTTAAGATAAAAAAAAAATAAATAAGAATTTAGAATAAATAAGTTTTTTTTAAAAATAATTATTTGAAATGAATTATTGTTTGAAGATTAAGCAATAACATGTTATTATTTAATAATTTAATTATTAATAAGACTTAAATTATCCATTTATTTTATATTTTTAATCAATATTGCTGTCTGGGGATGAAATAGTAATATATTATTATTTAGTTTATTTAGCAATTTGATTGTTAATGAGATTTAATTTATCCATTTATTTTGAATTTTTAATCAAAGTTACTATTGGAGATAAAATAATAATATTCTCCTTTTTGATAGTTTAATTATTAATAAAATTTAATTTATCTATTTATTTTAAATTTTTTTATTGATGTTACTATTTAAAGATGAAGCAGTAATATATACTATCTGAAGATTAAATAATAATAATATGCTATTATTTAGCATTTTAATTATTAATCAGACATGAATTATTCTTATTTTAAATTTTTAATTAATGTTATTTTTGAGAATGAAATAATAATATGTCACTATCTGGAGACTAAATAATAATATATTATTATTTAAAAATTTAATTATTAATGAGACTTGATTTATTTATTTGCTTTGAATTTTTAGTGAATATTACTGTTTGAAAACAAAATAAAAACATCCTCTTCTTCTTTGATAATTTAATTATTAACGAGATTTAATTTATCTATTTATTTTAAGTTTTAGATTAATGTTATTGTTTAGGTATGAAATAATAATATATTACTGTATAGAGACTAAATAATAACATATTATTATTTAATAATTTAGTTATTAATAAGACTTAATTTATTTATTTATTTTAGATTTTTAGTGAATATTATTTAAAGATGAAATAATAATATCATCTTTTTCTTTAATAGTTTGATTGTTATGAGACTTAATTTATCCATTTATTTTAAATTTTTTATCGATGTTATTATTTGAAGATAAAATAATAACATATTACTGTCTGAAGATCAAATAGTAACATAATATTATTTGATAGTTTAATTGTTAATAAGACTTAAATTATCTATTTATTTGAAATTTTTAGTCGATGTTATTGTTGAAAGATGAAATAGTAACATATTATTATCTAAAGATTAAATAATAATATACTATTATTTAGCAATTTGATTATTAATAAAACTTGAATTATCCACTTATTTAAGATTTTTTATCGATGTTATTGTTTGGAGACGAAGCAGTAACTTTCTTCTTTGACAATTTGATTATTAATGAGACTTAATTTATCCATTTATTTAGGATTTTTGATCAATATTATTGTTTGGGGATGAAACAGTAACACGTTATTATCTGAAGATTAAATAATAGCATGCTATTATTTAATAGTTGAATTGTTAATAAGATTTGAATTATCCATTTATTTGGGATTAGTAATCAATGTTACTATTTACAAATCAAATAATAACATCTTTTTTTTTTGTAATTTGATTGTTAATAAAATTTAATTTATCCATTTATTTTAAATTTTTAGTTGATATTATTGTTTGAAAATAAAATAGTAACATGTTATTGTTTGGAGATTAAATAGTAACATATTATTATTTAGTAATTCGATTGTTAGTTAGATTTGATTTATTTATTTATTTTAAATTTTTAGTTGATGTTACTATTTTAAAATTAAATAGTAATATGTTACTATTTGAAGGCTAAATAATGACATGCTCTTCTTTGATAGTTTGATTATTAATGAGACTTAATTTATCCATTTATTTTGAATTCTTAGTTGATGTTATTATTTGGAGACGAAACAATAACATCCTTTATTTTAACAGTTTAGTTGTTAATGAAACTTAATTTATTCATTCATTTTAAATTTTTTTATCGATATTACTATTTAGAGGTGAAATAGTAATATATTATTATATAAAGATTAAACAATAATAAGTTATTATTTAGCAGCATGCCGAGGCTTTAATTTATATATATTTATATGTTTTTGTATTATTAATATTTTTAAATTGTTATATTATTGGCATATAAAATTTTAGAGGAGCTTATAGTACAATATTACATTGTTGGATTAAATTTAATATCAAAATATATTACTATTTAGAGATAAAACAATAACATTATCTATTTTAGTAGTTTAGTTGTTAATGAAACTTGATTTATTTATTTATTTAAAATTTTTTTATCGATATTACTATTTTGAGATGAAATAATAATATATTATTATCTAAAGATCAAACAATAATATGTTATTATTTAGCAGTATGTTGAGGCTTTGATTTATATATATTTATATATTTTTGTATTATTAATATTTTTAAATTGTTATATTATTGGCATATAAAATTTTAGTGGAGCTTAGAGTACAATATTACATTGTTGGATTAAATTTAATATCAAAATTTAACCACCAATCCAATTTTTTATAAGGAAGGCCCACTCATTTTTAAACTGATTAAAAATTTTAATTGAAATAAATAGACCAATTTTAAATAGTTGCTCTTGATTTATTTAGAAATGTCAAATTCTTGCACTCCCAATTTTGACTTGATAGAATAGCTGGATCTTTTTCATTTAACTTTCCTTTTGTTCAGTCTAATAATTTGTTATTAGAGTTTTAACATTATACTTGTTATTCAAGGATGCCGGCAATATTTTATTGTCATTGAAGTTTCTGAGATTCGGCCAAACAATGTTTGTTTTTTCAGGTGACTAATCAATTTAAAGATTCATTCTATGCCTGTTACCCATTTTTCAATTTCACTGGTTTTCTTTATTTTTATCATCAAATTTCACAATTAACTTTAGAACCAATCCAACATTTTTCTCAAATATTATATATCAGCAAAAAAATTTAATAATTGTAAACCGAAAATTACTTTAGAAAATTTCTGCGGAATGTTCTAAATCAAATTTTAGATTTAAAAAACTAGATTAATTGTCTTTTACAGAATTCAATTGTATCTAATTTTTCGTCACCCAGACGTCAGTTACCTTTACCAGAGGCTCCCTCGGGCAGCAAAATGATGTTGGCAATGTAATTCGGAGATTTTCATGAAGAGGTACAAAATAATAATTTTTTAAAGAAAAGAAAACAATTTCTGCAGATTTATAAGTTCAGAACTCAGCTGAAGAAAGACGAAGAGAAGGAGCTTCGTACTGATCCTCTCAATTTCTCCAAGCCATGAGCCTTTTCGGTTTAGGAAGGTAAGTTAAAAATTCACGATTTTGATTCATAATTCATCTGTTTGAGTATTAAATTTCATAGTTTCTTAATTCCACCCTATTAGCTCTTTGCTTTTGCATTTTATAGATTCCCTTGCAGACGGTACATAATCTGATCTGTTTTAGGGGGAACTTGTTCAAGTAGATCCTGATTTGTTTGAGCTGTTTTAGATGTGATTGCATTTATTATACTTCCCATATGTTGGTAATTTGCCTGCATATTTTGCATCTGTTGGAAAATGCTTGCAATCTTAGAAGAACATTTAGTGGGCAATCTTACTATTACTTTTCATTGATATACTTTTAATGCATTCTACCAGTCTATTATTAATCCATTAAATTTGTTGGGCAAGTAAAATAGTTCATAATAAAGAATGTGTTCAAGCTTTCTGAACATATGACTGTCATGGGAGAATTGTCCAACGGACTTATAGAACTGGTAGAGTAGTCATTGGTTGTTTTCTGCATTGTGGAATTTTGTTATTGCCATGCTGTGCCGATCTGTTTGAGCAATTCTTAACTGGTAGAGTTAACCGGGTAGGGATTTTTGGGCAAAGGATTTAAATTGATAAATTAATTATAGTGTTTATCATTTCGTTCAGTGTTATATTTCTATCTGGTGGTTGAGTAAGATCGGATTTTGCATAGCTGGCGGTAGTAATGCTTGCCTCAGATTCATTGGTGTTTATCATAAATTATTCATTAGGGCCTAACCTAACCCAATGGAATTCTATTACTTTCGCCAAATACATGCTATCTATAGGCATTTGGATTTGATTTATTCTGTTGTTGTAGCAGAATCTAACGTCCAATTAATTTTTAGCAGTTCATTTTCAATTAATCTGTAGGTCTCGTGTTTGTGAATCCAATTTGAGCGCCATATCATGATCTTTATTTTCAATAAATTTGTAGTTCATTAGGCTGGACTTTTCCATATTGGATCTATCCTTTCCCCCTCCCCCTCTTCTTTGGCCACACTTTCATAGCTATTACTGATTATCTAACTCACTACATTTTTACTTTTGTTGATAAATGGTTAACTAACTAGTTATTCCAAGCAAATGAGTCTGTAATTAGAACATTTACATTTAATAGGCTTCTTTTTACATCTTAGATATGCAAGGTAAGCCGGCTTCCAAAGATACATTATTTATCATCAATAGCTAACTGATATGCATTGCTATTTGTGCAACTTTTGCATTACGTTTTCGCATTTGTCACAAACAGGCATTAAATGTTGATGAGCAGTCATAATAAAGTAACTTAGTTTAGACTGAATATATTCCATCCTTCTGCTGGTATGCTCTGTCTGATAAACTATTCTGCAACAGAAACCAGAGAACATTCCGCCCGAAAAAGAGTGCACCTTCAGGGAGTAAGGTTGGTCCCTTTGTTGAAGCATATGTCAGGGATCTCTATTTTGGATATCCAATGTAATATAATTGTTGGTCTAACTTGTTCTTGAGGGCATAATCTTCCTATTGTCCCTTTCCATAGTTTCAATCCTTTAGAAGTTTATTGTGTTAAATGTGATGAAGAAACTACCTGGACAGTCTGTGCTGGGGTTTCCAAATTCCTTGCTGTGTTGTCGAAGGTTAAACTGAATCCTCTGTTAAATTTGTGCTTGTTCTGTATTGCAGGGAGCACAACTTAAGAAGCACATTGATGCCAACATTAGGCAGTGGAAATCTGAGGGAGGCAGTGAAACTACCTCCAGGGGAGGATTTAATGAATGGCTTGCTGTCAACAGTAAAACCCATTCTCTCCTATGCAGTAGTCTTGAGGGCTGTGACTTTACTTGTTTGCAGTTTTATTCTTGCCTTTCAACATTTAGCTTTCCTCAAAATTTATCCTAATCTGTGCTGTATTAATTCTGAGATGCGGGTAAATCTGACCTTGCTTTTGGCCTACTTTGCAGCTGTGGATTTCTTCAACCAGGTGAATCTTCTTTATGGTACCCTTACAGAGTTCTGCACTCCTGAGAATTGCCAGACGATGTCTGCTGGACGCAAGTAGGGCTTAATCGATTGAATGCTTTCTTTTCCCTCTTTCCAGAAAGAGAAATTGTATGCTGAAGAAATTTAATCAAGTGATTTTTCTATCAATCATTTAAGTTCAATGAGAAACTAACCATTCCTTAGGTTATTTCCTTGAAATGGTTGGAATATAATTTTACTACATTGAGATAATATGTTGTGAAAATAGATTTAAGTTTAATGGACGATGTTGTAAAGCAGAGATTATTTTGCATCGTTAATATTAAATGTGGATATCTCCTCCTTGAAGAAGAGCTTGGATTTTACTTTCTCACGTTGTAGGGTTTGTCATTAACATTATAGTGGTTGTCACAAAATGTAGCTCATTTTGTCCCTATTATATAAAAACTTCAGGTATGGTATAGATGGGCGGATGGTGTACAAATAAAGAAACCTATTGAGGGTTTCTGCTCCAAAAATATGTAGAATATCTAATGGAATGGATTGAATCACAGCTCGATGATGAATCCATATTCCCACAGAAGCTTGGTGAAGTTTTCTTTTCCCCTACTAAGATTACTAAACTCTCTGCCCCATCATCATCATCATCATCACTTACGAGATTTAGCTTGTGGAATCATATAGGTACCCCATTTCCTTCCAACTTCAGGGAAGTCGTGAAGACAATATTCAAGCGATTGTTCCGCGTTTAATGCTCATATATATCATTCTCACTTTCAAAAAATCGTGAGCCTCAAGAGGAGGCCCACCCTAAACACATGCTTCAAGCATTTTATACTCTTTACCTGTGTAAGTCACATTTGGATGACTAATTATTTATGCGAACCCTGTGCTTATAATTGCATATTTTCTGTTTTTTCACTGCCTTTATGTGAATTCTCTGGTCGCATTTGTCAGTTTTTTTTTTCCCTCTCCAAAGGCCTCTCTGAAACTTCTATGTTATATTCAGCTAATGTTTATCTTCATACGATGAAAGAAATTATTTGAAGTGATAGCAGGGATTCTTTTCTGGTCCAAAATTCTTAAGCTTATTAAAATTTATAAAATTCTTGTCCCTGCAGGAGTTTGGACTGATTGACAAGAAGGAGCTGGCTCCACTTCAAGAGCTTATAGAATCCATTGTTGTTCCATATTAAATGAGTGAATGGGGTCCATGGTAGGAATAGTATTAATTAAGGTATTTAATGTAATAATGAGTGGTTATTAATATATGACTTGGGAAATCCTCCCTTTGTATGTTTTGCTTAAATGATTTATGTATGGTAACAATTTCTTTATCCTACGCATGACTCTACCAATTATGTAAATATAGAATGATTTAATCTGTTGCTTTTTGACTTTTGATTATTGGTAGAGTATCAATGACAGTAGGTTTAGGTGTCCATGTAAGAGTTGGTCATGTGTGATGGTGCAATCACACCTCCAACCTAATAGATTCGCACTGTTACTGCCTTTATGGGATTGGATCCCTCGATTTCTTAGAAAGTTGAGAAGGAAAATTTAAGATAAATACATTCTTTTTGGGGGAAATTACAGTTTTTCATAAAAATAGATGCACCATTTCAATGTAAAGAAAGATTTTTGTACCCGTTCAATGCATAATTGGTTTTTGTATTTGTATTTCTCTAATTCACACCCTCGGTTTTTGCATTAAAAAGTAAAAAAAACAGATATATATATATATATATATATATATACTTGCCATCACAAAGGAAAAGTGAGATATGGAAATTGGAACAATTTCTATGCTGCTGTATAGTTTTAATTCAGGTTTGCAATCGTGCAATTGACTGCAAAATGATTACTTCAGAACAGAACAGAATTCAAGGTTGAAATCAGTACCGCTTATGCAATAAGCCTTGAGTCATCAAACACAACTTTGATAAAGAGTCAATACGCAATTATTATTAACTGTTCCGGCGTCACAGTTCAGCTTTTCGCTGCCAAATTATTTGGTAGAAAACTGCTGCCTTGATTTGCAACATCAGACGTTGATGGAAATATTCAATCAAAAGAAATTATTCAACCGAAATGAACACATCAGGTCCACAGTATTTAGGTGCCCTGTATGCCACGGACAAGAATATGATCCAAAGCAAAAGAACCCTGTTCCTTCTTTTTAGCAATAATGATTGACCACCAAATTTACATTGTCTGCTAGAAGTATGAATCTTATTCCTAGACATTTTAATCCTCAAAACTCATTTCTATAGAGAAGGGGAAAAAAATTCTCTTCCTTTTTCGGCCTGACCAAATTATAATACATGGAATTGTCCAGTATACTAGTAATACCATCCAGCCAATATATCCTAATCTCACAAAATAATAAAAATGGAATAGAACAAGAAGATAGAACTCTACTTCAATTGTGATCTAATTGTGTCCGAGTTGAGTGCCCCTAATATCAGACTGCCCAAATCTTGAAACTGCAAATCCATACGATGCTACCGTTTGCCACAAGAACAACAAGGGCTGCCATGAAGAGCTGAAAGTTTGCAAGCAATTCACCCCGGACCTCACTTATCATTTGAGTGACATGATACCATGCTATCCTTGAGCCGGCAACCTTCCTGGTAGCATGGGGCCATAAAGGACAAAGGCGGTCTGATAGAACCAAATGCCCTGGGAGTGCTATAGCAATGCCGTTACATAAATCAACAGGGAAGCTGGTTGGCAGAAGTGCTCCGGCTATAGAAGATAAAATGCAAGGAGCCCTATGAAGGAACACAAGGAGGATATGATAATAGCCCTCAAGGCCCTTATGTGTTGTTGAGTGAAAGTAGAATAGAAGATACTCGGCACAGAATGCTGCGGCAGCAATCAAGCAAAGAACACCGTCTGGCAACGGAAGAAATCTATAAAAGCAAAAAAAATAATAATAATAAGGGAGACAATGGTTAGCCCACAATTAGAAAAAAACTGAAGAATATGCTAATGTGTCTGGTAGGTAATTAATTGAATATTCAAATCAGTTTTATAACATATAAACTAAAGATCATCACTTTCTGACTAATAAATATATTCAATCATAGTTTGATAAAGTAACAAGTGAAAGCAGCATGCAAATTGGTTTATGTAAAATCAGACAATATAAAAAGTCTTAAGCAAGTGAACTAATTTACTTAATGAATCAATAACCTAAAGCAGAAGGACAGGCGGAAGAAAAGATGGAAAATAGAAAATAGCTAGCCACTTCCACTAGAGAGTTGCATGCTCATGTAGAAAGGAAACTTTCTGTTTCATTCTTCAGCACTTTATGAACCCTATAGCACATTCCATCACAAGAAGTGCAACATGCGTCATTTGCACTCTAAGACTCACACTATGATATTGGAGGAGACTCTAAGTAGCTGGCTATAAGTGATCCATATACTGAAAACAGAAGAATCCTCGGGTTATTCAGTGCAAGTCCTAAAGAACAAGATTAAAAAAACATCCAATTCATTGCCTAATTCATTTAAATAACTACTAGAAGTACATCTATTTGACAAACAGAAATGGCCGGCCCCCCGACTCTTACCATACGTTTTTCACCAGTACCAGCAGTATTACACATCATTTTTTCCCAATTCACACATGGTTAATTGTTAATGCAAACTGAATTCTATTAAGCTCTTTGAGACTTCAAAAGTACAAAAATATGTTTACTACACAATTTTATCTCTCATGAGATAATGACACTACAGTAACGTTAGCAAAGCTGTATGTTGCCACCATGATAAAGCACCAAGCAAAAGCGAGAGGAAAATGCTAGGAGAGTTCCTATATTTTATATTTTATAGAACAATTTATCAGGAAATATCCTGACACAGATTACGATGAAGCCAAAATAGGGTAAAGTAGCACTGGCCCACCATCATGCAATTTTGATCTATTCATTTATCTTAGATAAAGTCTTCCGGTCCGGTTCTTACAATCCTCTTCCCCTTACTTTATCTTCTGTTCAATTAACAAAATCGAAAAAAAAAAAAAGCAAATTTGACTCCTACTGATGAAAATACCCCTTTGGCCGATGCCGCATCCATTTTTTCTTACTATAAATAAAAAAAGAAGAAAAATGAAAAATCAAGATCTCGCATGTGTAAGCTTCATTTAGCATTGAAATGGCCTGATTAATTATAGTATAAACAGTCATCATTCCTAAATGATGGATGATAGATACATATCAACATAAATAATTCCTCTTCTTAAATTTAATGGAGATTGGTTGGTGTAAATGATATCAAATAAAAAAAAAATTCCTAAACGCAAATTATAAGAAAAACTAACCTTGTCTTTTCTGAGAGCAGAACAACAACACTGAAGATGAAAAACATAAGCAGCATTCCTGCGTGCTCAAAGTTATTCATATGAGAGGGGTTTAAGACTCCTCCAACAGAAAACTTTAAGTGGGTTGAATATAAGAACTCGATGCACAAGTCAATGAAAGCACCAATCGAAACAACATATAGCTCCAGGTACTTGAGCCTTCCATCAAAACCTGGTACAGGATTCCACACACGGACCTTAAAGGCTTTTGGGTTGGATACATATCTCACCACGGAGCCCCATATGTGCCAAACCCCTACCAGAAAAACAATGTCCCCGGTAATGCATGACCCTTGAAAGATCCCATCTTTCTGCTATAAAATTTTACAATTCTGTGTTTCTGAAGACTGAACTAATCAAAGAAGACAGATGATAACTGATTCTTCTTCTTCTTGAAGATGCTAATTATTCCTGTTTTGAATCAAAAGCACAGCCAGCTTTCAAAACCTTTTTAAGCTAAAGACCTCAGCAAACAGTCACAGTATGCTTTAGAACCTCCGTATCAATTTTATTAACGAGTTTCCGTGTCAGCTTTAACTGACCTGCTGGAAGACGCAAATTCGATTTACTTTATGCTGCAATTTTAAAATGATTAAAAAAAAAAAAGATTTAAAAGCTTTTTCTTTTTGACAACGTAAGCGTCCAAGCAACACCTTCAAGGATATCCTCAATCAAAAACTCAGTTTTCCGGAGAAACAAACAAAAAGCAAAGACTTTTCCATTTCAACCAGGTCGAGAAATTCTCCTAAAACCAGCCGATATCCCAAGTCAACTTCAGAATTTAATTTTCAAGGAAACACTCGAATTTTCTTAGTGAATAATAACAGAGAAGACAAAATCAAACAACGAGGAAAAGCCGGGTTCCAAGAGCCCATTCAGTCAAATAAAATAAGATAAACAAAGAAGATCTCGCACCAACTAGTCCAAAACTGGTAGCTTGAATGCAGATTCATAGTCACGATGAAAAATTGGTAGATTTAGAAAACCAGAGAAGTTCATCTGGGAAATTTCTCACACTAAAAACAAAACACCGATCAAGTCTAATCCATCTAGCACACTTGCTTCCGCAAAGAGACAGATTGGTTATGTAGTCATGAAAGTTAGAGATATTTTAGTGTTCAGAGATGAATAATTGAGCACTTTACATTCTAAATGATGGGGTTCTAAAAAAGGTCCTAAATTTGTATATAATGATGGGGGAAAAAATATAAAGTACGTTACTTACTGCAATAATTAATGGTTTTAGCGATGGTCGATTGGTTTTTTAAGCCCCAGAAAGCAAGCAAAGACCTTTCTCCTGTCTCTCCGTCTCTTTCTCTTGCTGGCAATGATTTCAAGGATCAAAAAGCCATGGTCTTGTAAATCAGAATAAGGAGACTGAATTTTTAAATGCTGAGATGGCAAAAGAGATGCTGGCTATTACAGAGTGCTATGATGGTGGCAGGGAGGGGTGGGATCCGAGACCGACGGCTGTTCTACTTCGAGTGGGGTCGCAGCAAGGGGCCAAAAATGTTAAACAGGCTTGCTGGCAGACGAAGGTTATTTTCATGTGTGTATTATTGCATACCTGCGTTCGCACGTAGGAATCTAAGATCAACTAAACCTGTCTGCTTAGATCTGTGATAGTAATGTGTGGGTCCCTTGTAGATATGAATCGTTGGATTGAAAAAATTTTTATACGTACATAGGGAAAGCAGGGCTCTTGAGATTTTTTTTTTCTGTTGACCATGAATGGCTAGGTGGGCTTCACGTGCAATGGGGGTAAGAAGATAAGAATATGTTCGTCCGTTTCCTGTCTGATTTCCACGTTTTTGATGTTAGATGTTACGGTTAGCGCCCAACAGTGGGGAATCTTAATTAGCAGGCCGGCAGCCTTATCTTTTTCACAGTGCATGATCAAGTAAATTTTATTATACTTTCAAGAACACTAAAATTTAGGATGATATAGTAATTTTAAATATGATTAAATAAAAATATTTAATTATGCTAATTAAAACAAATAATTATAATTTAGTACTTTTAAAATTTATTATATTATTTTAAATTTAAAAATTTTTAAGACATTATAACAAACATCGCATGATTAATTATTAATTGGTTGATTCATGAAGTGTAACAGGTACAGTTTGCCTCACATTGTTCCCGTAAATAAAATTAAAGCCTACTAAAATTTCGAGTGGGTTGCAACGTTGCCTTATTACGTTTAATTTCAGATAAATAAATAAATACAATTTATATATCAGTAAATTTATAATGTAAAATATTGCACAATCTTTTTCAATACATTATATAAATGCGATAGAAATACATATTATATTGAATGCGTTTTAACCTTTTTTTTTCCAAATAGATAAGTAAAACAGTTATATATATATATATATATATAATTGAGAGGGGCTAAAAGTTCAAAGAAAACAAAAACAAAAACTTCAATGGATAAATTTTGGGGTGAAAACTCCATATACATCACCTAATTAGAAGGGGATCTAAAGTTACAGGAGGCATTTCATATTGGATTGCTTGTAACTCATGTGAAACAAACTAATTTGCCAACCAATTGGCGCATGAGTTAGCTTCTATTTAAGTGTGGTTGATTTCAACTTTCCACTGCCAACCTAGTATATTCAAACATCGATTTATAAGAGATCTGACTTTTGTTGCTTGAAAATCTTGAACAAGCAACATAATCAGTTTCTAGAAGGATTTGTTTAAAGCCCAAACTCCAAATTCTCCTCTGCCCTCCAGATTTCTGCTTACAAGGAAGAACAGATGGCATGATTACGGGAAAAGCCTCTCTCCCACTTCCAAGGGGATTTTTGATTAACCACCACACCTAGCTTGACTTGGAGTTGTTTTTGGAGGTTCTATCAATGTCGAGCTTAACCCATTCATAGGGGAGGGAGTCTTTGATACTTCCACAATAGTGTATTATTTCTTTTGCAACGAGAGAATTAGACGCCTCTTCAGTAGCAATAAATAAGTGAGCAAAATTCTGAATTACTAGAGTTGACCCCTTAAGATATTGGAAGTTTCAGTGAAAATAGCAAGAATCCTACATTTCTATCGAAACTATATTGTTAAACTCTAAAGATGGCAAAGAGAGATCACTGTCCCTCCCAAAGTTTATGGTCAGGTTATTGTCGACCCAATCATGTAAATCCCACATAAAAAATTGGCATCTGCTTCTATTAGATAAAATGGAGATACATACACGTTTAGCTTCTATGCGGTCTCTCATCATGACATGTAATGGATCTTCAACTTTTATTTGATATTTGCTGCAATACAGACTACCCAGCCTCTCCCGCTTCCCTCTTAGTTAGTATGGAAGCCATTGTTGAATGCCTGCCAAATGAAAATTTTAATGCGTCTGGATTGTGCCAGTTCCGAGCATTTCATCAACAAACAGGGGTTCTCGGGGATAAATATTGCTATTTTATTGAAAAATCGTCATTCTTGCTATTTTTCCATTCAATGAATCAGAACTGAACTCCCTTGTTGGTGGACAATGTGCTGCCAATAAATTCATTGAATTCTCAAGCAAGAGATTGCAAAGTAAATTTTGATTCCACTCATCATTTTGCACCACATAGTTTGAAACAAATTGTTTCCTCAATCTATCAAAATAGGATGAAGAGCTCGATCTTTTAAGCAAAAATTAATAAACTAATAATGTAAGTTTTCTTAATTTCTATCTAATTTTGCTGACAGAATTCATCAATTATTATAATGCACAGGATCTTAAAAACTCATAAGTTTTCACTAATTCATTATAAATTTATATTATCAAATTAAGGATAGACAACAAAGTATGATCTATAACTTAGTAACTTAAATCTTGAAATATACCTATGAGAGAGAGAATTGTGTTTCTATCTCTTGATTTCTTTTAATTTTCTTCACACTTACATTAGTGATAGAGAGAGAGAAAGAGAGAGCATAAAACTTTATAGGCAAAAATTGGGACCAATTTTTCAAATAAATCTTTATTTATCTATCACATAATTTTTAAATAAATTTTTATTTATTGTCAAATAATCGTTTATTATCTAGTAACTCCCCATTAACCACTCTTGTTAAGTAATTGGTTACTTTAGGAAAATCATATCTCAACCTTACTAATTAGAAATTAATCCATTTAATATTCATTTATTTAAGCATAATAACCACTTATCACTTTCACTTGAGCCATTTAAGTCTTATATTCTCCCATTTGGCTCATGTGATATTGGCTTACTTTATGGTAAAATAAATAAATCAACATAATGCACATAGATAAGGCTAATTTTCTATACATTAGTTACATCATTCGTCATATATAAGAGTAAGAATTAATACAAGTCATGATGGTTGTATACTATTTATTAGATAGATTCCATTCTATGTGCTATTATAACAGTCCTTTTTCTTTTATTATAACCTATAAGTGAAAAGTGTATAATTGGTCCAACATTATGTCTTTAGCAAAGATAGAACCTATTATCATGATTCAAACATATATATAATACTTAATTATTAGGATCATCATAAACATATTCATTTCAGAGCCAACAGTGTTAAAATATACATTAACATAAAATCAATAATAATATTCAACAATTCTTATTAGTAATATGTCCATATTTGTAATATAATCATTAAATGTTTTAGGCGGTAATCCTTTTGTCAAAAGGTCAAGTATTATAAAATTGGTGCTAATATGTTTTATTGACACTATATTTTTATGAACTTCTTCTTTAAAGTTAAAATATTTCAATTTCATATGTTTAGTACCTTTAGAGTACTTATCATTCTTAGAGAAGAAAATCGCTATAGAATCACCATAATAAATTCTCAGTGGCCTTGGCAAAACTATCGATTACCCTAAATCTGAAATAAAGTTCCGCAGCCACCTTATTATGAACTATGGCTTCAAAGCATACCACAAATTTAACTTTCATAATGGATACAACAATTACTAATTGCTTTGCATTCTTTCATGAGATGGCTCCTCTAGCTAAAAGATACATATAAACAAAAGTAAAATTTCTTGTATCTATGCAACTAGTGAAGTCTAAATCTAAATATCTGATCACCTTAAGGTGATAAGATCTTTCATAAGTAATCATATGATCTTTGGTTCTTTGTAAGTATTTGAGAATTTCTTTGTAGCTTTCTAGTGACCCAATCCTATATTACTTTGGTACCTGCCAATATCCCAACTACGAAGCTAATGTCTGGTTTACTACATGTTTGAATATACATTAAACTCCTAACCATATATGCATAAGGAACATCTTCCATCTGTTTCTACTCCAAGTTATTCTTTGGATATTGTTTGAGACTAAACTTATCTCTTTTATGAATTAGAACAGGAGATGTTGAATAGATTTTCATCCTGAATCTTCTTAAATCTTTATTGATATGCATTAACCTAATAGTTTATGTGATCTATCCTTAAATATTTCTATTATAATCATATAATTTACCTCTCTTATATTTTTTATTTGAAAGTTATTAGAGAGAAAATTCTTAGTCTCATATATTAGATCAAGGTCATTAGTTACAAGTAAGATATTATCAACATATAAAATCAGAAATATAAATTTACTTCTATTAACCTTTAGATATATGCATCGATCAA
This sequence comes from Sindora glabra, assembly GCA_020226215.1. NCBI lineage: Eukaryota > Viridiplantae > Streptophyta > Magnoliopsida > Fabales > Fabaceae > Sindora > Sindora glabra. Next base: position 117,903,648 of record CM035225.1, on the reverse strand, counting down.
TAGTGTTTTTTTTAAATCCAAAAGCAACAATAGTATCATTGAACTTAAAATGCCATTACCTATAAGTTTATTTAAGTCCATATATTGATTTCTTCAATTTATGCATCATGTGTTCTTTTCTTTCAATTGAAAACCTTATTGGTTGATACATATAAACATCTTCCACCAAATTTTCATTAAAAAAATGTTATTTTCACATCAATTTGATATAGTTCTAAATCATGATGAGCTACCGGTACCATGATAATTATAAAAGAATTTTTCTTAGAAATTGGTAAAAATGTCTCATTATAATCAATGACATCCTTTTGAGTAAGACCTTTGGTAACGAATCTAGCTTTGTAACGCTTAAGATTACCATGAGAGTCATGTTTGATCGTAAAGACTCATTTACATTCAACTCTTTTATAACCTTTAGGAAATTCTATAAGGTCCTATACTTTATTATATTCCATAGATTTTAACTTTTCTTTCATGGTATTCAACTACTTATGAAGACTATCACTATTAATGGCCTATGAAAATGAAACTAGATCATTATCAATTCCTAAGCTAACTTTTCGCTCTCTTAGATAAACTATATAATCATTCAAGATAGCTAGTCTTCCTTCCTTTTAGGATCTTCTTAATGCTATCTTTTATAATCTTTCTATAATAGGCTCATTATAAGTATAGGATCAGTAATTTATTATTCCTCTTCATTATTTTATAGCTCAATAATTTAAGGAATAACTATTTTAGAAGAATTTTAAGCTAATAGAACTTGCATTCTTATTTCCTTATTTTCTACATTTTATGGAACTTCACTTCTATTGGTTTTACCATTCTTAATGAACCTGACATTTCCAATGTTAATAATTCTTGTGCTCTAGTTAGGACAGTGAAATATATATTCTTTAGGTTTTTCTAGATGACTAATGAAATATCCACTGATTCTTCTTACATCTAGTTTCTTTTTTTATAGATTATATACCTATACTTCTGCTTGGCATCCCAAAACATGCAAGTGCCTTAAATTGAGCTTCCTACTAATTCATAATTCAAAAGGTGTCTTTGGAACTACTTTACTAGGAACCCTATTCAATAAACACAAAGTAATTTTTAATACATACATTTATAATAAAAATAAGTAAAGATGAGTTATTTATCATGCTCCTAACCATATCCATTAATGTTTTATTAAGTCTTTCTAATATATCATTTTGTTGTACTGTACTTGACATTGTATATTGTACACATATGATATGTTTCTAAAGGAATTTAACAAACGAACCTATGTGTTGTCCAATTTCATTATATATTCTATAGTATTCACTACCTTTATCTAATCGGACAAACTTTATTTTTCTATCTAACTGCCTTTTAACTTTATTTATAACTATTTCTAAGGTGTTCACTACTTGAGATTTCTCATGCAGTAGATAAAGATATCCATAATGTGAATAGTCATCAATAAAGATGATGAAGTACTTTTCTTTATTGAAAGAATTAATATCAAAAAGTCCATATATGTTAATGTGTATAATTTCAAGAAGTTATGTGCTCCTTGCTTCTTTCTTTATGTGTTTTGTTTATTTAGTTTTTCCTTTTATGCAATCTATACAACTATTTAGGTTAGTAAAATCCAAGTCTAGAAAGGTTTCATTTTTTACTAATCTTTCCGCTCTTTCCTTAGAAATATGACCTAAGCACCTATACCACAAGTTAGCAAAATGTTTATTTATTAGACTATATTTGGTACCAACATTATAATGTAAGGTCAAAAGTGTTTCAACATAAATACTATTAAATTTAACTTGTATAATCCATCATATAGAATATTAGGACCAATAAGATATTTATGCTTAAATAAACTTAAACATTTATTGCCAAAATTAATAGAATATCCAGTAACATCAAGTTTAGACAATGAAATTAAGTTCCTAAAAATATTGGGTACATAAAAGGATTCCAATAAATCTAAATGATGTCCAGTTTTCTTATAAAAATAATATTTGTGTTTCCTCTATTTCTTCTTAGGATTTGAGAGGAAGACTCATTTAACTTCAGTGATTCTCTTTTCTTTTCGTGTTTCTTTCTTCATCTCTTTCTAACTTCTTAATGGTTCACATAATAGTCAGAATGATTTTCTTAATTCTTAAGACTTATTTCCATTTAAACTAACATATTGTGAATTTATGCACATTCCATTTATCTTTTAATGGTGTTATAGTTCATTTGGAAAGAACTATACTTAAATAGTAACAAGTTAATAATGAACTGTACAAGAAAAATTTTCATCTATATTCATCCCTAAGACTTAAGTCTAGTTGCTATATTTGTCATCTCAATGACATGTATGTGAATCATCAAATTTCATAATGGTTAAAGTACCTATTAATGTCCCAGCAAAAGACTTATCAACAGTTTTGCAGCACTCTTCTACAAATTTTATAAATTCTTTAGCACTTTCAATCTTAGGAAGAGTTGACTTAATATTATTCATTATGCTTATTTATATAAACATCAGGCTTAGTCTGTTTAACTTTTCCCAATTCTTATAATAAGTTTTCTACTTAGTCTGTTTAACTTTTCCCAATTCTTATAATAAGTTTTTTATTCATTACTACTAACATTAGTAATAATGGCAAGTCTATCAATTTGGAATGCTAAATTAAGATCCAATACATGAAGGTCAAATTGGATTTGTTGGCTCCAATCAGGAAAATTTAGCCTATTAAAGATTAGGACAAACAAAGCATATGAATGAAGTAAATTTGGAATAGATATCGTAAGAAATAATACATAACATTAATGTTTTGAGTCATAATTAATATATACACAAATTCAAAACAATTCATTAAACAATTAAATGCATATTAATATTCTCTTTTAGGTGATACACTAACATATAATTATAAAATATAATTGATGTTAAATTTCAATTTCACATAATTGGCAATTATGTTACTCTAATTAGGCATATTTGCTATCTTTGGATATATTAAACATATCTAGCAAGTACATTAATTAACCACAATTATATTCATAATTATAAAATGATTAATCAACCTTTAAGTGATCCTTAAATGTTTTAAAATAAATGAACTTTAATATATTCATAAACAACAATCATTACATCTTTCATAGCATCACATAATCATGCATAATTAATTTTTTTATTTAATTTGACATCTATTATAACTTTCTAATTTGACTACTTTAATGACTAACAAATTATTCATAATATAGATATCAAAATAAATAAATGAATAACAACATCATAAAATTTGATAATGAGAAATTTAATTGCCATTACTTAATATTATAATATAATATGCCTACATCTATTTATATTTATACATTGAAAATTAATGACCCATTATGCCTTATATTCAATCATGTGACTAAGTTATGTATAAAAGATAAAATGCATATTTATTTGTATATGGCCAATTCTTGTGATATCCAAGCAAATGCAATTGTGTGGTAATTTATAAGAGACAATTCATTTGCAATCATGTGGCAAAGTGATAAAATGTATGGAAAAAAGTAATTATTTCCTAGATCATATAAATTTTATAAAACTTTATTTTCTTAAAATTAAGGTTCTTTAATGGAAAAGTGTGAGATCCTAAAGCAAGTTTTGATACCATATGTAAGTTTTCTTAATTTTTATCTAATCATGGATGATAGAATTTATCAATTATCTATAATGTATAAGATCTTGGAAACTTGTAAACTTTCACAACGTCATTATAAACTTTGTATTATCAAATTAAAGATAGACTATATACCTTGATCCATAACTTGATGGCTTAAATCTTGAAATATACTCTTTAATCCTTAAAACCAAAAGAGAACTGTGTGAGAGAAAGAATCGTGTTTCTATTTCTTGAATTTTTTAATTTTCATGCTTACATTAGTAATGAAGAGAGAAAGAGCATAAAACTTTATAGGCAAAGATAGGGATTAGTTTTCCAAATAAATCGTTCTTTATCTATTAAATAATCTTTTAGATAAATCTTTATTTATTTATCAAATAAACTTTTAGATAAATTTTTATTTTATCTATCAAATAATCATTTATTATCTGATAACTCTTTATCAACTACTCCTGTCAAGTAGTTAGTTACTTTAGAAAAACTATATCTCAAACTTACCAATAAAAAATTAATTCATTTAATATTTATTTATTTAACCATAATAATCATTTATTAATATCACTTAGGTCACTTAAGTTTTATAAACAATTCCTCCAAAATAACACAAACTTCTCACCCCTATGCTCCAGTATAGTCCTTCCATTTTGTAATGCCAATTTGGTCATGTTCTTACAAAAACAAAATCAGATTCTTTGGCTTTAATATGCCTGTGGCAATCGTAATTCCTTTTATACTTACCTCTCAAGACTTACCATATAATTCTTCAAGTTTGGAGGTCACTTTCCAAGCTATCTTTGTAAGACAACTACTCTTCATATTGGAAAGATTTCTAAACCTAACCTTCTTCTTTATTTTGGGAGACAAAGTTGTTACCAGGGGATGGTATGTATTTTTTATTTTCAAACATCATGTCCCCAAATGAAAAGATCATTGAATTCTCTTAATTTCCTTCATTAGGCACTCAAGAACTGCAACAACTCGCATTGTTCAAGTCGATACACCTTTGATCGCTATTTTAGTCTGAACAAATCTTCCTAACCATGGAGAAGCATTGCATTTTCCAATCAAAAAGTTTGTTCTGGACTTTTTTAACTATGACCATAAGTATTCCTGTTCACCCTTTTATAAATAAGAGATAGTCCTAGATATAAGTCAAGATCATTCGTAAAAGAGAAGTCATATTTCTTAACTATTTTATTTTTCAAGTTCCCAAAGACATTTATCAAGAAAAAATTTTGAATCTTACCAATTCACTTTTGCCCTTAGGTAGATGAAACATATTAACGCATTCCATTAAAATTATCCATTACTTTAGTGAACGAAATAAAGTTACAGACTACTTGGCTAATTTATCCCATTCATTAGGTTCTATAAAGGTTTCAGTGGTATAACTTTCGACTTCTCCCACTAGTTGCTATGAATTAATCCTTTGGGACATGATGGCGGTGTTTGTCCACCAAGCTTGTTATGTCTCCTTAGAAGCCCCTTGTATTTACAAAAGAAAAAACTTATTAAGGCATTCAAAGTAATTTCAATATGGCTTCCAAAAACCTCTCCAATTTAATGATTTCAGTTAGTTTCTTATAGCAGAGACAAATTTTGATTCAATTTTATTCATCCTCATCTTATTTTTGTTTAGGTTGGACCCCTTCAAACTTGTAACTCGCATAATGCTATAATCAAGTTAATATTTTTTAGACAAAAAGAAATACAAATTTTAGTTTCAACAAAGCCTTTTACATTCAAATATATGTATGTAAAAATGACATTTTATCTTTCCAAAGTTTGTGTTTCGGAAAAATATCATGCTTAAGTGTAAAATCAAGCAATTCATCCCATGGACTATTTTGAAAAATGAAATAGTCAAGTTGGATGTTAAATTTAACAAAAAGGGATGTAATTTGTTGTAAATGCAAACTTTAAGGGAGTTTATCCCAAACGTAAAATTTAATGGGACAAAGCGTATTTTTCTCAATTTTTTTTACCACATTGTAATTATTCTCTAGACTTTTTCAAGAGAACAATACTTTAACATTCCTTAAGTTTTAATAACATTATACAGACTTCTTTTATAATTTTGAAACTTACATAAATCTCTCTTAACAAAAAAAATTTATGTCTAAATCCAAATTTGAATCTTTCACTACAAAATGGTGAGGAAATATAATTATAAAAATGTAAATGTAACAATATAAGACATTTTAAATATTTTGTATTAAAAAATATATATTGATTAAGTTTAAATAGCTAAATTATGATAGACGAAAAGGTTGAACTTTGATCTATGTAAAGATTTTTAAGTTGTTTAACCCTAGTCAAAACGTATATTTGATTATAAGATACTTAGAATATTTTATATTGTTTAATTTGAATTAATAATTATTTTTTATTATTTTATTGATGAAATATTTAAAATTGAATTTAAATGTAATAATTTTTTTATTTTAAAGGAGTATATGTAGATTTCAAAAATAAATAAAAAATTTACATAATTTCATTAAATCCCAAGAAAATCAAAGTATTTTTCTCCTTTTTGTAATGCTCTTTGATGATTCCTTACCAGTATCATCCTCTCCAAACACCCCTTACTTTAATACTATTTATATGACAATATAAATGTGCGTAAAAAATTTTCTAATTTCACTTTATGATCTATTTGTGGAAACTAAGAATATGTTTAGATATTTTTTATTTTTATATTTTCAAAAAATATTTTTAAAAAATATTTTTTATTTTTAAAAATTAATTTTAAATTCAAGAAAAATCAAGATTAGAGGGTGATTGATATTGTAAATAAGAAAATATTTTATTTAATTACAAAACTGACATTTAGAACAAGAAAATAATTAAAAGTTATTTTTATTTTTCTATTTTTAAGTTATACATTCAAAAAATAGTTTTTAAAAGTAGTATTTGAAAACAGATTGCTAAAGAAGTTCTCTTATTTTTAAAAATAGAAAACAAACCAACCCTAAATCACTTTACTTGAGTCAAATTTGGCACAATAGTCAAGTTTCATTGTAATATAACTTAATGATGTATATATGTTTATAAACTTTTAAATTTTAAATAGGTAAAAATTGTATACTTTCACTTCGTGACTTATTTGTAGAATGTAAATTACATATTTGTGATCTATGGGAAAAACTATCTCATACTTTTCACAATTTTTCATAAAAGATTAAACCATAGTTGCATAAAAACTAAAAATATTTTTCATCAATATTGGTTGATAGAATTATAAAATTTTGAATACTAATTATATATAAAATTAGTAAAAAGATAATTTTTGAAAAATTGAAAAGTGTGAAAATTTTTCACAAATGTTAAGAAAATTGTAGAAAACAGGAAATTTGAAATTGAGAAATGTGACTTTTCATAAATATTAACATAAGTTTTAAAACTTAAATTATTTATCATATTTATATTAATTTTTAAATATATAAATAAATTATAATATTCTTCTTAAAATTAAAAAAAAATGCATATTACCTTCTAAAAATTATGTCTAGGAAAATTACCTTGCTTTATGTTAATTTTTTTTTATAAATAGTCAAAACCTAAGTCTAGTGAAATAAATTACAAAATACAAGCACATTACATGAGAGGTAGAAGCCTAAAAAATATCACTTAAAAGTAAACTACTCAAGCTTACAAGAGAACGCTCAAGTATCATTAGACCAAGTTCATGATCAAGATTGGAGGAGGCCGCACATCTATTCTCTTTGTTATATGTATGACTAATAACCACCTTTCATTTCTGATGAATTAATGAACGATATCAAGAAAAGAGAGAGAGTAATATTTTATTGGAGGAAGATTTTCAAAATATTAAATTTAATTGTCTTACTTTTCAAAATAATTCATGCTATAAAATATTTGATTTTAAGCTTTAAAAACAAATTTTCACATAGATGAATTTTATGGAGTAAATAATAATTTTTTCTGTGCACGCGCGCATATATATATATATATATATATATATATATACTAATCATTTATTGACGCTACTCATATATAATAAATTTATCTCTAAAATTATAAGACAATAATAAAATAATTTCCATAAATTATAAAAATATTTATAGTAAAAAATAATTTTTTCTCCATAAATTTTATCCTTTATATATATAATTTTATCTCTGAGTAATACAATAAAAAATTATATAGATAAAGTATTATTCAAATATTATTATAATATTTTTATAATTTTAAAAAATTACCAACATCTTATAATTATAAGAATGAAATTATTACAGTTATCATTACCTTTTTGTTCTAAGTTCATATGATCATGTCGCGACTGGAAAGAGATGACTTAGTAAAGGGTAAAATGAGAAATTTAAGAAAAATTACTTAAAAAATAGAATGATATGTATATAACAAATGGCAAACATTAAAAAATAAAAGAGAAAAGAACGCATGAAAAGGATAATTTTTATTTTGTTTTTAAAGAGTTTTGCCTTACTTAAAAAAAAAAAGGGATAAACGCTATTTTAAAGTAGAGAAGATATATATTCTATAAGTGTAAAGTATTTTGCATTTCTTTCTTATTCACAAGTAGAAAAAGTTCTTGGGGAGATATTTTAATTTAGATGGTATTTGATATCCTTTAAAATTTGATTTATATGTATATTTAGTAATTGAACTACTAAAAAAAAATAGGAAAACTTCTTATTTAAGGTAGAGGGAGTCCCTAAGATATGCCACCAAAATACTGCTGTATCATCGCATCAACATCTGGCATGCGATCGCATCATTTGGGTCAATTGAGTTTCACCTTCTACCAATAAGAATAATTAAGATTATGAAATGACCTTCGGTAATTTTTAGAAGAGGGTTGGGCAAATATTCTATTGGATCAGATTCCTTCAAGTTGTCTGATAACCAATTCTCAATCAAATCCAAGCAAAGTTAATATCAAGAAAAACATTGGATTAGCACAAATGCAGAGCCAAGAAATGAAAACTAACCATACTAAATCAAGCAAAATCATCCCATTCGGGTTGTAGAACTTATCATATGGAACCTCTGCGACTCTTCCCAACCCTTTGTGATAATGCGAATCATTGGGTTGTGCAAGGTAATTTGCGAGAGATAACACTTGAACCCGACCAATCAATCCACGCATCGACAGATTGGACCTTGACGATAAACCTGGAAGCTTCAAGAGATTCGATGGATGATGAGATAGAGGGAGTTGGGAGATTCGAACGTGAGTGGTTTAATTTAGGATAAAGCTGGAGGAAGTTAAAGAGAGCATAAGGGATGAGAGAGCTCATAAGAAGTCATCTTCTACCTTGAACTACACTTTGAAGAGGCACTATGAGCTTGATGGCAGTGGCTCCAAAAGGGCTCCAATTCTAGTCGCCAGTGATGGTGGATTTCTGGCGTTTAGTTCGTGTATGGATCATGGAATTACAAATTTTTTTGGGGCCATTTGCTAAAATTTTCTTCATCCTATACCTTTTTTTTATTTTGGGTGGGGGTACTTCATAGTTCATCCTATACTCATAACCCACTTAAGTATACCATGGAATCCTCATCGTACAGTTAATGATGTATGGATGTGGCAAAAATATCGGATTACGTTGATTTTCTAAACAATTTATTGTTTTACTGTAGTTTGGAAACTAATTACCAGAATACACAGGGCGCCATCAGAGTGGCGTCCTTCCCTTGGGGGTGCCTTTTGAAGTAGCGCCATTCAAAGTGGTGCCCTCCGTAAGGAGGAGGCGCCATTTGAAAAGGCGCCCTCGGCGCCGAAATTTAAAATTTGAATTGGGAGGTGCCATTTCATTAGGCGCCTCCCTCCCTCTATTTAAACCCCTCGCCCCTCCGCACTCCCCAACTCCGAAACCCTTTCGCAGCAGCTCTTCTTCTCTTCTTTCTTCGTAAATCTTGCAGCCACTTCCCGCAGTTCTTCGTATTTTATATTTCTTCATTCACAAATCATTATCTGTTCTTTCTTTTGTGCATTTCATTCGGAAGCATTTTCTGCTTTGGAGCAAATCTGATCTTCTTTCAATTCTTGCTTGGTTAGTATATTTATAATTTTTGTATTTATGTTATATTTTTTTAAATTAATTATTATGATTTATGACATGAAATGATAATCTAGGATTTAGAAAAAATTTATACAAATTTATATGATCTGTTATAATTTATAATTTTTATTTGTTTATATTTTAATAATTTTTGTATTTATATTATAATATTTATTTTATGTTGATTATTATGATTTATGATGTGAAATGGTAATCTAGGATTTAGAAAAGATTTGTACAAATTTATATGATATGTGATAGTTTATATTTTTTACTGGTTAATTTTTTTATAATTTCTATATGTATATTATAATTTGTATTTCATGTTGATTATTATGATTTATGATGGGAAATGATGATTTAGGATTTAGAAAAAATTTATATAAATTTATGTGATCTGTGATAGTTTGTGATTTTTACTGGTTAGTATTTGTATATTTTTTATATTTATATTATAATTTTTATTTTATATTAATTATTATGATTTATAATGTGAAATGATGATCTAGGATTTAGAAAAAATTGAAGCTTTAACATATTATATTTTTTAGAAAACTAACATGTTATTAACAATATTTTTTACAATCATTAATTATATTTTTTAATTTATTACAATATTTTAAGTAAATTGAAGCTTTAATATACATTTTTTAACAAAAATAAATAATTTCATATTATATTCTATAGAAAAAAAGTTAGTGATTAAATTAAATATTATTTATGTAAATATCTTTAAATTTTTGTTGATGATAATTTTTAAATATTATATTTTAAATTTAAAATACATCAACTAAAAATTCTCAGATGGTTTACAGTTCGTACATAATTTATTCTTCATTTCATGTACTTTGTTGAATTTTTTCTTCTTTATTTCTTCAATCATTCTATTAAAAGTTGAAATGGAATATATTGAATAATATTAATATAATATAATTTCATATTTTTGACATAAAATTATTTTTAATGATCAAATATCTTTTTTTAAAAAATTCATGTTATGGAAAACGCTAATTGAAATAACTAACTATATATTTTAGTTTTAATGATAGTAGTTAAGAATAAAAATTAATTATCTTTTAAAATTTATTAATATTTTTTTGATATAAAAATTCAAACACTAAATTTTAAATTGAATATACATCAATAAAATTATATATATATTGTTATTTTTATTCCTTTAATATATTATCTTACAAAATATATTTAATTTAACGTAATTTTTGCATAATTTTTTAATTGATACAATAATATCTAATAACTTTTACTTAGAGATTAAAGTTATTAAATTATCTAACCAATTTTTCTTTCATGCAGAGGCTTTTTTTTATTTGCTTCTCCGAATACTTACCGATTAGTATTTTTAGGAATTTTATGCTTATATTATAATTTTTATTAGTCATAGTGAAAATATTTTTTATATTAGTAGAGAAATTTATTTAGAATGTTATGATATAAATAATATAGATTTGTTTATTTTATATTGATTGTTATGATGTAAAATTATGATTTAAGATGTAAAGTTATGATTTATGAAAATTTTGTAGGAATTTATATGTAATGTGATATGTTGTGCTATTAAAAGAACAACAAACAAGATAAAGAAGGATATCCTAATATAGGTCTTACGACCTAGGTGAAAGTTATATTTAGAGAATTTTTTCATGTGAAATCTTAATATATCATAAGAGAGGTACTAGAAAAGATTGTAGGATATGTGAATGTAACCAAAAGTCTTAAAAAAATAAGATATTGTTATTGAAAATTTGAACTTTTTTGTATTTAAGTAGTAAATATTATAAATGGAAGAATAGTAAACGTACTTGAAAAAATTATACTATACATAGGTTTATTTAGGAAGAATTAAAATATATATGGAGGCATTGGCAATAATAATGTGTACATAATTTTGGTTGCTATTTGATAGTAGGTGTGAACAGAGAAAAAAGTCGTAAAAATAAAAAAGATAGTGTATTAAAAACGTTCACTAATTTAATTAGTATAATTTATGCAAAATAAGTAAGAAAAATGATAATTGAAAGAGATAAACTAAACCATAGATAAGATTATATAGTCAAATATTATATTAGTTTTGGAAAAGAAATAACATTTGCTTGGCCAAAAAAATAATCCTATTATTATGTAATATTAATAGAATACCTTGCAAAATAATAATACATCCCGTTCATTTTTTATTATAGTATTAAATACTAGTACACTCGTTTATGAGAATAAAATTTGTATATGAGAATAAAATTTGTATATGAGACATCTGTTAGTTATGGGGGTGCAGTGAGTATTTTGCAGCTAAAAGTAAGAAGATGAAGAAAAGTTTAATTACTTTTATATATTCAAATGGTACAATTATTGAGGGATCAATGGGGGTAATGTACGATGGACCTCCCCCAAAGGCATTGAAATTAAGAGGATGCAGCACTATGGATGTTTTGCGGGAGAGAATTCATACCCGACTGAAGCTTCACGAAGATCAAGTTGTGGGGAAGATTGTTTACAGGTTTCCACAGCATCAAACAGAGGCTCAATACATGGCATACGAATTGGACGACGATGAAGACTTGACATGTGCCATAGCAAGCTACGAACAGCATCCGACGATGACAGCAATGGAGTTGTACGCGGAGGTGATCACATCCGAACTGCACGCTGCCAACCTGGGTTTACAAGAAAGAGTTCCAACAACTAGATCACCTATGGTTCCAATGGCTAATGTCAGTACTAGTTATTCGATGTGCGGGAAGGCCTTCCTTACACGGGTGGAATCGAGTTCCACATTTCTGATAGTTATACGCCTACATTAGACTCATCTGTTGCCGGTGTTTTCCCGAGAAATATATCACATACCATGATGGGTTCAACAAGTGCCTTACCGGTCGTAGAGGAAGAATCCGCTGATCCTATATTGATGGATGCCCACCTTGAGTCTGGTTTTGAGGACGATGAGGTGTTTTGCAGCAACGATGATGATCGTGACACTGATGACGAAGAACGTGCCACTACACATGGAGACAGTGTTGCAACACGGCAAGTGAGGAGTGACAATGTTGCACAGACATCATGTGATGTCCCTCAAGCTGCTGTCTTCTCTCACATTGATTGGAATGCATTACGGAATCCTAATGAATTTCCAAAAATAATGAAACCAAGCTATGATTACGACATGGAGGACTTGCAGATTGCGCAAGAGTTCGATTGCAAGGAGGCTTTAATTGCTGCAACCAAGCATTACCACATCAGAAGGCACCACAGTTATTATGTGGAGGAGTCAGATACTAGAAGATTAAGCGTGAAGTGTGATAATTACGGGGACCAATGCAATTTCCACCTCAGGGTGACCAAACTGAAGAATTGTAACACTTGGACAATAACTAGATTTTCAGGGCCTCACACATGTGTTAATGCCAGTTTAACACAGGATCACAAGTCTCTGGACTCCGAGTATATCAGTTCCTTGATACTGGAGATGATTAAAGTGAAGCAAGATGTTCCAATCTCGCTTATACAAGAGAGGGTGGAAGGCATGTACGGGTATAAGATTTCGTACAGAAAAGCATGGAAGGCGAAACAAAAGGCAATTGTCAAGGTGTACGATGATTGGGATAAATTGTATGAAGTGCTCCCCAAATGGTTGGACATTTTAGGCTACTGTGACCAGGCGCTGTTCAAGTTGGAGTCACAAGAATTTGTCACAGCTGACAACCGTGTTGATTTGCAGAAACATGTTTTCAACCGAGTTTTCTGGGCTTTCAAGCCATGCATTGCTGCATTTCCCTACTGCAAGCAATTCATACAAGTTGATGGAACGCATCTGTTTGGCAAGTTCAGGGGCGTGCTACTGATTGCTGCGACCCAGGACGGTAACAAATGTCCCATTCCTCTTGCCTTTGCCATTGTTGACAGGGAGAACTATGAAAACTAGAGTTGGTTTTTGGCATTACTGCAGCTAAATGTTACGAACAAGCAAGGAATATGCTTGATATCAGATCGGCATCGAGCTATAAAAGATGCTGTAACCACCGAAGGCCTGGGATGGCAGCCTCCTTATGCTTTTCACCGGTACTGTATCAAACATATTGTCAACAACGTTCGCAAGAGGTGCAGGGATGACAATGTGAGGAAAGCTGTCCTTAAGATTGGTATGCGTTATAGCATAATTTCTTTGTTGAACCTTTCATCTATAAATTTGTGTATCTGGTAGTTCAACCCAGTTAACCTATTTGTCTCCTTCTGTCCAGCGTATGAGCCCAGTTGGGAAAAGGCCATGGAGAGATTGGAGAACCTTAGCAAAGTCAACGAGGAGATCCATAAGAAGTTAACCGCTATTCCGATGGAGAAGTGGACGCTTGCTTATGATGAAGAAAGAAGATATGGTCATATGACGACTAACATTGTAGAGTGCATCAATGACCTCTTCAAAGGATTAAGGAAGCTACCAATCACAGGCCTTGTTCAACAAACATACTATAAATGTGTCAAGTACTTTGTGGAAAGGGCAAAAGAAGCACATGCTGAACTACAACAAGGTCATATATACGCAAGCAGATTCAGACAGGAGCTTGCGACTATCCAATCACGTGCTTCTTCTTACCACGTTCGTGCTTATAATAGACAAAGGACTAGGTTTAAGGTGGTGGAGGGCCCTGATATGGCCAGGGGGTCATGTGGAAAGGTCGTCCAAGTGTTATTAGACAAAGGGCAATGCGAATGTAGACAATTCCAAGCATATAAGTATCCTTGTGCTCATATTATTGTTGCTTGTGCCTCAATCAACATATCATGGGAACCATATGTCGATGCTGTATACATGCTTGACATACTATTCAATTGCTACAAATCTGAGTGGTGGCCTATCGGGGAGTGGTCGCAATGGAATAACCTACCACTATTTCCTGTCCTAGTTCCAAATTATGGAAGATTACGTGCAAGGGGACGACCAAAGTCGACCCAGATCAGAAATGAGATGGATTGGCCTCAAGAGAGCGGTGTAAAGCAAAAATGCGGTCATTGTAAGACGGAAGGACATAATCGTAGGCGTTGCCCACTACTACATGGGGAGGAAGGCCCTTCTACACCTTAATTTTTATTATTTACTTTCGCATATATGTTATAAAGTATGTTAACCAATATCATAAGTGTAACGGTCACACACTGTATTTTTTTTATTGTAAAATTGCATGTCATTATGTATATATATGTTACCCCATTACTAGTAATGTGAACCGACCATTAGTTAATCGTCCAAGTGTATACAAATTGGTCAAAATACCAAAATACGGATATTTTATAAACCTTTTTTCGCTTTATCGCGATTTTGAAAGTATTTACCAAAGTACGCAGGGCGCCGCACTGTATGGCGTGATTGGGCGTTCGCTGAAGGCGACTTTCAACATGGCACCGTTGCTGCACCTAACCTGTTGGGGGGAAAGGGGTTGGGAGGCACCATTTTACTTGGCGCCCATTTCATTTAGTGCTTCCCCCAACCCATTTCGCATTTCATAATATTTAAAATTTAATTAATTAAATTTTATAAATTTATATATTAATTTACATAATTTTTAGGTTATTATTATTTATAATAAAATTATAATTTTTAAAATACAATTAATTATATTTTATAATATTATTTATATATATTATAATTTAAAATTAAGATATATAATTTTTAAAATACAATTAATTATATTTTATAAAAAATATTTAGATTCATATACCAAACATCAACATTAACTAGTATAGATTGTAAATTAAAAAAAAATATAAGGATATTTGGTATATAAATCTAAATATTTTTTATAAAATATAATTAATTTAATTTTAATATAGTTATATCTTAATTTTAAATTATAAAATATATAAATAATATCATAAAATATAATTAATTATATTTTAAAAAATATAATTTTATTATAAATAATAATAAAATAAAAATTATGTAAATTAATATATAAATTTATAAAATTTAATTAATTAAATTTTAAATATTATGAAATGCTAAATGGCGCTAAGTGAAAAGGCGCCTCCCAGCTCCTTCCCCTCTCCCTAATACAACAAGCTAGGTGCAGCGAAGGCGCCATGTTGAAAGACACCTTCAGCGAACGCCCAATGATGTCATATAGTGCGGCGCCCTGCGTACTTTGGTAAATACTTTTGAAACAGTGGTAAAGCGAAAAAAGGTTTCTAAAATATCCGTATTTTGGTATTTTGACCATACAAATTCTTGTGTTGAACTTTGTACTTAAATTGCACAAACCTGTTAACTTAGTGTGTGTTTAAATTTCATTCTAATACAATGTTTGTCGTGGTAGATGGCATCCACATCTCGACGCGTTGATCCTGGACTACGGGATCCTTCACTGTTGACGGCTCAGGCCTCACACATATCTCAGTCGATTTGGGCAGGCCATGTATGGAAATAGTTAGATCTTAATAAACTTAGTTAAACCGTTTCTGAATTGTCAGACATGATAATTAGTGATTTTTTTTCTTTTGCAGCCTGACCGTGTGCTCAGGATTCGACGAGCTCATCACTACTATCACCAGCAGCCGCCAGAGTTGATTGTCCCCTTTTTATGAGAGGCAGGCTTTTACGGCTTGGCGATGTGCGAGTTTGTGCCGATCGACCATCAGTTGATCAGTTCTTTTGTAGAGAGGTGGAGGCCAGAGACACACACCTTTCACATGCCGCAGGGAGAGACGACTATTACCCTGCAGGATGTTGCTTTTCAGCTCGGCCTACCCATTGACGGTCGAGTAGTGACGGGGCCTACTGTGTGGAGATGGGGAGCCCTGATAGAGGAGTATTTGGGACTCCAGTTACCGGTGGATGAAAATGTCATCAAAGAGGGGCGACTGAGGATGAGTTAGTTAGAGAGGCATTTCACTCATCTTTCAAATGATGCGGATGAGGTGACAGTGCAGAGATTCGCCCGGGCTTACATTTTACGTCTCATTGGTGGGATGTTATTTCTAGACCATTCTGGCACATATGTCCACCTCATGTACTTACCCTTGATTGGACACTTACATGAGGCTGGGACATACAGTTGGGGATCTGCTTGCCTGGCCTATCTATACAAAGAGCTCTGCAAGGCCACCGCTCCGGATTACAGGGAGATAGGAGGGTGTTGCCTAACACTGCAGCTCTGGGCATGGGATAGATTTCCCACTATCGCCCCCGCGATAGCTGTTTTAGACATACCAGAGGGGGATGCAGGGATTGGCCCCTTAGCACGTAGGTTAGAAAATTTTTCAACTTTCACTTATAATTAAGTTTACTACGAAGTTGTTTAACTTTGTTATTGTACTTGGCAGGTGGCACTATCAGAAGACGTTCCAGGATAGTCTGGCACACAGCCTACCCCATTACAGATACGTGCTAGACCGTCTTCGACTTGACCAGGTATGTAGGGGATGATGGATTTTTTATTTCAGGGCTTTGTCCATTCCATTATCGTATTTAAATGACAACCTAAATTTGCAACTTCAGATTGCCTGGATCCCATACACTGAGGAGGTCACCGCATCACTGCCTCAGTACTGCTTTGACGGGAGTGACACGTGGACAGCAGTGGTGCCGCTCATTCACTTTCAGATTATCGAGTGGCACTAGCCTGATAGGGTTTTGCGGCAGTTTGGACTACATCAGGCTATTCCAGAGCCACCGAAGCAGGTGGCGGAGGTCCATTGCCTTCACTTGTCCGGTCGGCATGATGAGGAGTGGCACATCCACCATCAGCCGTATATTGCACTCTGGGATATCCGGCGAGACTTGTGCGCTATCGTCGAGCCGACGACACGCCTAGTTCTGGGACCACGATCCGATTACATGACATGGTACAGACGGGTTACCAGGTGATGTATTACACCAGTTGGGGGAGCGCTAGACCTTGTGGTAATATTGAGTGCTAGTTTTCTGTATCTGATTCTCTTTAAATGCATTAGTATTATAACTAACTTTAATGTCAAAAATTTGCACAGGTAGATGAGGTTTCCACACTACAGGACTTCATTACCCCTGAGGGGCAGGCTATGTTCACCTTCGATGCGCTTAGATCAGCGATGGAGTCCATCCTTCATGCCATTCAGGAGGTCGATCATGTGATTATTGACTCACATGCGGAGCCAGCTCCTCATCCCCATCATATCCCAGACCCTGCGGAGGGTGACCATGATCAGCTTCGCTCTCGCTGACGACGTCGCACTGCTCCACGACATACGTCGCAGGCTGATGTTCCGTCCGCTTCGACAGTGCAGCAGATTCCACCTTCGACTGCCCAGGAGACCATGATGATGATGCCTGATGTTACTGCCTCATCTTATGTGTACCCTACTGCACCTGATGATCTTTCATCCTCGACCATGTTCCCGGCTGCATTATATGGACCGTCGTCATCCCAGATGTACCAGTTTCCTCCTAGTGTTCCATCCACATTCCAGGCATTTCCACACATACCAGGAGTTTTATCTTCATTCTATGCCTTTCCTTCCAGTGATGCTGGTCCATCGCAGCCATATCGTCCTGCATTTGATTGGCATACTCCGGATCAGGGATTAACACATGGTGGCATGATGACAAATGACTCAGAGCTTGTAGATAAAGGTAGAGGTGGAGGCAGAGCGGGAGCCAGAGGAAGAGGCAGAGCGGGTGCTGGAGGTAGAGGAGACACAGACACCGGGGATGTGACTCCCGAGCCTGCGCAGAGGGTTAGTAGATACGGCCGCCACATTACCGATCCTGGATGTGGGACTGGACATCACTTATGTAGACATTAGCTTTCTTTTCTATGTTTATTGTATATTTATGTACATTTATCTTACTACTTTATTGCCAAACATCAACATTTAAGATGATTTTACTACTTTATTGCCAAACATCAACATTTAGGATGATTTTAATTACTACGACATTTTTAATTGCTTGCGGAGGAACAATTATAAATACTAATAAACTTCAAAATCATTGCAATATTTAATTTTTTTTTAAAATGATGATAAGGACATCTCCCAAATATAATAACTAACATTATTAATTATCATACTTTCACCATTGTTATAATTATCTACTCTTTTTTTATTTACCATGTGAAAATAAATAAATAATATTAAATTAATTTAATAAATTTTATATTCATAATGTGAAATATATATTTATTTTTTAATTAAATTTTTTTCTCATTATTTATTTAAATATCAAAAAATTAATAATATTAATTATAATATTTGAAGGATAAATAACCATCATCCTTGTAAATGATATTAAATGCTGTGTTTATTCAATACGTTATGAGTCGAGTTCACCAAACATTTAAGAATAAAAATACGTAGCACAATTGTCAACGTAGATGGGGATGCTGCCCATGTACAGTACCAAAATTCAAGTCTCTTGGATTCACAGTCGACACAGTCACCGGCTAATTAACTTAGAAATGAGGAGTGAGGGTGCCGTAGGCCAAAGGCGCCATATCGCCTGCCGTCCCTTCCCTTCAGCGCCAACGACGCCATTTCGTCTAGCATACCTCTACACGCCATTTGGCGTCTCTCCATCGCTGTACGTATCTTCTGTGCTTATTTCGATAAAATGTTTCGAAGGAACGATAAAACGAATAATAGTTTCTTAAAAAACAGTTAATCGGTACTTTTCCCTCTCATTGCCAAAATATTTTATCATTATGATGAAATAAAAAATAACTAATTCATGTTACAATTTTGATTTCATTACAAAATAAAAAGATTATTATAACGAAATAATCACATTTTTTTAAATTTTCAGCTATCTTCAACCTTGTCATTTTGTATTTACTTTGTTACAAAATAAAAATAATTTTATTGAGATAAATACAAAGTGACAAGAATATTATTGGAATAAATACAAAATAAGAAAAACATATTTATTTCGTTATATTTCTTTTCATTTTTAACAATCTTCAACTTCGTATATAAAGAATATTATTGAATAATTCAATAAATTTACTTATGTGTAATAACGTATTAAATAATTACTTGTAATAATATAATTCCAAACGTTGGAAGTTTATAATTTTGAAAATTGATAAATATTAAGTGTCATTGGATCAAATTTTGAGAGACATTAATATAAATTACGTAATTATTCTTTATTGATCCTATATTTTTTAAATAATATTTAATTATTTACTAAATATTTATTATTTTTATTCATTATATTATTATCATTAACTACTTTCTTATTTAATTCCTATAATAAATTTATGTATTAGATATCAAAGTGGAGTTAACATATTTTTATAAGACATCAAATATAATTATAAAATGAGTAATTTATTTCCAAAAATTTATTTTGAGTCACAATCATATATTATTTATTTTTAAAATTTTTATTTTTAAATGATATCAAAATTAATTATTTAAAATTTTTATTTTCAAAAGATATTAAAATTAATTATTTTTGAAAGGAAAAATTGTAAAAAATAGGACCGAGGGCGCCACCTTAAATGGCGCCCTTAGAGCTTCCCAGTGGCGCCATCTTGCCCAAATGGCGCCAACCCAAATGGCACCTCCCCACTCCGTGCGTATTTTGGTAATAAGTTTTCAAAAGACGGTAAAATGGAAATAAGTTTCGTAAAAAACAGTAAAATGATATTTTAACCTATGGATGTACCGTTTTACCAATGATGCGTTTTAAATTTTTCCCAAGATATAAAATAGAATATCCTATGAAAGATAGTGTTTCGCTATGAGTCATTTTATACGCGAGAAAGCCCAAAAGGATTAGGAAAGGATTGCATGCTTGGAACCTTTTCAAACAGGTGAGCGGTTATTATACGACAAAAACAACATTGAGAATCCTAGTGCAGAAGGTGTAAGAATGATATCTGAATGGATTGTAATTGGTACGTACCTCAGGTTCATATCAATATCTACTCTTCCATGTTCTATAAAAACTTATTATTATATTTTTTTTGTGTAATTTATATGTAGAAGTGAGAAAATCTTGAAAAAAAAATTATACAATTCTAAATGGCGGAGTTATGATTTTTCATGCACTTATTATAAGCAAAATTAATATACACTTACAAACTTTTTATGAAAAAAATTACAAAATTTTATTTAAAAACTTACAGCATTTATAAGATCCTGTGAAGTTTTTGACATGTATCAAAGTATATGCAAAATAGTTTTCTCCCATTTAAGACTTTTATATTAAATTTTTGTAAAATCTTGTAAATTTTCTGAGTATGTGTAAAAGTATTGTTAGAAAATATAGTTTACAAATACAATTAAATATTTATGCAAAAGTAGTTTAAACAAACTATATTAATATAATTAAGATATTTAAAAAAAACAAAATTACTTAAAATTTAATAAATTATATTTTATGATATCACATATTTATTTACTTATTTTTTATTTATGGGTAAATAACTTAAACATTTCCTAAAATTTAACCTAATTACAAGCGTTTCCCCTCAATTTTAGAAAGAAAAAAAAAAAACACGTCTCCCATAATTCCAACCACTAAAATCGCCCGTGCTTCCTTTCCATCCAGCAATCTGTTAGTTGTGTAAACGTTGATCAATTTTTTGTGGTTGACCTAATATTATATGGGGCCACATTGCCTGATTGCATTTCCCTTTAATCTATTTGGACATTTTTGCCCCTTTTAGAAAAAGAACAAAAACATAAATCATACTGTTATAATAGTTGGTCTTTATTTCGTGAAAAGGGATCCTAGTTGCAGAGGTAGGAACTGTGGTGACTACTTTTTGTTGCTGCCAAAATCGAAGGTGGTGGAGCGTCGAAGTTGTTAGGCGCTGGAATGTTGCTGGTTGGGCATCGCTAGAGCGTGAGGCAATTGTAGTGCAGACCAACAACCTCATCACTGCAAAGAGAAAGAAAAAGGCACTTGTATTAACATTCTAGTCAATAACTTGACATATTGATATAATGCACAAGTTCCAATTCAAATCCAGTAAGTTATCTCATCAAGGTACTTCAACAGCTTTTATTTGATTAACTGTCTGCAAAACCTCAAATAAAACAGCAGTAGTTTGATATGCCTATGCGAGTTGGGCGCTAGCGAAGCATACAACATTAATGCCAACATAATTTATTTTCTGATAAAAGTATGAGTTTTATTATTAAGAGAATATGAGTTTTATGTAAAATAAATTTTGTGGACTTACACATTTTAATATGTATTTGAATTAAATATAAATTCAATATCATTAATATAATAATAATACATAAATTTTGTATTATATTAAAACTTTAAAGTGTGTGCATACACCCTATTCTAGATTAATTGTGATGGGCCAATTAATCCTAGTTAGGTTTGGGTTAGGGTTAGGATCCCTACCTACCTCCTTATAAGATGAGTTATAGTCTCCCATCACATTACAGTTTGTAATTCCAAACATTATCTCTGAGACTCATCTGAGGAAGAGTAGGCAGTGATCCAACCAATCCTACAACAGACATTATGGATGCAGCAGGAGGGACAGGTAATTCGAAACTCTTTATTTTATTTGTGTAATTATTGTACTCCTCTTTATAGATTTATAATTGTATGAATATTAAATTATTTTATGAATCCTAAAATTTCTTACAATTGATATTAGAGCCAGAAAATCCATATTGATGAGTTAAATTGCATAATTGCGTGTTGCTATTTTATATTTTACCCAATATGAATCCTTTGAATGTTTCTAGCCATAATATATCAGAATAAAATTATGGCAATGTTATTTTTTAAAATTTATTGTTTCTTATTTTATTTAATTAGAATGTTGTTTATCTAATTTGAAGATCAATTTTTGACAACAATTTTTTGGGACTGTTCGGTGGTATAAAGAACTTCTTTGAATTCTGAAAAATTGTTGAATGTTTTGAATAAATTCTGAAAAACTAAGATTACAAAAATTTTAGAAACACTATAGTAGATAAAAATCCTAAAGTGTGTTCTGTGATAATAGCCTTTAAACAAAAATTAATATTGCATAAAGATGAAAAACTTACTAATGTATAATGAAAATTTAAAAGCATGATATATGTGTATTTTCCTGGGATTAATTAGTGCACAATGTTGTAAATTAAATTAGGTTTAAAACCCAATTAATTTTGAGATTGAAAATTAAAGGATTGGGTGGGTTAAAACTAAAATTTTCTTTCTTGGAAAATGTAAGAAAATCGAGAAACAAATAGACTTTTCCGGCGTTCAAAGAAAAAGATGAACCAGTGCCTAGTAAAGCCCAGTCGCACACCTGGCGCATGTAATACACGCGCGCAGTTACCACGTGCGGCGCATGTATCACACACCCGTTATGGCGCGTGATACTCACCCGCGGATGACCACGTGAGGTGCGTGCACTTCACGTGCGCGTTGGCGAGTACACTCATGCTTGCCCAGAAAGTCAACTTTGTAGGTTGACCGAACGAAGCCCTACGCGTACCAATGGCGCGTGCATGCCACACGCCGCCTTCCGTAATGATTTTTGAGATTTTAAAAATGTTGTGCTGCTCCACTCTCCGAGCTGAATTTTTTTGGTAATTTTTTCATAATTTTTTAGAAATAAAAATTTTTTAATTAATTTTTTTAGTATGATTTTGATTGAATTTTGGCCTAAAATTTTTAGTATGTAATCTTTGTATAATTATGTACTATAAAAATTTTATGTAATTATACTCATCTATTGAGGGTTAATTGTATGAAATTCTTGTACTATTTTATGTTATATTGTTGATCAAATTACTGTTATGATAATTTAATTTTAGAATAATAAAATAAGGAGAGTACTATATTAATGAAAATTTTACCCTATTGATATAATTCTATCAGTATAGTTAGTAGGTGATAATATGAGTATTAGAATTATATATTAATTTTCTAAAATTTTAAATACCCTATCGGTGTTAGGTTTTAGGATTTTAGCATATAGTTCTTATATTATGTTATAATACTTATACCCCATCGATACTAAGTATCATAGCATTATACTATAAATAATTGCATATTTTGAGAAAAATTTAAGTATGAATATTGTTCAAACATGCTTTGTTAGTAATTTATGATTAATTTCATAAATTTTAATAATTTTCCTCAACTTCTGTTCCTATACAACTGACCTTTGTGAAAATTCTAAATGAGACTAATCATGAGGACTGAGTGGAATCCTTGAAACTGTATGTGGCAGTCTCAAACCTTGATCTGGCTTTGCATGAAGAAGAGCCAGAAATCAATAAGGAGTCAACTCCTGCTCAAAGTGCACATCATGAAAAATGGACTCATTCTAATAGAGTCTGTCTGATGGTGATAAAGTATACTATGGATAAGACCATTTGGTAAAGTATTCTTGATAGTCAAAAGGCGAAAACGGTCATGGATTCAGTGGCTAAAAAATATGTTAAGTTTGATAAAGTTGAAAAAGAACATTATTTGTCCTTGTTGGAGAAGACTGTGTATGATAGAGTGAGTGGTGTTCGGGAGTATATAATGAAACTGGTGCATTATTACAGTTAATTGAAGAGCATGAATGTCAATCTGTGAGATAGTTACTTGATTTGGTGAGCTCTGGAGTCGCTTCCTCCTCAATTTGATATGCTGAAAACATCTTACAATACTCAGAAAGGAGAATGGACCATTAATGAGATAATTTCTATAGTGACTCAAGCAGAAGAGGATATGAAGAAGACAAAGATGCAAGTAGCAAACTTCATTTCTCATGGTTCGAGTTCTGGATAAGTAAATAGGCCCTTCCAAAAGGACAATAAAGGAAAATCCAATCATGAAAGGAAGAAGAATGATATGAGGGAGCAACAGCATAAGCCAAAGAAAGCCACATTCAAAGGAAACTGTAAATTCTGCAAGAAGTATGGACACAAAAGGGCAGATTGCTTCAAATTTAAGAAATGGCTTGAAAAGAAGAAGAAAGGTAACCCTTTAGCTCTAGTTTGTTTTGAATCCAACAGTATTGAAATTCCTTCTAACACTTGGTGGCTGGATACTGGTGCCACTATCCATGTCACTAATTAGTTGCAGGCACTGAGAAATTTAAGGAGGCCAAGTGAGGGTGAAATAGCTTTAGGACTAGGAAATGGAGACAAAGTACAAGTTCAACATATAGGAGTCGTTTCTTTACATCTATCTACTGGTCATATTTTAGAATTGAAAAACGTTATTTTTGTACCTTCCATGAGAAGGAATTTGATTTTTGTTACTTGTTTAGACTAAGATAGATATTCATGTTTATTTGAAAATAATAATTTTAAGTTATATTACGACTCCTGTGTTGTTGGAACTGATACTTTGAATAGTGACTTATATAAAATTAATTTGGATAATACTTTTGAAAATTCCATTAACTCAGCTGTTGGAAATAAAAGATTAAGGTAAAATGAAACTTTTTCAATGTTTTGGTATAGAAGATTAAGCCACATCTTTAAAGAAAGAATAGAATGATTAATAAAAGAAGGAGTTTTATCTAATCTTAACTACTCAGATTTTAGCATTTGTGTATACTGCATCAAAGAAAAATTAACAGCTGAAGGTAGAAAAGGGAAGAGGACCAAGAAAGAAAGTATTTTGGAGTTAATCCATACTGATGTGTGTGGACCCATCTCACCTAGTGCAATGGGAGGCTTCAAGTATTTTATCACCTTCACTGATGATTATTCAAGATTTGGATGGGTGGAACTTCTTTCTGAAAAGTCTGAAGCATTAGAAGCCTTCAAAAGGTTCAAGACTACAATTGAACTGAAACTAAAAAAGCAAATTAAATGTGTACACTCAGACAAAGGTGGTGAATTTTATGGTAGATATGATGAAACTAGAAAAAATCGTTATCCTTTTGCAAAATATTTGCAAGAATGTGGAATAGAAGCTAGTTACAATATGCCTGGCACACCGGAGCAGAATGGAATTGCAGAGAGGAAGAATAGAACACTTATGGAGATGGTACGATGTATAATGACTTATTCCACTTTACTAGAATTTTTATGAGGTGATACTTTAAGAACTGCTGCATATATGCTGAATCAAGTTTCGAGCAAATCTGTACCAAAGACCTCATATGAGCTAATGTATGGTAAGAAACCTAGCTTGAAACATTTTCATGTTTGGGGATGCAAAGCTGAAGTTAAACCCTATAACCCACATAGTAAGAAGCTTGAAGCAAGAATAATTAGTGGGTATTTTATTGGCTATTGCTTTGATTTAAAAGGAAGTAGGTTTTATTGCCCATCTCATTCATCGAGAGTTGTTGAATTTGATCGTGCCGTCTACTTCGAGGATGAGTTGGACAATAGGAGAAAATCACTTCAGATCTCCTTAGGAGAAGAGCAAAGTAATGTCTTCCAAACACTTGATAAGCAAAGTGTTGTTCCTCTGATAGTGCCTTCTAAAGAACCATCTCACATAGAACCAAAAATTGATTCAGTCCAACTCATAATTGAATCGATCCAACTGGTGAATGAACTAAATGAAGAAATTGTGGAAGTTCCCCTGAGAAGATCACAAAGAACTCTTCGTTAGGCAATTTCAAATGATTACGTCGTTTATTTGCAAGAACATGAGTTTAATGTGAATGACGATTCTGATCCCATTAGCTTTTCAGAAGCTGTTTCGAGTTCTAATTCCTCCAAATGGATTCATGCCATGGAGGATGAAATAAATTCAATGTATAAGAATAATGTATGGGATTTTGTGAAACTACCTGAAGGATGTAAACTAGTTGGGTGTAAGTGAATTTTCAAAATCAAACGAACTGCTAAGGTGAAATTGAAAGATACAAGGCTAGATTAGTAGCTAAAGGTTACACACAGAAGGAAGGAATTGATTATAAGGAGACCTTCTCACCAATCTCGACCAAAGACTCATTTCGAGTTATCATGACTTTGGTAACTCATTTTGATCTCGAGCTATATTAAATGGATGTGAAGACTACCTTCCTTAATGGTGACCTGTCGGAGATAGTTTATATGAAATAACCAGATAGTTTCTAAGAGAGTGGAAAAGAACACTTAGTGTATAAGTTGAATAAGTCGATATATGGGCTGAAACAAGCATTCAGGAATGGTATCTCAAATTTTATAAGATTGTGTCTTCTCTTAGATTCAAGGAGAATGCAGTAGATCAATGCATCTATTATATGATAAGTGTGGGCACTTTTATGATTCTTGTGTTGTATGTTGACGACATTCTCCTTGCGAGTAATGATATAAATCTTTTGAACGAGACAAAATTAGCACTGTCACAGAATTCTGATATGAAGGATCTTAGAAATGCGTCTTGTGTGCTTGGCATAGAGATCCATCGTGATAGATCTTGGGGTTTGCTTGGTTTTTCAAAAGGCATATATAGATAAAGTGCTTAAAAGATTTAACATGACTTCATGCTCGTATAATGCTACGCCCATTCAAAAGGGTGAAGTGTTTTTCAAAGTCCAGTGTCCTCAAAATGATGATGAGAAATCTAAAATGAGTATGGTCCCATATGCTTCCACTGTTGGTAGCCTGATATATGCCCAGGTGTGTACACGCCCAAATATTGCTTTTGCAATTAGTGTGCTTGGAAGGTACCTAAGTAATCCTGGT
Organism: Sindora glabra; assembly: GCA_020226215.1. Classification (NCBI taxonomy): domain Eukaryota; kingdom Viridiplantae; phylum Streptophyta; class Magnoliopsida; order Fabales; family Fabaceae; genus Sindora; species Sindora glabra. The sequence goes on along the minus strand of CM035225.1, from coordinate 117,876,377 downwards.
CAAAGACACTGGATAGCAGCAAAGAAAGTCATGAGGTACCTACAGGGTACAAAGAATTATATGTTGACTTATAGAAGATCTAGTAATATGATTTGTACAGGCTATTTAGACTTTGACTTTGCTGGTTGTCCAGATGATAAGAAATTAATATCTGAATATATCTTTATATTTGCAGGAGGAGCTGTATCATGGAAAAGTGTCAAACAATCTTTAATAGAAACCTCCACTATGGAAGCAGAGTATGTCGCTTGCTATGAAACCACTTGAGAGGCTATATGGTTAAAAATTTTCTCTCTGAATTTTGCTTAGTTGAAAGCATTTCAAAAATAATCATTTATTATGACAATACTGCTGCCGTTAGTTTCTCTCAAAATAATAAAAGTTCTGCCCGTACAAAGCATTTTGATGTGAAATATCAGTTTGTGAGAGAGAAGACACGCGAGCATCTTACTCATATTGAGCATATTTCGACAGATTGTATGCTTGCAGACCCATTAACCAAAGGCCTAACTGTAGGAATATTTAAAAGACATGTATTGGATATGGGTCTTATTGAATCTTTTGATATTTTGGGTTAGTGGGAGTATTTGTGTATTTTGAAACTAAAATTATGTTGATCTCGAGATTTTATAATATTATCATTTTATTATGTTATAAAGTACACTTATTTGAATTATGACAATATAAGAAGACATTAAGACTCTATCTCAAACTATTGTAAAGCATCTTAGGCGAATGCATGATTCATTTTGTATATTTCGATTATGTATACATTTTATATTGTTTGGTCTTTTGGAATGGATATTTCATATATGTATATATTTTCAATCCTATCGAATGATCAGGTATGCATTTAATGAAATCTCATATTTGACTAATGGTTGTAATGGTATGAATTGTATTAATGACATTGTTTAATTGTGGTCACATATTATAATTCAAAATTATGTATTAAAATGTAATTGTCCAAGTGGGAGATTGTAAAATAAATTTTATGGACTAACACATTTTAATATGTATTTGAATTAAATATAAATTCAATGTCATTAATATAATAATAATGACTAAACTTTGTGTTATATTAAAATTCTAAAGTGTGTGCATATACCCTATTCTAGATTAATTGTGATGGGCCAATTAATCCTAGTTAGGTTAGGGTTAGGGTTAGGGTTAGGATCCTTACCCACCTCCTTATAAGATGAGCTGTAGTCTCCCATCATATTGCAATTTGTAATTCTAAACATTATTTCTGAGACTCACCTGAGAAAGAGTGGGTAGTAATCCAACCAATCCTACAATCAGACATTATGGATGTAGCAGGAGAGTCAGGTAATTCAAAAATTTTTTATTTTATTTGTACAATTATTGTACTCCTCTTTATAGATTTATGGTTATATGAATATTAAATTATTTTGTGAATCCTAAAATTTTGTTATTAAGAGAATAAGAGGTTGGAGAAGAATTGTTTTGAATAGACAAATATGAGCATTGTAGAAATTAGTAACTTCACATTTAAAAAATTTGGAAGGGAAGGAAACAATGAAACTAACAAAACACACGATGTGAAAACCAACCATAGCAACTTTTATGACAGAGAGTGGGAAAATGAAGAGTGTGGAGATGGTATACCGCAAATGAATATCGGATTAAGGGTCGCACAAAATGTTTACCTTCTCATCCGTCGAGGGTCTGGTCTAAAAGCAAGAGAAACAGCCATTACACCGATATAAAGGCCAGACCACATCTTCCTTTCAAGGGGCATCATGCGAAGATGGTCCTCTTTGTTTTGTAGATTTAGGACTCGTTTGGTTCATACGGGAAATAAGTTCCCATGGGAAATGGAACTTCACAGGAAGTTGATTTCCCGTATGAACTTCCTGGGATATCTGAATTTTTGTTTGGTTGACAGGGAGCAAGTTCCATTTCCCGCAGCAGAAGTTCCTACGTTTTTGTTTGGTTCAACTTTGTATTTCCTACGATATAACAATGAAATGACGAAAATAGCCTCCAAAATAAACATTAACAGATATTAATTGATTGAGTTGTTTTTTTATGTGGAAAACACTGTTCTTCGAGGCGGGAAAATGAAAGGACACGACATCGAAGCGACAAAACGCAATGGCCTGAATACGAAACGACGCACGCGAAGGGCGTTTCGGCGGGGACAAAAAGGCCGAAACAGTAACAGTAGCAACACTTCGCATTCCATCTCAAAGCTCACCAGAACCAGTGATCTCAAGACGCAGGAAGACACCGTGGTTATCATCGCCGAATACACCAAGAGAAGATACCAAACGACTCTGAACAACCTTATAACCTCATTTATCCACATCGGACGCTGAAAGCAAGATCAAACAGCAACTCCGAACAAATGGGTCGTCCACAGGTAAACCCACCTCCTCTTTAGCATTGACTCTAATACAGGCATCATACTTCAGTTATAAGTGCAACGAAAATGTGGAGTTGCTTGCTTGGACTTGTGTTCCTACGTGAGTTGAAGTGAAACCCTAGCAGTTAGTAGGACCACAACATGTCATGTATTTTGTTGCATGTTACTGTCACTCCACATAATATCCGTAAGACAGTTATACTACGGTTATAGGCTCATGTTACTGTTTCTCGGTGAAACAGTAACACCCCACTGCGACGATGTTGCATTGTTATTCGTACCTCACAGAGCGGCACTTACCCACGAGTTTTGTTAAACGTGTATGTCTCATTTTGTATCTGATGTTACTTTTTCTTGCTGAAATAGTAACACCACTAGGAAGAATTAGATGTTGCATTAGTGATCATACCTGGTTGTGACTATTTATGCTTGATCTAACTCTTGATTTGACGTTTACCCGAGCAGAAAGGCGCTAAAGCACTCTCACAAGGAGACTTTTCTAATGAAGAAACCCAGAAATTCCAGCAGTATAGGTCCAATCTCTTGGCCTGCATTAGGCAGGTTGATCAGCTTCAATTGGATGACAGGCACACGACGGTGCTACGACACAACCCATTCTGGGTCCTGATAAACGCAATAATAACAAAGGAACTGGATCGCAGCATGTGTCGTAAGAGCGATGTTGAAATTCAGTCCGTAATTGCTACCTTCTCAGACAAGAATAATTATTTCAACATCGGGGGCGATCATCTCAGAATAACACCAGCATCAGTGAAGCTAATCTTTGGAATAAGAGATGGAGACCAGCCCATCCAGACAACCTCTGGCAAGAGGACCTTGTCAGACTTTGATGTTAGATGTTTCCGTGGCAAATCACGCCTGAGCAAACCAATCATATTCAAAGCTCTCCAAAGAGCAGTGCGGGGAACATCGGAGACTGATGTGCAGGATGTCTCCCGCCTCATGACGTTGATGCTTCTTGTCACCCTCTTCGTACCCAACAGGGCCCACACAATGGGTTGGTCGTATATCAAATACGTGGAGGATGTGGACGAAATAGCACAATATGGGTGGTCACAACACATTCACGACCAACTCATGAATTCTCTCAAAAAGGACAGCACCCCCAATGTAACTGGGTGTGTCATGCTATTGCCAGTAAGTCAAAGATGTCAAAACTGTTCTTTACTTGGTGTCCGAATCCTTTACATTTTCTTCATTCATATCCATTCATTTGAGTGAATGTTCCTGTCTCTTGTTGTATGTTTGTCGCAAGGCTTGGCTCATGTTGCTGTTTTAGGCTAAAACAGTAACATGACCTCCTTTGTCTCTTAGGGGTTGCCCCAGGTTTTATGGCGTCTCTATTGTTAATGTGATCTCATTAGACAGTTAGTCGTGAGTTCTTAATCCCTGTTGTATGTTTCTTGCACTGGCTTGGCTCATGTTGCTGTTTTAGACTAAAACAGCAACATGAGCCTCCTTTGTCTCTGAGTGGTTTACTCAAGTTTTATGGCGTCTCTATTGTTAGTTTGATCTCACCAGATAGTTAATCGTGAGTTCTTCATCCCTGTTGTGTGTTTGTCGCAAGGCTTGGCTCATGTTGCTGTTTTAGACTAAAACAGTAACATGAGCCTCCTTTGTCTCTGAGTGGTTTACTCAAGTTTTATGGCGTCTCTATTGTTAGTTTGATCTCACCAGACAGTTAATCGTGAGTTCTTCATCCCTGTTGTGTGTTTGTCGCAAGGCTTGGCTCATGTTGCTGTTTTAGACTAAAACAGTAACATGAGCTTCCTTTGTCTCTGAGTGGTTTACTCAAGTTTTATGGCGTCTCTATTGTTAGTTTGATCTCACCAGACAGTTAATCGTGAGTTCTTCATCCCTGTTGTGTGTTTGTCGCAAGGCTTGGCTCATGTTGCTGTTTTAGACTAAAACAGTAACATGAGCTTCCTTTGTCTCTGAGTGGTTTACTCAAGTTTTATGGCGTCTCTATTATTAGTTTGATCTCACCAGACAGTTAATCGTGAGTTCTTCATCCCTGTTGTGTGTTTGTCGCAAGGCTTGGCTCATGTTGCTGTTTTAGACTAAAACAGTAACATGAGCCTCCTTTGTCTCTGAGTGGTTTACTCAAGTTTTATGGCGTCTCTATTGTTAGTTTGATCTCACCAGACAGTTAATCGTGAGTTCTTCATCCCTGTTGTGTGTTTGTCGCAAGTCTTGGCTCATGTTGCTGTTTTAGACTAAAACAGTAACATGAGCCTCCTTTGTCTCTGAGTGGTTTACTCAAGTTTTATGGCGTCTCTATTGTTAGTTTGATCTCACCAGACAGTTAATCGTGAGTTCTTCATCCCTGTTGTGTGTTTGTCGCCAGTCTTGACTCATGTTGCTGTTTTATTATCCGCAGTATTGGCTGTGTGAGATTACCAACGTGCTGGGCGGGCACCACATCGAAAGAGTCCCAAGGTGCCTCAAATGGGACCTGAAGCTCCTCACACGCCAACTGAGGGATCAACTTATCAGCCAGCTTCAGGTAACAGTATGAAAATATCAACTTATTACGATGCCCGATACATGTCAGTGCAGGAAAGCATGTTGCTGTATTGATACCCATTGCAGCAGTTTACTTTGTTTTATGCGTGGTGTTTCTGTTTCATAACAGACACAAGCATGCCGTAGTCACAATGCAACATGTTGCTGTTTTCTCTAAAAACAGTAACATGCCTTATTCCCACACTAACAGTTGAAATAATGTTATGCTTCAGGTCGTAAACAGGGAGATTGAGCCCACTGCACATGAATACGATCTCCTGTACACAGATGAGACAAATCTGCGGTTGATTGAATTCGCTGACAAAACAAAGTCGCGCGACACACCCTCCCAGTCGGAGGACTCGGAGGGCGATAATGAGACAGCATCGGCCCAGTACGTGATCCAACCCCGGCCAACAAAGCTGGACCAATTCGCCGATATTGCGCTGTCCCAGAAGGATCAACAGCAACAAAACAACGATGAAGTTCTGCGGCTTAGGGATCAACTCACTAGTGCAAACACAGAGTTACTCAGACTGAAGGATGAGTTGACGTCCCTCACTGAGAAACTTCATTGGTTAGAACAACAGAAAGAAGAAAACGCCGGGACAATATCGAAACTTAAACACGATAACGCACTGCTACAGGAGGAACTGTCCACAGCAACAAGTGAGGCAGAAAACCTCAGGGCGGCCAACATTACTTTGGAAATGGTTAATAAACAGCTCAATGCACAGGTATCAGAACAGATTGTGCAGGTGGTTGAACAAGCTGAGGTAGAAACCACCAGAGCTGAAGACCAAGTTACATGCGAGGCAAAACAGCGATCAATGATAGCGAACATAAAGAAAAAACCAAGAAAAATAAAACGGGACGAGGAGTTCACGTACTCGGGTCCTTTGAAAAAAACGAACGAGACAAGCATACGCACGTCAGCAGATAACAACCGCTGAGGAGCTAACAACCGCTGAGGAGCTAACAACCGCTGAGTACGTCTACGGGCAGACCGAAGAGGCCCCCGTTGTAATTGAGGATGAAACACCCATAGAAAAAAACATTAAAAAGCAGTCTCAGAAGCCATCCCACAGTCCAAAGTTTCCAACCTCAAAATACCTGACCAAGGATGTCAGGAGTAAGATGATGCGATTAAAACTGGCAGGCGATCCACAGTAAGTCACGTTCTATTTTGTTGTGGATGCTTTGCATTTACTAGGAAGTTTTATCTGTCGCCTCATCTAATCCCCTTGCCCAATCACCACATGCAGTATTTTTGTCTGGTCAATCCCCCAGCAGGATTTGTTCATCACATTCGAGGAATTGGTGGGAGTTATGAAGGAGGAATCAATCACGAACAACGTATGTATCATCTGGTCGTTGTTCATGCATTGTTGTTTTGTCATTAATCACACCTCTGTTCCTGTTACTGTTTCTTTCCTAAACACTCAATGCAGATCATAGATGCCCATGCCTACACTCTGAGTCTGGCTTCCAGGAATAGTGAAAGGAAGGTATTTGCCTTCGACAGCTGTTGCTGGGTAAGATTCTGAATCCATCTCGCTTATACGAATCACAAAAGGTATCATTGATTCTGACGTAGGTTAAAACTATGTTGACAGTCTTACATTGTCAGCGACCTCAAGTTTCTCCAGGAAGCCAGGCAATACAAATTCGATGCACACATGGAGGAGGCAATGGCTGCCGATGTTGTTATCTTCCCACTGAACTCCACGGGCGTCAATGACTTCAGCAACCCCAACCACTTCACTCTTCTCGTCCTGGATAATAAAACGCGCAGGTGGACGCACTATAACTCGATGCGGCCGAGAAGAGAGGGGACACCGGATCCATATTTTCGTGATGCCACGATGGTGGTGTGTGATACTAACTACATTGTTATTTTATTGACGTCACTCTCTCCATCAGACACAGTAACATCATTGTAGACAGTTGCATGGAGTTTTAACCTTTCATTTGTGTTGGTTTGATAACAACAGAAGGACTACTACGAGAAAAGGATGAATGAAATCCTCGCACGGGGTGGAATGGATAAGAGGGTAGGCCGAGCCACCTCAGGTCCACCGTTTGATATAATATCATACGAACGGTCACCTCAACAGGCAGAAGCATCGTAAGTAGCAAGGTCCTTTCTTACCGAATGTTAACATGGCTAGTGGGTACCAAACTAACTCGTTACTATTTTCCAGGCAAGACTGCGGGATAATCGTGTGCTTCCATATAGAGAATATATTCAACAATAAAGAGTTTCAGGAACAATTTTCCTTGGAAGAAGTGAGACGATACAGAGCAAACTTAGTTAATAAATTCCTCCAGGATTTCACTCTTCCCAGCTGAAGTTGTTTAACATGCACATATATAACAATAAAGTTGGTTATTATGCACATATGTAAAACTAAATTCATGTTTTATCCCAAAGTCTTAATATTTAAAATTCATGTGTATGTATAACTCAATTGTAAATGTAATTCTTCTGTACAGATTAATCTTATATCCAATTTATGTTAGCACCCAGACATCAGGTTGCCATGTGAATTACTCGCACACGTGTTGATGCTACTATTTTTTAACGGATACCCCACCCATCCAGTTGTGCGATACTATTATCGAAACCTACCACCAATGTTTGTATGAATGAAGGACAATCAGGTGGACACAGCCATCAGGGAGCAATACCCAGGAGCCAGGGTGATGTTGCTGTTTTATCCCAAAACAGCAACATCCCACACGAACACATTTCTTGAACACACCGAGGAGAGGAACTTTTCAAGTGACGTGAATGACAACCTAGACCCGCCCCCCAGCCAACCTTAACCTCCAGGGAGCAATACCCAGCAGCCAGGGCGATGTTGCTGTTTTATCCCAAAACAGCAACATCCAACATGAACACGTTTCTTGGACACACCGAGGAGAGGAACTTTTCAGGTGACGTGAATGACAACCTAGACCCGCCGCCCAGCCAACCTTAACCTCCAGGGAGCAATACCCAGCAGCCAGGGCGATGTTGCTGTTTTATCCCAAAACAGCAACATCCCACACGAACACGTTTCTTGGACATACCGAGGAGAGGAACTTTTCAAGTGACATGAATGACAACCTAGACCCGCCGCCCAGCCAACCTTAACCTCCAGGGAGCAATACCCAGCAGCCAGGGCGATGTTGCTGTTTTATCCCAAAACAGCAACATCCCGCCCCCCAGCCAACCTTAACCTCCAGGGAGCAATACCCAGCAGCCAGGGCGATGTTGTTGTTTTATCCCAAAACAGCAACATCCAACACGAACACGTTTCTTGGACACACCGAGGAGAGGAACTTTTCAGGTGACGTGAATGACAACCTAGACCCGCCGCCCAGCCAACCTTAACCTCCAGGGAGCAATACCCAGCAGCCAGGGCGATGTTGCTGTTTTATCCCAAAACAGCAACATCCAACACGAACACGTTTCTTGGACACACCGAGGAGAGGAACTTTTCAGGTGACGTGAATGACAACCTAGACCCGCCGCCCAGCCAACCTTAACCTCCAGGGAGCAATACCCAGCAGCCAGGGCGATGTTGCTGTTTTATCCCAAAACAGCAACATCCCACACGAACACGTTTCTTGGACACACCGAGGAGAGGAACTTTTCAAGTGACGTGAATGACAACCTAGACCCACCCCCCAGCCAACCTTAACCTCCAGGGAGCAATACCCAGCAGCCAGGGCGATGTTGCTGTTTTATCCCAAAACAGCAACATCCAGCACAAACACGTTTCTTGGACACACCGAGGAGAGGAACTTTTCAGGTGACGTGAATGACAACCTAGACCCGCCGCCCAGCCAACCTTAACCTCCAGGGAGCAATACCCAGCAGCCAGGGCGATGTTGCTGTTTTATCCCAAAACAGCAACATCCAGCACGAACACGTTTCTTGGACACACCGAGGAGAGGAACTTTTCAGGTGACGTGAATGACAACCTAGACCCGCCGCCCAGCCAACCTTAACCTCCAGGGAGCAATACCCAGCAGCCAGGGCGATGTTGCTGTTTTATCCCAAAACAGAAACATCCCACACGAACACGTTTCTTGGACACACCGAGGAGAGGAACTTTTCAAGTGACGTGAATGACAACTTAGACCCGCCCCCCAGCCAACCTTAACCTCCAGGGAGCAATACCCAGCAGCCAGGGCGATGTTGCTGTTTTATCCCAAAACAGCAACATCCCACACGAACACGTTTCTTGGACATAATCAGGATAGGAACTTGTTAAGCGACGTCAATGACCACCCGCACCCGCCCTCCAGCCCATCATAACCTCCAGGACTCAAAACCCATCAGTCTAGGCGATGTTACTGTTTTCGTCCAAAACAGTGACATCATCTTATACATTAATTAGGAGTATCAATGGAATTGCCATGAAAAAAAAATAGAATGTATTGTTATATTCAGCCACATCATCTAATACATTAATTAGGATCCGATGTCAGTGCCCAAAAAATAGGTGCACATACAGAAGTTCAACAGCATAGTATGAATTTAGTCAGTGTCTTGGTTCCTATTGACTACTACTTTTCTAGAACTTCACTGATCTGGAAGTAACAAACCATGCACATAAGCAGATCTGTACTCCTCTGGAAGGCTAAAAAAGAAATCAACTTCTAGGGGGTTGAGAGCAATCTTCCTAGCCGCAGTCATAACTTGGGTAGGAGTTAACCCGTCAATCTTCATAATCTCACTTGTCACTTGCATCCTTCTCCCTGCAGAATCAGATTCATGTTGGAAACAAGACGCCAAGCGGCCTATATGTTTACTTGCATCCTCCATCACATCACTCATTCGTGCAAATCTAGAAGAGAATTCTCTCAGAACTTCTGAATTTTCTATCTTTGCCTTCTTTGACCTACGGTTTACTGGGATGGTTGAGGAAGAAGTTTCCATTGGGGCACATGGAGGGACTGGGTAAGTGTCCTCCGCGGAAAAGGCAGGAACATTTTCTTCTTGCTCTTCTTCCTCTCTGTCCCTTACTTCGTCTTCTATCCCCTCTAATGCATCTTGGGGATTTACAGCCTCGTCTCCAATGGCTCTATCCTTCCCGAATATTTTGGCTAAATCATCAAAAAATGGAAATGGCTTGTTTCTTAAACCCACGGCATTTTTGTGGCTCTAGCATAAAAGAAGGGAAAACATAATGAGAGAAGGTAAAACTTTAAAAGCTGTCACCAATAAATAGAATTATACACATTTACACTTATGTGCATAGAAGAAAAGGCATAATATAAAATATTACCTTCACCCATTCATCCCACACTGGCTTTGAGCAAGTTACGTACTTCTCTTCATCATTCCATCCAAAGCCGCTAGCAGCTGGACCAAGCATCTCCGCAATAGCATTATATTGATTCCTCAAATACTTGATACGGGACTCGATGTGTGGCTTAGCCTTCATACCACACCCAGGAATCTTCTGATCCATAAGTTGTTCCAACCTGTTATAAGCTCCATTCTTGAACTGGCCATTATCCATTTTCCAACCACCCAGCTCCACAAGATCCATCATTGCACCAATTAGTGCACGATCCTCAGCGCTTCCCCATCTTGTGCATCCTCTAGATGGGTTCGCACCCTCACCACCTTGGTTGGCATTTCTCTGAGCTTTTGGTTGACTCATCTGTTAAGAACGAAAGATGGAAAGACAGGAAACATAGGAATTCGTTAGAGCGGCATTTGCTCATGATTTAGCAATTTAGGATGGTCATACTACCAGTTCAATAAAAAGCGAAGTCATTACTCCCATCTTATTACAAATTCAGATAAAAATATTACAAGAATAAAGTGTATATTATCTACCAATCCATAAATGCAATACAAGTGAAACACGCTACATAGTTTTAGCTAAACCCTATTCAATGACGTGGTGTCATGTAACCATGCATTGTACATCTCATTGGCAAGATCATGTCTGAAGGTAGTCCATGCAGCACTAGATTCCATAATTCCAATATTAAGTTCACCATTGTCTTCTTCCTCACCATCCTCAAGCAAGGGCTCCATGGGGTCCACACCCATGAATGTTCGAATGAAATTATGCATCAATGCGCAAGCCAGGATAATTCTACCCACGGTTTTCCTAGGGTACCAAGTTGTACATCTTAGAATACCCCATCTCATTTTTAACAATCCAAAGCACCTTTCGATAACATTCCTTGCTTGCGAATGCTTCATATTAAAATATTCCTCAGCAGATACAGGTTGCGTACCACTCTTCCACACACTGAGATGATATCTCTGGCCTCTAAATGGTGTTAGAAAACCCTCACAATTCATGTATCCGGCATCACACAAATAGTAGTTGCCTATAATTAACCAACATAAGTGTTAGGTACTGTCATCTCAAATAAGCTCCTTGGTTCAGATTGAGCAATGTCAAGGTACCTATGGTGTTACCTTGTGGAACTTGCAAAGCATTTTTTCTAGAAAGTGCATCTCGAAGCACTCTATTGTCATGTGCGGACCCCTCCTAACCAGGCAATATATAAATAAATTGCAAATCCCGCGTGCAAGCAGCTAACACATTAGAAGTGAGTTCTCCTTTTCTATTCCTGAATCTAGCTTTATCTTTATCCCCAACACGAACCTTAATATGAGTTCCATCCAAAACACCTAAGCAATTCTGCAGTGTGTATATATATAACTTATTAATAGATACTGTATATATTTATAAATATTTACGCATTCACCTAATCTTCCTAGAAATTCTAACTTACCTTAAACCATTTCCACCTCTCATCTTGGCAATTCTCAGTCACTGGTTCAGGTTTCTTTAGTAGAATATCATGGCATCTAAGGACAGCGAGGAGAACTGAATTGAAGTGCCTAGATATTGTCTCACCACTTCTCCTAAAGTACAATTGAGTTCTTCGATTTTTTGTGTCATGAGAAAGTGTGAATAGAAATAAAGCAACCATCTCCTCTAAACTAGTATTCCTATTTCCTTGTAACTTACCGACATCTCTAAGCATATCACATAACTTAGAAAAACAGGCTCTATTCATCCTAAGGTTGTCCAAGCATGCTAAGTCACTTTCTTGAATCATTGGCCTGAGATTCAAAATCCTAGCATAATATCTTTCTTCAGCACAGCTGTCAAATATATAGGACATAGGCTGAGGCAATCTAATGTCCAAAAAGGCCAAAAGATACAAGAATTCAGAAATAGCCTCCAAAATCATGAGCATCATCTGTGTGTATAATGCAATACATGTAGTAGCAATCTTCTTCCTTTTACTCAACGGTAAGCGAGCCATAACTGTATGACATAGGCAAATTACATGTAAGAATGTTATAAGTTAGAAGAGCAATAAAAATATGGTCAGCCACTCTGAGAAATTTGAATGCAACAAACTCTATTCATCTTTTTGAAGGTAGTCAACAGGCAAACAACAACGATATTATATCCAGAACCTCTTAGAAGCTCTGCCGTCATGGTTGGATTAAACATACCAGTTTGCTAAACCATAAGCACACCCTTCTTTGTCAAATTCCACAACAAGAGGAAATATAACGAGCACTGTCGTCAAGGCTTACCTTGAATCGCTAGTGCCGTTGCCCGGAACTGTTGCTAGGGTTTAGCGGAGATGGCAGAAGCTCGAGAACCAGAAATCGCTACTACCTTTGCCGGAGACTGCTGCTAGGGTTGAGAGGCGACGGGAGATGCTCGACAAACAAAAAGGCATACAGGAAGAAGTGAATCCTTATATTCAAATTACAAGGGCAAAATTGGTATTAAGTAATTTTAGCAGGGTCATTCTTGTCTATAAATTAGTTGAAAACGCAGCCAATAAAACTTACCGAGGGGGGGTGGGTAAGTGACCTCCTGCGTTTTATGGGAAATACAAGTTCCCGGAAAGTTGTTTTTCCTCCCATTTGGGCAACCAAACAACTCTGGGGTCGTTTATTTCCTGGGAAGTCCAGTTTCCCACATTATTGCTGCGAACCAAACGAGTCCTTAAATTAACATAAGCTCAAACTGGATATGAAGTTTAGTGGAATATGAAGAGATATGGTACAGAAAGAAAGATCAACCCGACTTCTAGAACAGGCATTAACACTAGTTGAGGATGAGGCATGCCGAGCCCTCTAAAGGTGCCTATCGTAAAATAACATGCGTATAAAGACCATTTTACAGTATGAATATCCCGCAAATAACACATACACTGCCACACAAACACGGGTGCAAGTGCAATAGATGATATTCTTTCTGTGCAAATTATGGTAAAAATTAATCAAAACAGAGCATTCTAGCAAAAATTATGTACATAGCAGTAATAAGATTTTTTTTTTTTTTTGTCGATAGCCTAAAAATAAGAGAAATAAATAACCAAAATCTAGTGCAAATGTAGGGTGGATAAAGTGGGCCTTTTCTCATATGTTATTGCACTTTTATGGTCAAAACAACAAAAACATAGATCCTCATGTTTTGAAAACAAAGACTGTAGTATAATAAAACCCTAAACACAGAAATCAACATGTTCTCATAACAAAAATACAGGTGAAGGGCGTTTCATAGTTTCATCAAAAGATGAAAATGTCACCTATTTAATCCAAACACACAAATAATACAAAAACGCAATATGAAATCGTACCAGTACCAAAAGTCTCCATTTTTGTCATTATATTAGTCGGGAAAAAAAAAACCAACCTAATTGCTAAAATTTTAGCTCAATCATTCAAGTAAATACTAGTTAGAGAACTGTTTTCTCATTTTAAACTAGTAATACAACAGAGTATACTTACCAACTCAGTCCCTCCCTTCTCCGCCAATTATGCAATACGATCGAGTTCTCGCTTAAACCTCTTTTTCTAATCAAGCTCCATCGTATTTATCATCGAGTTCTAGCATTTAGAGTTTGTGAAGTTAGAAAGGGAATTGCGTAAGAAATAGATGCAATTAACTTGAGTGTTTTTTTCCCTTAGCCACTAATACAAAGAGCTTAGTCTCTTTAGTTGACTGCTACAAGGGCGTGAAGGACTTCGTACATTTTCTCCTAATGTTATCGGCTTCCATTTGCAAGTAAGGGAGGTGCATATTTTTTCCAAAATTGAGGGGAAGCAGTGTAATTAGGCTAGACTTAAGAGGAATTCTTAATAATTTGCCCTTTATTTATTTATATTGAATTCAATAGATCAAATATTTATGTATATAATTAAGATATAAGTTGTCATTTAATTAAAAAAAATGATAAACTTTAAAAAAATTCAAAAAATAATCAACTATAAGCCGTGAGTTATGTTGTAAAATTTATGAAATCAAAACTTATTTTTTCACATAAATTAGTGCACAAAACATTATAGAAATTTACTTATAATCTATTGACCATGTAATAAATTATAAATTAATTTATTTATGCACTAAACACACTCAAAAAATTAACTATGTAATCAAATGATTAGTCATTGAATGACTGAACAACCATTTAATTATATGATTGAATATCATCTATTTAATAATATAATAAGTGATATTATTATTGATTGTTTTTAGAAAATTAAGACTTAAAAAGCAATTGTAATATAATTTTTTTTCAATTTTTGTTTGCTCATTTATAATTGATCCCCTAACTATTATTTCCGACTTTGTCATTGATTGCGCCAATTATTAGGGGTGAAAAAAATTATAAAAGTATTGTTAGAAAATCTAAGATTGTATATAAGTTTTTTACATATCATAATTTGCAAATACAATGAAATATTTATGCGAAAGTAGATTAAAAAAATTATATTAATATAACTAAAATATTTAAAATAAAAATATAATTACTTAAAATTTAATAAATTATATTTTATAATATTACATATTTATTTATTTTTTATTTATGGGTAAATTACTTAATTTTTTCTTGAAATTTGACCTAATTACATATTTATTTATTTTTTATTTATCTATGTTTTCAAAAATATAAATCTTCATGTTTTGAAAACAAAGACTATTCTTAGTATATTAAAGCCCAAAACAAACAAATCAATATGTTCTTATAACAAAAACATAGGTGGGGGGCGTTTCGTAGTTTCATCAGAAGATGCAAATGCCACCTATTTGATCCAAACATAGAAATAATACTAAAATGCAATATGGAATCATACAAGAACCCAAAGCCTCCATTTTTATCATTATATTAGTTGAAGAAATGAAAAAGAAAAAAACCTGATTGCTGAAATTTCAGCTCAATCTTTCAAATAAATACTAGTTAGAGAATTGTTTTCTTATGTTAAACTAGTAATAAGTCCCTTCCTTCTCCGCCTATCATGCATTACGAGTTCATGCTAGTTATCGTCGAGTTCTAGCATTTCGAGTTTGTGAAATCAAAAATGGAATCTTAAGCGGTTTTTCTTTTTCCTTAGCCACTAAGACAAAGAGCTTAGTCTCTTTAGTTGACCGCTTTAGCGGCAAAAAGGACTATGCACATTTTCTCCTAACAGCGTCAGCTTCCATTTGCATGTAAGGGAGGTGTATGATTTTTTCCAACATAGAAGAAAAGCATGTATAATTAGGTTGTACTTTGGGGGGTTTACCCTTTATTTATTTATATTGAACATATGAGCACAGATAAAATATTTATGTATATAATTAAAATACAAATTACAATTTAATTAAAAGAAGATGGATAACCTTTAAAAAAATTGGAAAGCAATTAATTATAAATTATGAGATATCTTGTGAAATTCATTAAATTAAAATTTATTTTTTTATATAAATTAGCACACAAAATATTTGTAGAGACTCGCTTATAAGTTATTGACTATATAGTAAATTATAAATTAATTTATTTATGTGCTAAATATACTCAAAAAATTAACTATATAATCAAATGATTAGGCAATAAATGAATGAATAACTATTTAGTTACATAATTGAATATCATCTATTTTATAATATAACAAGTGATATTATTATTGAGCGTTTTCAGAAAATTAAGATTCAAGAAGCAATTGTAATATAATGTATTTTTCAATTTTTGTTTGCTCATGTATAATGGATCCTCCAGCTATTATTTCCGACGATGTCATTGATTGCACCAATTATTCGGGGTTAAAAAAAATTATAAATCAAGACAAACTGTTCAAATTTTAATGGTTTAGATCGGCCAACATCAGAATTACATATACTCTTACCTACTTTTTGAAAATTTCATGTAAAATTGTATATCGTTTTGAATACTCCTATTTATTTTCAAATTTTATTTCATTGAAATATTGGTATATATTTACCTCCATTTATTCTCAATTCCTCACTTTGCCATTAAAATTGATTTATTTTAAGAATAACTTTGTCATAAAAAAATTAGGTCTCAATAGCAATTGGTTTTAAACTTAACTAGTTTCAAATAACACCAACTAAATGTTACAATATAGATTAAAATTCTATTTTAATTCTAAAATTATTTAATTTATATCAATTTCATTCTTAAAGTAAGATTTATATTAATTTAATTCCTAAAATTTTAATCCTGGACTAAAATTTGTATTAATTTGATCTTTGTAAAAAAATAAAATTTTACTTATGTTTAAAATTTCATAAATTAAATTGATATAAGCGCTACTTTAAAGACAAAATTGATATAAATGGAATAGTTGGATCACTGTAACATGAATTTAGTCTACACACTACACATATACAAGTGGAGCAAAGACAACGACCTCTGTCCTTCATTTTTGAATTGCTTCGGATCTAAGTATATGGGATGGAGAAACAGAATATTATCAACATCATCGCACTGAAGAACATTATTGAAATCATCGAAGTGGAAAATCAAGTGCCCAGTAGAAACCACAACTTCTGATTTTCAATAAGAAACTTAACTTCTTTTTCGTTACTCAACATATAGTACAATGGAACAGAGATTACAGACCTGAAGTGTCCTATTGGTAGAAAACAAACCTAAAAGCACACATGATCATCCTAGGAGAAACACTCACACCTACTGGTAACAACCTGCCAACAAAACTGACAACAAACTTGTAAAGGACACTAGACAAAATATTAAGTAATAGTCGAAGACCCATTGTGATCAAGCGAACGGTGCTGCACTGTCAACTCTTCCCAAATGCGCTGGTATATAAATCGTTGCAGCAAAACCTTTCATCCTTTAAGACGAGAGACATATGGAGAAGTGCATTTGAAATTAATTCGTTTGCAAATTCCATTCTTATCTGATTTTATAAATGGTAACTTGAAAGATTGGAAGTACCTTCTAATAATCATTTTGTGTACGACCTTTATAAATGTTTATCTTTTGAAATTGTAGACTTATCATATGCCACCCCCATTTAATTTTTTGTTGTACACTTATAACTCCTTGTTTTACCGTACTCAACTAGTCCTTGCACTTATAAAGTGTGACAAGTTGCAATAACAAGTCTCTTTGAATTAACATGTTGAAAGAATGTTTGTAAATTGTTTGAACTAAAAATGCATATTATAGTCTAAGTGTATTGTGAGTCAGGTTGGATTATCACGCGAAATGGATCCTTTAGATCTCTAAATTTGAGAAGGACCGTCCTTGAAACTTCTTACCAAGTATTTATGTGAGTATCAAATTTTTTGTTTCATTTGTTCATGTAGTTTTCTTCATTCTTAAAAAATTTAATTCACTTTTTTTTTTTGGTCTTCAATACACTAGGTTGTGTTTGGGTGTGGTAATTTAAGGAGAAAATGTAACTTTTTAGGGTATTTAAAATAACTCAACCTAAAATGACTTGTTTGGACAATTAAAACAAATAATTTAAAAATTTTGAGAATTTTAAAGAGAAATTTTAATAGTTTTAGGTAAGGAATTTAAAATACCTTATAGGAGGTGGAATTCTGGAAATCGTGTGTTGTTTCGATTGCTCCTCGATCACAAGCCACTGCATTCTCTATCACGTTGCTTTTCTCTCTACTGCACCTCTTATTTTACCCGCACTCTTTGCTGGACCTTAGGTGCGTTGCACTTCTTCGCCACGCTTAAGCCAATGTGTTACTCTTGTAAATTGTTGCCTCTGTCTCCCCTGCAATCTTAAGTTTCTTTGCCTTCATTACACAACCAGAATTTCCCCGTTGCACTATCTATTACCTTATTATTAATTAAAAAAACTTGCATATAATAAAAAAATTATAAAACATTTAATTTTAATTATCACATTTATTTTAGAATTATATGTTTAAATTTATAAATAATAAATTTTTAAATGTAATATAGGAATTAAAAATAAAATATATAATTAAGTAATTAAATTAAATATTTGATTAATTTAAAGCATTTTCATTATATCACAAAAGTAATTTATATTATATTCATGCAATTCGATGATATAATGTATTAGTTGTAAATAATAGAAATAAGTAAAAAATAAAATAAAAATGTGCAATAAAATAGAAATAGTTTATGAGCTATAAAATATTGAAAAATTAATTAATATATATTTAATTTGAAATATAATATTTAAAAATTGAGATTAAATTTTTTTATAAAATTTAAATAAAAATCACCAAAAATTAAATAAAAAATTGTTTTTAATATTCAAATATTAAAAAAAAGATTATGTAATTATAAATTTCATTAATACAATAAAATTTTAATTTATTTAGAACATTTTTATAATCAAATAAGTATATTATATTATATTTTAGAGACATTAGCATTTAAGTTATAGAAATGGATTAAAAAAAGAAAATTATGCAATTATAATCAAATAAATATATTGTGTTTTATATATAACACTATTTAATAAATTTTAAAATTTAGTTCTTGTTATAAAATAAATTAAATAATTTTTAAATAGTTGGAGTAGATGACATATTAAAACACATGACAAAGAATTTTAATTTGTTTATCTTTTATAATAATTACTAAAATATTTCAATAAATTAAAATAATTAAAACTGATACCCTGAAATTATAAGTTTTAGGATAAAATCATTTATCAAAATATTTTCAAAACTAATTTTTTTATTTCAATGTAAATAATTCTAAATATTACTAATTTATAAAAAAATTGTAGAGTTTGTTCAAAAGAAAATTTGGCTATTACAAAATGCATAAGAAAATTTGGGTAACCCAATTCCAATACACAAATTCTAAATATTACTGGTCGGAGTTTGTTCAGAAGAAGATTTTGTTAACCTAATTCCAATATACAAATTCCAAAAATACTCAATCTTAGGAGGTTGAACCTCTACATAATTACCTGTTGAAAAAATGTCATAAAGTAGATAAAAAGAATACTTAAATTATGCAATTATATAATTAACTTATTTTTAAAATTTAAATATTTTATAAAAATAAATATATAATCAACTATTTTAATTAATGCTTTTATATTATATTTTTAAATTATTTAAAATATATCATATTAAATATATATATATATATATATATATATATATATATATATATATATATCACATTATACCTATACTACTCTAAGAATATCTAAATTATAAATAATAGAAATAAATATAAAAATTAAAAATAAAAATATGCAACAAAATAGAAATGGTTAATGAGTTAAAGTTTCTATAAAAACCCTAATCAATAAATACTTAATTTAAAATATAATACTTGAAAATTGATATTAAAAGATATTGACAAAATTTATATAAAGAAATTATAAAAAATTTAAATAAATAAATTTAATTTTAATATTCAAATATTTTTATTAAAAATGTATTGGGTAATTATATAATTGGATTAATACAACTTATATTAAAATTTTAACCTCTTTACAATATTATTATAATCAATTAAATATATTATATTATATTTAAGTTGTAAATAATAATAATAATAATAAACTTGAAAAGAAAAAAAATAAAATTAACCAATTGAACAAATAAAAAGAAGAAAAATAATATTGTCAAGTAATTCATTTGAATTAAATCTTTAATTTATTTAAAATAATAATAATAAAATACATTATATTATGCTAACATTTTTTATTGATATTAGCATTTAAGCTATTACCAACAAAAATGAATATGAAAATAAAAAAATATAATAATAGAACAAATAAAAAAAGAGAAAGTTACTTCAATATTAAGTAATGTGAGAGTTGAAATAAAATATATTTTTAATTAATTAAATTAAATTAAAATTTCAATTTATTAAAAAATTATTAAAAATATATCATATTATATATATTATTTAATAGTATTAATGGCTAAGCAATAAATAATAGAATTAAATATAAAAGATATAATAAAGTAAATAAAAGAAAGTAAAATAATACATGAATTATAAATAAAATTTTGATAAAATTTATAAAATTTTAATTGATGTAGTATTAATTTGAAATATAATGCTTAAAAATTGATATAAATAAAATATTAATAAAATATAAGTAAATAAATTTAATTTTAATTTTTAATTATTTTTATTAAATAATAGAATATGTTTTTTTAACTATTTCAATTAATGATTTTTTATTAAATTTATAAATTATTTAAAATAATTTATATTACAATTTGCTTTGTAGCATTAGATTCTAAATTGAAAGTAATAGCAACATATATGAAAAATAATAATAAAATAAACAAAAAAGAAAATAAACAATGAACAGATTATAAAGTAATATAAAAATTAAAATATATTTTTAATTTATTAATTAAATTAAATCAAATTTTTTATATATTTAAAAATTTTATAATAAAATATATATATTAATGATATTAGTATTTGAAATATAGATAATAGAAATAAAAAAAAGGAAAAATGTGGCATGAAGCGAGTGAGTCATAAAATAATATAAATATAAGTTAAAAATTTTGCATGTAAATATAGAATTTTCGATTAGAAAATAAGAATTGAAAACTTTCAAAAGTATTTCGATTTAGGAGAAATGAAACACAATTGAGGCAAATTAATGTGGAAGCAACTGCAACGCGGGCGATGGGGAAGTGGGACCGCAATCAGAGGCCATCAAGGGAACTATTGCCCATTGATGAGATAATAATAATAATAATAATAATAATAAATAAATAAATAAATGAAATAGGAAAGCAAAACGAAGGACGCGTGGCAACTAACATTAAAAATATAGAAATAGTACAAAACCGAGTTATTGATAAGGAGACGGATAGTAACCATGAATTACGAAGTTTTGTTTGTGAACTTACATCCCCCTTTTTCAACGCCGTTTTTAATTCTTTCTTTATGCTAGGTTTGGAAAGTTGATCTCATTAATGGTTAATGGTTAGGTTGTAATATTTTTTATCATAATTTTAAAAATTAGACTAAATTAATTAGTTGAATCAATAAATCGATTAATGAACTGATTCGATTAAAATGTTTAAATCAGAAAGTATATAAATTAATACAAAACAATTAAAATTGATTAAAATTAGTGGATCAAGTCCGTTTCTTAATTTTTTTAAAAAAATTATAATTTTATAGCAATTAATGTATAATATTCTTATAATTTTATATCAATTAAATTTATGCTTTTTAATTATTTTTAACATAAGTTATTATATTATTTATATTTTATTATTTTAAATAAATATTATTAGTGTTTATATAAAATTTATATTTTTAAAATTAAAATCGATTAAATCAATAAATTCGTAGTTAAATCAATAAATCTGTGAACCAATGTTTAATTTAGTTTAATAATCGGTTCGACTTTACAATACTATACTTTTTATTAGTATTGAGCTATTAGGTTGCCTACTTCACGTTTGATGTATGGTTTAGGTGTATTGGAAGCTTGAATTTGAAAGAAAAGAACGAGGGCTTTATGTAGGTATTCTACCATCAACATGTTTAGGGAAACATGCGCTTGTGGGCATGTGCCTTGGATAAAATATACTACACTTCTAGTGAAAGATCTATGTACACAGAGGAGGGATGTGAAAGCATGTGGCTTTCTTAGCAACATGGTTCAAGAAGGTTTCCTATATACCGCAACCATTGGTTGTTTATTCAAGATTTAAAAATTGGATCAAAGTGTTAAATTTATTGAAAGATTTGTGTCCCTACTGCTTTTCTCTTAATGTGATTGCTTTTAACAAATTGACAGGTGGAGTCCGTATGGCAAATAGAATCGATGAGGCTGAAAGTTGAAAGAAGAGATTGTTATTAGCAGTCTTTGTTCCCTAATTGTTACCTATAATCATCTTATAAGTTGTTGGTGTGAAAATGATCCTATTGATAAGGCTAAGCTGCTTTCCCAGATGTCTAAAGAAGAGAGGGTGCCCAAAACCATCTTTACATCTTTTCTTTCAATACTTTGAAGCAAAGGTTAATTTGAGCCTATATTGTTAAAAAAGAGTTAATGATTATGTCCATTTACTGAATTACATCATTGTTATACACCAAGTTGCTGAACTTGGGATACAAGCAAGTGTCTAATATTCCCAGCAAATATGCTCCTTTTATATTGGATACACATAGAATATGAGCTCTGAAGTTTTCCAAGAGTTTCAATACAAGTCATGTTGTTGTATCTCAAAAGGAGGCAGATGACAAATTCGTTTTAATTGATATATGAAGATTGTTTTATATTACTCTACTTCATTTCTATACTTTCATATTTATTTATGCGATTTTTATCTTAAAAAGGCATATAATTATAATTATTCTAGTGATATATTATTATTGAAAACTCAATATTATTCGGTACAAATATTATTAAGTGCATTATTTTTTAACGTAATAAGATTTCTTAAAAAATAATTAATTTTTACTGAAAACAAATAATGTTTTGTGAAAAATAAATATTTTTTTGTTAGATCAAATTATTTAGTTAAAAAATACAAATGATAATATTTGTATGAAAATAATACTAAATTTTTAATACTAATGTAGCATTAGAATTCTTCTCTACATAAAAGGTAACTCCATTATTGCCTAGATACATAATTATGGCTGGTTATATTGCAATTTTTGCTATATGAGGGAGCCAAAGCAATTGTGTAAAATATTATTTTTTTATCAATTTGATAATATCTTAATTTCTTAGGATTTATTTATTTTAGTTGTATATGAAATATAATGATATAATAATGTAAAATAAAATTAGATTAATAAATAAAAATTAATTGAGATATTTATAATAATTAATAAGCAATTAATTCTATAAATAAAAATATTTTTATCAATAATTGATGTAAAAAAATAAATTAATAAAATTACTTGGAGCAATTTTTTCCTTTTTAAAGTTTGTAAGCGTAATAGTTTAAAATTTCTTCGACACACGGTATCCAAACAAGTGATTCTTTAATAGAATGAGTCAGTTAAAATTTAAGCATTTAAAATCCTTAAAATATATGAATTCTTCCTCCAAACACAGTGTAGTTGGATTCAAATTGATACGGTTTATTGTAGATTTTTAATCGTTTATATTAACCGATTAAACTTTAAATATCGCTTTACTTTGAATTGGAAGCCTAAAACTGCACTAACCAACCATGGTTAACCATATAAGCCATTACCGCCGTCCACCATGCTACCTTTTAAAATATAAAAGGAATAGTTTTTTTAGGAAAAAAATATAAATTACTCTTTCAATTTTGGGATGATTGGATTTTGTTCCCTTTAATTTTAAAATTTTAAAAATTATTTTTTAAATTTTATAAAATCTAGAATTAATACCTATCATTCACTTAATTAATTATTTTATCAAATTGTATAATTTTTTAATGAAATTTTTAAATAAGAATCATAATATTATAGTATAATAATTTTTTGTATAATTTTCACATATAATTTTTATGTTATATAATTAATAGAAATTAAGTTATATATAAAGAATTTTGATTAAATACTTGTAATTAAGGTATGAAATTACATGCAAATTAAATCAATATTTTATAATATTGTAATTCTTATCTAAAAATTTCATAAAAAATAACATAATTTGATAAAAATAATTACTTAAGTAGATGATAAATGTTAATCTCAAGTTTTATAAAGTTTAAGGGGTGATATTTAAAATTTTAAAGTTAAAAAGAGTAAAATATAACCACCCAAAAATTAAAAAAGATAATTTCCATTTTTTTCTTTTTTTGTAGATAATGTATTTTCAATCATTAAATATTATTTAAAATAAATAAACTCCACTTAAACATGTAATTCGTTAATTTTTTTGGCTCATTTATCGTGATACATATATTAGTAGGTACCGAAGTTTGCCTTTGTTTTATTTAAAATGGTTTTCATTATAGAAACTCGAAGCTGTGTACTATATATTTAATATCTAATCAATGTGTTACGATTCATTTATTTTGAATATAAAATTTAGATTGAGTTACACAATATTACACCTAAAATTTACTGAATTTACATATGAAACATATAAAACTAATTAAAATCATACTTTTAAAATTAAGCAACGGACAAAGCCTATGTAAAGGCATATGATTCTTCAATCAAATTATATAATGTATATTAATTATTATTAATAATTAAAATAATTATTAATATCATAACTATTTTATTTAAATAGAATAATTAATATACATGTATAATATAGGTGGAGAGCCTTATGATTAACATCTAAAATACGCTACTTATATCTTGTCTTTCAGCAATATACGGAAAAAGTTGTAAAATTGTAACTGTAATTAATTAATATTCTTACCAAAATTGCAATGGATTTTAGTCAATTTTCGTTGAATTTGACATATTTATTAAAAATTTCCATATAAAACAAAAATATAGTTATTTTTGTACTTATATTTGATTAAGTTTTAAGTTTAGATTTATTTTACTGTCAATATAAAATATTTTATATTATTAAATAAATAAAAAATCACTAAAAAGTAATAATAATAAAAAAATTTAATTGCAGTAAAAAATTTAATAATTTTTATTAATATAATAATATATGATTTAACAATAATATGAAATCAATTTATATTAATAGTGAATCAAATTTAAATTTATAACTTTTTTTCATAGGAATGAATGCAATACAATATGTGAATGGTCGTCCTCTTATTAAAAGAAGGCTTTTCGGCAACTTACAGCAATTTTTTTTTTTCAAATGTCAAGCTCGCGTGAAAAATTTTCCCTACAAAACCATTTTTATTATACCCCTATTATCACTTCCTCCAAAAACATTTTGCTATCCTTTTGTCAAACTTTATTATGGTATATTTATTAATTAATTATTATATATTAAATATTATATTTATATTAAAATTAAATTTATTTATAAGAATGTTATGAATATTTTTAATATTAAATTTTAAATAATATATTAAAAATTAAATATATTATAATCAATCAAGACTTAATCAAAATTTTAATATAGAAAGTATGGAAGTAATTTTAATTAATATATTCTAAAAAAAGTTAAGCATTTAATATATCTAAATTAATTATATATTTTATTCTTTTAACAAAAAATATACTAAATTTGAAATTAAATTTAATTGTATTATTCCATAGGAATGTTAAAATAATTAATTGAATTAATTAATATCATATTCCAAATTTTAATAAAAATATTTGAAAACTAATATTAGACTTCTTTTACTCTTTGCTAATATCTTATTAAATAAATTATAAATATTATATTTTAAATTAAATATATTGTAATAAATTAATAATCTAGTTTGTCAAGAATTTTATTTGATAATTGTTAATTTAGTTTTTAATTAACATATCATACAAAGTAAGCAGTATTTTTTAAATTAAATATATATTGATTAATATTTTTTGAATTGCTAATTTTTTAATATAAAAATATTGAGTTCTTTTCAACGGATAAAGTTGTAAGAAGTTCTATTTTTTAAGAAATTGAGTATTTCATCATTGTATTATTCTTTTTTTAATGTCAAAATAAGTTAATTAAAATTTAAAATACAAATCTTAATATATTTAATATAATTCAACAGTGAAAACATCCAATCTCGAGGTGAAACATCTTATAACCTTACTCTTTTAAAAAATAAGTTAAACCTTTTATATAAAAATATGAACATATTACATATTTCTTTCTTTTTATAGAAATATTTTAACTAATGTATCAAATGTTAGTTTAGTTGATAAAAAGTTATATAGAAAGCTTAACTTTTCTAAAAATAGAAGCAGGTGATATACGAGTTATTTGGTTCGTTACTAACCAATAAAATAAAGAAAATAAAATTTATTAGGAAGTTCTATTTACTAAATAAGGAAAGTTACTTACTTATGTCTCCAAATTATGTAGGAAAATTTTCTATAAAAGTATTCAATTCCAATAATTAACTAAATAATTTTAAAGAATTAATATATGGAAACATGAATTAATTACATATTATGTTATTTTATAAAAATATTCTAAAATTGAAATCAAATTTTATTCATTTTCATTCTACCATCGAAAATGTGAATTGAATTAACTAATTATATATTTTATTATTTAATAAAATAATTATGCAATTAAAATCAGAATTATTTTTTTAATATTTATCAATAATTTTTATATCAATTCACAAATTCTATTTATTGCAAATCAACTCTATTGCAATCAATTATGATTTTTTCCAAATTTTAATATAGGAACAATTAATTTTTTAAACTAATATATCTTGCAAAATAATTTAAATACATTCTTTTTAATTATAGAATCAAAATTATTTTTAACAAAAATATTTTAAAACTAAAATTAAATTAATTTTTTTTATCATGCATCTTATAGAAAGTACCAATTGAATTACTCAATTATATATATATATTCTATTTTTAATGAAAATATCTTAAAATGTAAATCTAATTTACTTATTTAAATTTCGCTATCAATTTGCAAATATAAGATTTGAAATTAAATATATCATAATCAATTAGGATTTTGTTAAAAATTTAATATAGAGTTTATTAATTTATTTTTAATTAATATATGTTAAAAATAATCCCAATTCATTATTTTTATTCTTTCAAACAAATATGGGTGATTAACATAGATGTGTTCATGAGTATAAATATTGTATTTAAAAATTTTAATTTATTTAGTAAAAATGATATTTTCATTTAAAAATTATTATTTATAAATTTGAATATAGTTGTAAAACAAATATATTAAACTAGATTTCAACACTTTTGTGATATCCTTTTCATTTTATTACATATGTATTATTTTATATTAATGACAGGAAAATAAAAAATATTTATATAGATGCCTAAGCCTAACACTAAAATTATACACATCTATATACTTAAATTTTATATCTAAATATTCTTATTCTTAATATTTTATTTAATATTTATAAAATAAATTCTCAATAAAATCCGTGCATCGGCTAAATACCCTGTGATTCTTTATTTGCTCCTCGGATCGTGGATCCGTTCCATTCTTTCTTGCCGTAATTATTTTATTAATTGAATTGATTGATTGATTGATATGGCCAACTATTAAGAGGTTATTACAATTTGAGACAAACTTCAAGCATGTCTTAAAAGGAAGGATGGCAATACTTTCCGTTTAATGAAGTGTAATAAAAAAAATAAGGAAAATATTAAGAGGCACCAATTTGCCTGCACCCGTATATTTAATAAGTTAAATATTAAAAATTAATTGACAGTTTTCAAAGAGTCTTCCAATATATATATATATATATATTATCGCCCTAGATACATACACATGCTACACAACAAAATTCTCCATAACCATGTGATTTCAATTTACTATACCAAATTTCTGAGAGGCATGTAAATATTTTTGTTTGGAGTAGAAAGTTCATATCTCCATTACTTCAGCGTTAGGACATGAAAATCATTACTTCAGTGTTAAGAAATAAAATTTCACTTTTTCAAAAACAAACACATCCTTTCTCTTTGTTTCAATTTTTTTAAAAGCACGTTTGTGGAGCGGAGAAAAAGTATTATAAGAGAAGACTATAACCAAAAGAAGACTATGATGCATTAGCGATATATCAGTATATTATCAAATTTAATTATTATTATATTATCATTTAGCATATCAAATTTAATTTAAAAAATTTAATGTGTAATTAAATATAATGATATACTAATACATTACTATTTTAATGATATATTATAATCTTTTTCAATATCTTACTCATTTTTATAAGTCGGCTTAGATCCAAAGATGCATGCTTTTCAAAAAACGAAGGTTAAGCACACAAGAATATTACTCTTTCCCTTTCATATAGAGAATACAAGGTTTGAGTTTTCCTTATTTTATTATTTCCTTAAGATGATTTGTTGATAGCTTCTTAACATGAAGTGTTAATAACTTAACTAAGGCTGAAATCTGTTTCCCACCCAATCTCCTCTTAGTGCTCCAATGATATTGCTTCTCAAATGAGACGAGATAATGGTATTCCATTTGATCTCTTATTGACCTTTACATTTTTTCTTTCATTCATCCATTGCTATATCTTGCCTTCCTTTTTTTCTCTTTCAAAGTTGGATCTCTTTTTTCTTCCAATTTCAATCTTCCTCTCCCTAAATCTCTTTCTACAGGATTTTGAGAATCTCTATCCTTTTTCCTCTCTGTTACTAGCATTACTGACTTTAGCCAACAATTTTTATCTCACTTTCTTCTTGCTCCACTAACTACTATCTTCGTTAACTTTCTCTCTCTCTCTCTCTCTCTCTCTTTCCATTTTATTGTGCCAAAGTTTGCTTCGTTGGATGCTATTGTCTCTTTCTCTTATGCTTTCCATCAACAATGAACTTGCAAGATTTGTAATTTTTTATTTTTTTATATATATATATTTTGTGTTGTGGTAGGTTCCTCTTGAGGGCACCTATAATTTCTTTATATTTATTATTTTATATAAAGAAAAAAAAAGCCGTGTGGGGCTGGTTTGTAATTTGCCTTATTTAAGCTTTTGAAAAGTTAAAAGTTTAGCTTTTGGACATCAAATCCTTTTTCTTTGAGAATTGCTACATATAGCTGAAGGTGGCCTTGGGTTTCATGCAACATTAGGTAACTTTTTTCCTAAGACTATTAAGATTATTTTTCCTAATGGCATTAGGATTTCATTTTTTTAAATATATATATGGCTTTATTATTTAGTTTTGTGGTGTTCCTTTTGGGAGAAAAATGAAGTATCGAAAGTGGCCTAAGGCTTTATGTGTTAAAAGTCAATTATCCTTTCTCCTAAAACATCGATGGTGCAAGGAGAGAATACATATGTGCATATTTTTTTACCAAATTTTACTAAAAAATTAGCATCAAATTTGGGTATGTTATTGCTGGTAATATGGATAGTATTGTGCATTTTTTTTCTGATTCTCTTATTCTCTATTAGCTAGTTTTATATAATAATTTATATTAATTATTGTATTGATTTTGTTGAGAATTTCACTTATTTTGGTGAAGAGTTTTATACTAGTTATTTTCTAGAATTTCTAGAAAGATGTTGTTATTGTATCTATTATTTTACTAGTAGATTTTTTTACTAAAACTAGATCTCATAATTTTTACTCTCACATTAAGGGGTTTTTCACGTTAAAAATTACTAGTTTCATAATTTATTTATTTTTGCAATACTTTTAGTAATATATTTTATTATACATGTGGAAAAAAGTAATCTGGGTGCCTTATTTAATTTTTTACTACATGTTATTCTAGTAATTTTTCTTAACAAGTAGTATTAGAGCTTAAGCTTTGGTGTATTCTACTCTTGCAAAGATTGAGGTTAATACAAGTAAAATAATATTTTTGAGTGGTGAGAATTATGCTCTTTGGAAAAGAAAGATAAAAGATTTACTTTATATAAAAGACTATAATATTTGCAATTGAAAAAATTGAAAATAAATCCAAATTGAAATGGAATCTGTTGAATAGGCAGGTTTGTGGATATATGAAATAATAGGTAGAAGAGAATATGAGGAATCATATTAAAAAGGAAACATATGTTCACGTATTGTAGATTGAATTTGAAAATTTGTACGCCAAAAAAATCGAGAATAACAAAATATCCTTAATAAAGCGGATGACAAGCATCAATTATTAAGATGACGCTGTGATGACAAATCACTTAAAATACTTATCAAGGGATTATTAATCAATTTCCTGTTATGTGTATCAAATTTGAAGATGAAGTTCAAGGTTTGATGCTTTTTGATTCTTTACCTAACTCATAGGAGACATTTATAATGTATATATTTAATTCTACTCTAAATGACATAATGGCTTTGGATATTACTAAAAATAGTGCCTTGAATGAAGAGTTAAGAAGAAAATCAAATGGTTCTTTTCCATAGTTAGATGTCATGATTGCTAAGTCTCAAGGGAGAAGTACAAGTAAGGGTATAGGAAGCAAAGATCAAAGTAAAAGTAAATTTAAAAAAAATTGAAAATATTAATTGCCATTATTGTAACAAAAAGGGCATATTAAGAAATATTATTGGAAGTTGAAAAGGGATAAAAAAAAGAAAAGTTGAATAGAAAAAAGGAAAAGTAAAGAGGATAAAAGTGATGAAAAGTAAGTTAATACAACTGTTGATCAATTTCTTTTAGTTCATGAAGATGATATTGTTAACTTTGTTGAGAATGAAACTAGTTTAGTAATTGATAGTGGTACTTCCACCTATATTACATGTAAAAGGATATTTTTTTATCTTGCACTCCTACTAATTTTAGAGATGTAAGATTGGCTTATGAAGGTACAATGAAGTATGCTAGTATTAGAAATGTCATTCTAAAAACATTTAATGGAATCAGGTTAACCTTTGAGAATGTGAAACATGTTCCAGATATTCAATTGAACCTACTCTTTATAGTTAAACTTTATGAAGAGGGTTATGATAATTTCTTCTCATATGATCAATGGAAGCTTACCAATAGTTTTATAATTGTGGCTAAAGGCTCAAGATATTTTATACTTTTTTTGACTCCAACAAAAATTATCAAAGATATTATTAATTCTATAAAGTTAAGTGATGAGACTAAGTTATAGCGTAAGAGATTATGTTATATAAGTGAAAAAGGGATTGCTATTTTAGTTAAAAGAAATGCATTATGTGGAGTGCAAAGTTCATATTTACAAAACTATGATCATTATTTAACTAGAAAATAGAATAAGGTAGCTTTTGAGAGTTATCCACCTCCTAAAAAATTAAAGATATTTGAAGCATATTGTTTAATAATTGCAATAATAGTATTCTCCATTTAATCAAAAAAAGAAGATCTATTATAGTGGGTTCCTTCTAAGTGGATCCATAATTTCTTTATATTTATTATTTTGTATAAAGGAGAAAAAAAAGGTTGTATAGGGTTAGTTTGTAATTTGCCCTATTTAGGCTTTTAGAATGCTAAAAGTTTAGCTTTTGGACGTCAAATTCTTTTCCTCTAAAGATTACTACAAATGATTGAAGGTGGCTTTAGGTTTTATGCAGCATTAAATAACTTTTCTCCTAAGATTATTAGGATTGTTTTCCTAATAGCATTAGAATTCCATTTTTTTAATATATATATATATATATATATATATATGTGTATATATATATACGTATGCAACTTTATTGTCTGGTTTTATGGTGTTCCTTTTAGGAAAAAAAGAAGTACCAGAAATGGGCTAGGGTTTCATGTGTTAAAAGTTAGTGGCTTTATTTGTGGGTGATAGAAGCCAATTGTCCATTCTCTTAAAATGTTGATAATGCATAGAGAGAATATGTACATGCACAATATTTTACCAAATTATATGAGAAAATTTATCATTATATTTACTTAAATTAACATCAAATTTAGGTATGTTGTTGCTAGTAATTTAGGTAGTATTATATATATTTTTCTACTAATTCTTTTATTCTTTATTGGTTAGTTTTATATAGTAATTTATATTAACTATTATGTTAATTTTGTTAAGAATTCTACTTGTTTTAGTGAAGAATTTTATATTGGTTATTTTCTGAAATTTGTAGGAGGACATTGTTATTGTATCCATTATTTTACTAATGGATTTTTTATTGGATTAGGTCCCCTAATTTTTACTTTCACATTGAGAGGTTTTCTATGCTAAAAATTATTGATCTCTTGATTTATTTTTTATAGTATTTCTAGTGATATATTTTATTATATATATAGGAAAAAGTAATTCAAGTGCCTTATTTAATTTTTCATTGCAGATTACTTTAGTAATTTTTTTCCAACATTTTGGATTTAAGATATATAATTTCAAATGTTTTTTTATTAGGATAACTTTATTTCAATTTCATGGAGATCTAAATTTTTATTTTTAAATTTACAATTAAGGATATAAGTTTAGTATCCCCAAATTTCATAGGTTAGAAAATAGATTTTAGATTAGTTATTTGTTTAATTTATTAAGCATTTTAGATATGCTTGAGCTATATTTAATATTTGATATACAAGTGTTTGTTTTTGACAAAATGATTTACTTTTGTTTTTAATAAAATAATTCACTCATGCTCTATTTAATGAGATGACACACTAAATATTAATTGCAATATTTTTAAAATGTTGTGATTGAAGAATCAAAGTTATTGTTTGAGGAATTTAGTCCTATGGATTTATGTAATGAAATATTGATTTCAACTTGATAAATAAACTATGAAGTATATTATTTTGAAGTTCACAACAATTATTTTTATTTGCTTTTATTATTGGCATCCTATATATTAGTTTTTCAAAATGATAAAAACTAGATATTTGATTTTGCAACTAGACTTGGAAATTTTAAGGTTAAGGTGAAAAGTTTTGTATTTATGCCTTATGCCCACATTTTAAATATGTTCCATGAGCTCTGAATTATATTTCAATGGTTCTAATTGCATTTGTTTTTATTGTAATTTTTGGGTTTATTTGCTAAAGACATTATAACATATAAAAGAGCTAAGAACTTTGCCTATAACATGAAATATTCATGAATGACTAATTCTTTTTATGCATTAAGTTGCCTATAAGGTTTAAAGAAATTTAGCTTATTAGTACATGGGATGAATGGAGGGACTTTATGTTGAATAAAGATGATGCCAATCCCTATATTACATTGCTTCCTTTACACTTACATATACATGCCAAGTTTAATGAGATTGCTACTTAAGAGTATGCGCGGAGCATGGCTAAGCTAACCATAAGTTATTATAACTTGATTTTAAGTTAGATAAATAATATAATTTGGAGCTATTCACCTAGTTGTATGCTTATATGGTATTCAGTGTTCTGCTTGAAGTTTTAATCATAGTTTGTAGAATTAAATTTGAACTAAAACTAATGATCTTCAAAAGTTAAGCTATTGCCTTTTAAAAGTCAGGTTTCAACAATTATAGTATTTAATTGAATAATCATATTCTCTTGCTACACCAGTAATCATATGGTATATATTTATGATCCATGATGAGGTGCTATACTTATTTTAAATATTGTTCAATGTTAATTTTCTTTTTATGATAAATGCAGGTTCCTTTTGTTGTAAAACATATTTATCATCTTTTCTAATTTTCTCTTTTTAGGTAATTTAAGTTTAATAAAATTCTATTAACATTGACTATATTGAAAATTTTCCTTTATGTATTCAATTATTTATTTAAGTGGGCTATTATAATTATATACATAATAATTGGTATACCAGATATTCTATTTTAGTCATTAGTAAAACAAGATTATAAAAAATGAATAATCTTTTAAGATTGTTACTTGGTTAATGAATCCTATGTTTCATTTATATATATCATCAATGCATATGCGTGGATATATTTATGTCATCATTTATGTCTTTTACAATTTTTTTTCTAATTCAACTTTGCTACTTTCATTTTAGTTATCTGTTATGCCTAATTGTTCCTTTTTATAATTTTGTATGATTCTATTTTGTGCTATCAAGAAACAAATGATATTGTTTTTACTATTGTATAACGAATTAAGTAATGCATGTTAAGTTACTAAATTTTTTTGCCCCAATTTGGTTGGATGATTTTTAACCAATTTTCTAAAGTTTAGCATTCCAACATGAAAGTTTGATTTTTGAAACCTAAATATAATGAGAAAATCGTTATATGCAAATCTTGATATAGGTATTATTATTCTTAATATAGTGAATATGGTCAAGTAAGCATGAAGTCTAAAATGTAGATTAGGTTGATTTTGACTAATTTTTCTTACTTTGCATGGTATATTCTTTCTATATTTTTTTATACTTTTAAATTTTTTGCTTAAAAGATTAGAATTTTTTTCCTATCGCATATCCTATTTTCTTAATTATGATTGCATAGTAGTTTCATTGTTAAAGAATTAAGTTAGTAAGTAATTAACCTAAGAAAAGAGGAAACAAGTTAAAACATATACTAAAAAATGCAAAAGAAAAAAGCAATAGCTCAATCCTAGCTCTGGTATTAGCTTTTGCTAATGTTGCAATGAACATTAATATGTTAAGTTGATTTTAATTATTTTTCTTGAATGTTTAATAACTTTTTGCATCAATTTTTAAGTATTAAAGGAATAATTCCACATCTCAAATAAGTTTTTGAAAGTTTATCATAAGTATTGAGGATGAACATTACTTTATTCTAACTATTAAAGGGCATCAAAATTGAATCATAATAATTGACAACTTTATTCTAAACCTACACAAGGGTTTAAAATCATATTCAAATTTTAGTGATTTTAAGTATTAGATTCAAGGGGAAGATGGTATTGATAGTTTAGGCATCTTCCCAATTATAAAATCGTAATTATTTTTGGGGTAGAATATTATTGAGAATAACATAAAATCAACAACTATTCATTCCTTTTTAATATAGCAAAATCTTTTACTTTTCAATCGATCACCTTCTATTAGTTTATAATGTTTAAATATAGGAAGAATTACTAAATTTCTCACTTCATCTCATGTAATTTAGTGCCATTAACTAGGTACCACAATGAAAGGTCTACATTAAATTAATAGCCTAGAATTTTATTTAGCTAGTTAAATTTAATAAAGGCATTTAACCATTTGAAAGCAATTATTGTAAGCTTTCTTCTTCTTCTTTATCATGTATCAAATGTTTGTGGTATAGCTTATTGTCCATAAATTACCTTATGCTAGAATTTATATGTATATAATATATGGAATTTCCAAAGGCAAAAGATTTGATACCTTTTTATTTCTTTTGTTGAGGAGTGATTAAATTTGTAATTGAATAAAAGGTGGTCCCTATGCATACAGTAAATTAAATATGTTCACTTTTGTTGATACTGAAGTTCTATTTTTAAATTAGTTTGATTCTTTATTAATTTCCATGTGGTTGTTTATTTTTATAAGTGGATTATAAACAAGAAATATTCTCTCTATAATATATGATTTTGACTCCAAACCTTGTGTTTCATTTTGATTGGTCAATTGTAATGTGCTTCAATACCAGCTAAATGGACTAAACATCAAATTTTAATTCTAAATTCAATGATAACTTTGTAGTTTTGGTTTACCAAGTATGAAGTAGCCATGAAATTGATCCAAAATATTTTAAGAATTTATGGTTTTCAAGCTATCTTTTATGTTTTTATAGATGTAATACATTATATGGAGCCATAATTTAATATGCATATACAATACATATGAAAAAAATGTTGCTAAAAGTTTTATATTTTTTAATATGTTAGTCAATCTATGCTTTAGTGGGGAGTTAATTTACTTTTAACAGAATAATATGAAGTTTGAAGTAAGGATTTTCTTTCGTACTACTGGTAAAATACATTGCGGAAGTTTATATGCTATTATGGTACATTGGTATACATGTTTTTGCTGATCTACTTTATCATACATGTTGTAGCCTCTAATTTTGTTAGTTTTGTTTCTTATGTCTTGCTAATTATCATCTTAATGTATATTGGTCCTTTAGTAGAACTTTAGCTTTTGGTACTTATAAATAGAAGTTGGGTGAGCACTTTTGTTGATATTCTTAAAGGCAATTAGATATTTGGATTGTGTTTTCAAGCATATTTTTCCACAATTGCTTATTGAGGTTAGATCGATATAAATGTTGTGGTTTGAATTAATTGTGGCAACATTCTATTAATTTGAATGAGCATTCTTATTTTTATGATATTTAGTGCACTTAATTCTAATTTTAGGGGAAATTTATTAGTGGAGCTTATAAAAGGGGTTCTTCAAATACTCTATCTAGAAATGGAGCTACTAAATAATTTCTTTCATGTTATTTCCCTATTTTTGCCTCTTAGATATTTTAAGTGCATAAATTCTTGCATTTCCAATCTTATTTAAGATTTTTATCCAATTTTCAAGGTGTTTGGAGCAAATTGAAAGCTTTAATTTGAATGTATACTCATGTAGTATATCGCACATTAATTAATATTTTGTTGAAATATAACATTTATATGTTGCAAAATTATTGTGACGCATATGGTAAATTATAAAATCCATATATTTACTTTAGTTCAATTTGTTTCATTAAATTTACATATATATATATATATTAATTTCTATATTTATAAAATGATTTTATTATTATTTTTAATATTAGAAATTTTAGAAAACTTGTGCGGAGCATTGGCTAAAAAGCTTGTTTGCTATAATAAGCACTTTATGTGCTAAATATTTTGATTTCAAATTCAACGTAATGAGAAAAAAATTCAAAGCAACATAAAATGTTAATGCACTATTAAGAGTATTTTATTATGTATTAATGCATGGATAAGCATAAAGACTTAATTTATCCTTTTTTTAAGTATGACTGGTTAAATTATAAATACATATGCAAGAATAAAAAATTAAATCTTAGATACAGAAGATTGTATAAAGTCTTTGAGAAATATAAAAAATTACTTGTATAAAGTCTTTGAGAAATATAAAAAATTACTCAAATAAAAAATTCAGCAATTTGCCCTTCTCATTTATTGTGCAAAAACAATTAGATTAATCTTTATGTCTTATTAATTATGTTGGAAAAAATTGTTAAGGTGGAGTGGCAAGAACAAAATAAAAAAAAGATGCAGTGAGATGAAAATAATTTTGAGATTTGTATTGCACTTTTTTTAAACCTGTTATATAATATAACAAAACTTAAAAATTTTCACTTTGAAGCAGTGAAAATAGTTTAGTGAAAAACTTTATGGTGACTTCTATAATATTTTTGGGGTTTTAAAATTTGAGTTGATATGGCATCTTCTAAAATTTTTAGATTAAAATTATTTAATCACAACTATTTATTTTTTAATAAATGTGATAAAAAAATTTCAATCAAACAATTTTTGAAATAGATGTATCATTGTGAGTTTTGAAACCTTGAAGGTGCCATAAAATTTATCAAATTTTATTTATAATTATTAAATAATGTGACCTCATATTAGATAATTGTTACAAATAATTATTAAAGCCTGTCTTCAACTTTCAATGAATATAAAATTAATATAGAAAGTTTGATGAATAAATTCACCTAGATTTTTCACTTATATATCCTTCAATCAAACTTAAGAAACTACATGAGAATAGACTCAGCTGGATGAAAATATGCTCAATTGACACATAAGCGAGGATATAAAAAATCCATTACTCAAGTCTTTAAAAGATTTTGCTAATTTGATTTTGATAAACAATTAACTCAAAGCCAAATTTCGATTTTGATAAACAATTGACTCAAAACAAGAAATATGAAATCATGAATCATGGCTTAAAAGAAATCCTAAGCTTGGGTCCTTTAACTGATAACAAAAAAGAAATAAAATATAAAATACTTTGTTTATAATTTTAAAAACTTATAATTAAAGTTTTAAACTAATAATATCCTAAATTTTTGACTAACCCGTATCTAATTAATAAAAATAATGAGATATGTGAATAATAATATTCATTAAAAATAAACATTTAGAAAAATAATAAAAAGTAAGCTTAATTCTATTTTCAGCCCCCCTAATATATGTTTTATTTGCATTTGGTCTCCCTTAAACAAAAAAATCTATTTTAATCCCCTTAAAATTAAAATTTAAACGTTTTTGATCCTTCTATTAATTTTGTCCATTAAGTTAACAGAAAAAGAGAAAAAAAATAGGAAAAAGAGGTGAAAAGAGAAGGAAAAAGAAAAAATAAAAAATTCAATATATAATTTATTTATTCATTAAAATGAGAAAAATAAAAATAAAAATAAAAGTAAAATAGAAAAATACTCAAAATATTTAATTACTAATTGTAGTAAATAATATATTAAAATATTTTAAAAAATAATAAGTAATTTAATTATTTTTTAAACAAATTAATAAAATTAGTAATTATATTAAAGTCATATATTAATTATTGCATTAAATAGGATAATTGACTATTAATGAATTTAAGTGTATAATTTATTTTATGTTTAAATGATAAGTTATTTTTTATAATTTATTCAACTAATTATGAATTTTCTTTTACTAAAAATTTTTACATTAAATATTTCTAAGAAAATCAATTATTATTAAAAGTCATCCTAAATATAAAATTACTTTACACACTCTAATAGATAATTAATTCCATATTTTCATTGTTATATCAAATAAGTATATTTTTTAATTCTAATTTATTATTTATTAAATACACTCAAATTATTTCAATTATATATTCTTTTTTTCCTTTATCACTATTTTCTTTCTTTTTTAGTATACCAAGACTCTTTTAATTTGATAAATTTAATTTATAAATTATAAAAAATTAAATTTAAAAAGTATATCTATTTAATATAGAAATAAAAATAAATGATTAATAATTTATTAATATGTAAATTGATTTTATATTTGAGATACTTTTTTTAAGTAATATTTGATGTAAGGATTTGATAGTGAAAGACAAATGATAATTGAATGAACAAATTATAAAAATAATATTTTATTTAAATATAAAATAAATTACACACTTAAATAAATTAACAATCAATGATTTTATTTATTATGATGAAATAAGGCTTTAAATATATCACTGTAGATTTAAAAATTTTAATTAAATATGATTTTAAAATAGTTAGTAGTTTTCTAAAATAATTAGTAATTTTATTAATTACATTGAAAAATAAATAAATAAATTATTATTTTTAATATTTTGATATATTATTTATTTCAATTGGTGATTAAATATTTTGAGTGTTTCCTTTTTTTTTTACTTTTATTTTTCCTTTCCTTATCTTAATAAATAAATAAATTACTAAAAAGTATCCCAAATATAAAATTGATTTACACACTAATAAATTATCAGTCACTTAATTTCATTTCTATATTAAATAAGTATATTTTTTAAATTTAATTTATTATAAATTAAATATACTCAAATTAAAAGGGTCTTGGCACACTAAAAAAGGAAGAAAATAATGATAAAAAAGAAATAAATAACAAATAATGAATTAAAATTAAAAAGTATACTTATTTGATATAACAATAAAAATATGAATTTAATTATTTATTAAAATGTGTAAACTAATTTGATATTTAGGATAACATTTAATAATAATTAATTTTCTTGAAAAATATTTAATGTCAATATTTTTAGTAAAAGAAAATTCATAATTTGTTGAATAAATTATAAAAAAACTTATAATTTAAACATAAAAAAAATTATATGCTTAAATTTATTAATGATCAATTATTTTATCTAGTGCAATAATTAGATATGATTTTAATATAATTACTAATTTTATTAATTTCTTTAAAAAATAAATAAATTATTTATTATTTTTTAAATAATTTGATATATCATTTACTATAATTAGTAATGAAATATTTTGAGTATTTTTAATTTTTAATTTTCTCATTTTATTAAATAAATAAATTATATATTCAATTTTTTATTTTTCTTTCTCCTCTTTTTTTCCCTCTTTTCCATTAATTTTAATGGAAAAATTAAGAGAAGGACAAAAAATGTTTAAATTTTAATTTTAGAGGAATTAAAATAAAATTTTCATTTAATGGGGACTAAATACAAACAAAACATATATTAGGGGACTAAAAATGAAATTAAGCCTAAAAAGTATATTCTAATTTCATTTTTTTACAATTTTTTATCATCATATAGTTCAATTTCGCTGACCTTCCCCAGCACACTTCATTTGAATTTTAATGTCATAAGCTGACACTTAGCTGTCCACAGTAATGCCCATAAACATCATTCGAATCCCACCGCTTACAATACAAATTCCGAATTTTATCGAAGACGAAACCGTTGGAATGACCACAAACACCATGAACAAACAAATACACATTCAAAATTACAAGCCCATATCCGTCATTTTATAATTCGTTCTATTGCACCCCGATTGCTAACAAAATTACGTGGGACCCCGTTACTTTTTTCACAGGAACGCCCTTTTTATAAAAGAGAAGAGAAAAATTTAATCCTTTTTTTTTCCTTTCAAAATTGGGAAAGTGTCACGGCGCCAAAACACCCATGACCTACACGAATCAATCACATATCTCCACGTGTCACACACTTCTCGAGGTCACTACCTTCCTCACTGACGTGGGATCTCCAACTTGTGTGCTAGTTAGAATCTCTTACTAGCTCGCTTTCTGTGCTCGCTCTCGCCGATCGAACGTCGTCGTTTGACCATCTGCACCGTTACCGATCCCGGACTAACTTCCTCCGAGAAAAATCGAAGTCTAATCGAAGAGGATTTCTGGAATAAGAAGAAGAAGAATTAGCGGCAATGTGGAAATTGAATTTCAACTGCTGAGCTGAGGAAAGGAAAATTCCTGGGAATTGGATTTGAGATCGTCACGGGTCCCTGATGATCCTGCAACTCCGACGTCGACGATGACCGATCAGGTCACTTAGGTCACATTGATCTCGCGGAAGCAGAGATTCTTCATCTTCAGCTTCCGCCTCTAGCAGATACTTTGCTGCTATTCGTTTTTTTCATTTTGTTTCTAGATATTTGTCGAAATTTATTGTTTTCTAGT
This sequence comes from Sindora glabra, assembly GCA_020226215.1. Taxonomy (NCBI): domain Eukaryota; kingdom Viridiplantae; phylum Streptophyta; class Magnoliopsida; order Fabales; family Fabaceae; genus Sindora; species Sindora glabra. The sequence goes on along the minus strand of CM035225.1, from coordinate 117,835,662 downwards.
TTTCTTTGGTATATAAACGGTAGAGTGTGGCTGTGTGAGTTTCATCTTCATCTTCGGGGGAAGCGATGTCGTCGAAGGTTGTTTATGAAGGTTGGATGGTGCGGTATGGCCGAAGGAAGATCGGCCGGTCGTATATCCACATGAGGTATTTTGTGCTCGAATCGCGGTTGCTCGCGTACTACAAGAGGAAACCACAGGATAATCAGGTGATTGTACTGTACTCCTAAATTATAAATCTTCTGTTATTTGTGAGATGATTTTAGGTTGATTCTGTTGAAGTTTCAGTTTATAGCAAAGTTTCCAGAATTTTGTCTTGGGTGATGCAGCTTCTACAAGTGGGTTATTTTGTTTTTTGGTTTTTTTTTAAATCTTTTAAGTATAAGAATATGGAAAGGGGATGGGAATTTGCTTTGATTACAATATCGTACAATATATTGATGGGCTTGCCTTTGGACTTTTCCAAATTATGCTTTCTGGATGCTTTTCTATTTCTTCTTTTCTTAACTGGAACAAAGGGGGACTGTGGCCATTTGCTTATCTATATGAACTGTTTGTTTGTGCTTTTTAGGTCCCTATTAAAACACTATTAATTGATGGCAACTGTAGAGTGGAGGATAGAGGCTTGAAGACTCACCATGGACATGTGAGTTCTGAACACCCTTAAATTGTTGTTTTAGTGTACCAATTACAATTATATTGATCTGCTGTTGATGAAATGATCAACTGAAATTGAATTGTAATGAGTATGTCCTGGCGTTCTTTTAAAAAGTTCTTGCAATTGCATATTCTGTCTTCCGGTAGTCCTGTCTGGTTAATTGCTTTATTATCAGCTACTGGTACACTTTAAAGGGCTGTCATATTTGCTATGGTTTCATTGTCTCTATTTTGTAAAATTGATCGCTTTTGCGCAGATGGTTTACGTTTTGTCTGTTTATAACAAGAAAGAGAAGTACCATCGTATTACGGTTAGTGGATTTTCTTCTTGAAACATGTAGATACTTTCCTGTTCAATCCATTATTCACTATGCTATTTGTTTGTGTGCATTACACACACATTGATGCATTTTCAATAATTTTTTCTGTCATTGGATTGGAGCCATTTTAACACTTTGGTAGTGGTGTTGTTGTTGCAGATGGCAGCATTTAACATTCAAGAGGCACTTATCTGGAAAGAAAAAATTGAATATGTGATTGATCAGGTCTGTTTAACTGGATTCCTAAAATCTAATCTAATTAATATCTATTTCCTTTTTATCTGATGTTGGGCATTATATGTGCTTTTTTTGTTAAATGTGTTTAACTAATCTGAAACTACTTAACTACTTAAAATTTATGTTATCTATCTTCATTTAGATTTATTTTGTCCTTCAGCTAAATATATTGCAGTGGGAAGTAAAGGATACATTGTTTTTGTTGATACACAGTTCAGTTTTGTTGTATAAACATATTTTTCTTTTCTATGGACTGATGGTATCGAATTTCTAATTTGTGCAGCATCAGGGATCACAAGCTGCCAATGGAACTAACAAATATATTTCTTTCGAGTACAAATCTGGGATGGATAATGGGAGGGCGGCTTCTTCCTCGGACCATGAAAGTCAGTAAGTATATTTGGGCTTTGGTTTTTCCTTTTTGTATAGGATATTGGAAGAAGATGCCAATGTGTGAAAGCTGCCCTGAAATTTTCATGCATTATAGTTGCCTTAAGTTGTGATTATTGAAATATGTCTATCCCCATTCAGATTGCGTTCTCTCATTCTGATATCCAATTTTGCCGGACAAAAATGTAATAACTTGTTAAAACATAGCTTAAACATGGTTGCTGAGAAAATAATTCTATTCTGCAACTGTTATAATCCATTGGTAGTTGTCTTTTTTTAGGTTGATTGCATTGCTGGAAATAGCCCTAACCAAATTTACTTGTGGTTATCAATATATACTTCAAGCATTTGCATCCTACATGTTCACAATGTCTCATTTTTCTCATCGCAGGTTCAGTGCTCAGGAGGATGAAGATGACGTTAATCCAAATTTGTTGAGGAGGACAACAATTGGAAATGGTTCATTTTATATTTGTTCAGCTTATTGGTTTAAAATCACCTTACTTCAATTTATATTTGAACATTTTATTATTTATGAGCTGCAGGTCCGCCAGAATCAGTTTTTGACTGGACGAGGGAAATAGATTCGGAATTGTCAAGTCAGAATATGAACAACCAAGCATTTTCGAGAAGGCATTGGCGTCTTTTACAATGTCAAAATGGTTTGCTACATTTTCTTTTACAATAGAGCACTTTACTCCCTGGGCAACAGCAGGAAAATTATCTAATGATACATTTTGGGGGTTTTAATGATTAGTTATGTTGATGACATAATCTCAGCTGATTTTCTCTTCTGAAACTCCCAGGTCTTCGCATTTTCGAAGAGCTTCTAGAAGTTGATTACCTTGTATGGAATTCTTTTTCTGTGCTATATTTATACGCTGTAATTTTAATGTCTTAATATTTTAGGTGAGACAATCATCCTCAATTTGCTTCCTTATGCAGCCAAGGAGTTGTAGCAGAGCAATGAAGGCAGTAGGTGTAGTGGAGGCAACCTGTGAAGAAATTTTCGAGCTTGTTATGAGCATGGATGGAACACGGTTTGAGTAGGTGTTCCACTTATTGTTTCTTGAGCTTGGGATTTTCAACTAGTCTTTTGGGTAAAAGCTGTCTGTGTATTAATTCTACTACCTTGATACTCATTCTATATTTAAAGGAACACTTCATCAGGTTATTTCCTTGATGATTTATTTCTTATTCCTGAAACCCTACATACAAGTGCTGAAGCTGTGAAAGCTTCTTTGTACCTTGTAGACTTGATCTTCAGATCCATACTATTTAAGCATGCTCTAGATATAGATAGAGAAATGGAGAAAAGAAGAAAGGGGATTTCTATTTAATGCCAGATGTATGATGTAGAATACCAGAAAATTTTACTACTGCATAGTAAATATACTAGTCTCATAATGTTTGCATGTCTGCAGGTGGGATAGCAGTTTCTGCAATGGTAGCTTAGTTGAGGAGGTGGATGGGCATACAGCGATACTTTACCATAGACTTCAGCTGGATTGGTTTCCAATGTATTACATAATCTCCGTTTTTTTGTTTATACAAGAGCAAACATGATGAACTAATTTGAAGTAAATAATTGGAAAAGTATCTGTTTGGGACAAACTAGAAATGCCTGTACAACACCACTTGCATTTAGTTATTAGTCAATTATTTTCTTATATCTCCCATTAATCTGATTGGTTATTTTTGTCTATTACAATATGATTTGGAATTTGAGTAATGACTAGATGGCTGATTGTCAACTCAGTAAGCTACTTTACTGTATAAATCCTATGTGCTTCGTGTTTCATCAAATCTCTCCTTCAAATAGCCCACTAATACATACCATTGCAGGTTTGTGTGGCCTCGTGATCTTTGTTATGTACGTTACTGGCGCAGAAATGATGATGGAAGTTATGGTAGGCAATGATCTTTCCTTGTTTTAAGTTTTCATCATTTCTTGTTTTTTGAAGTTAGCATTCATTTCTCTTGTTGCAGTTGTTTTATTTCGTTCCAGGGAGCATGAGAATTGTGGTGCACAACCAGGATGCGTACGTGCACATATTGAGAGTAAGATGGAATTTTTCTGGGATAATTTTAAAGTTACAGATATAGGAGGAAATCATTAAGATCTTTTAAAAATGAACTCTTGCCCCCAAAATTTATGAACCCTAAAGTGAATGGAGTTTTTTGGGGACTGAATTGATGTTGCGTAAATATTTCATTCTTACAACCCAACATGATCCTTGAATGCATGTAATTGTATTTGGCTATAAACATTTAATCAACTGAAATATATTTGCAGAAATTACTCAGAATGCTTGCTGCTAAGCATGCAACTTTCTGTTCACATAGGATGAAAATTCATCTTTGTTTTATGAATATTTCCATTTTACAAAGATGAATTTGAACCAGAGTGGAATAATTATATCTTATAGGACTCTTAACGGCATTTTTGATTGAAGCTTAATCTTTATGAGAATCTAATTTTTAAATCATTTAGTATCTATTTATTATATCAGTATACACTTGAAGCTGAAAACATTATATACTCTTTCGAGAGAAAAAAAAATATAAAATATTAAAAATGAAAATTATCTCATGTTCAGTGGTTTAAAATTTATAGATTGTTTTCTTCAGGTGGAGGATTTAACATTTCCCCATTGAAGTCTCGAAATGGGAGGCCAAGGACACAGGTGCAGCATCTTATGCAGATTGATCTAAAGGGATGGGGTGTGGGTTACATATCCTCATTTCAGCATCATTGTCTCCTTCAAATGCTAAACAGTGTTGCTGGTTAGTTAATTTTACTGTCAATGTGGCTTGAGAATTTATATGTAATGCTATATTTTATTTGCTATATATTTCTTTGTTACTTGTTGTCTGTTTTGTCTTCTGGGTTTTTAATTGTCTGTCTGCTGTGGGATAGCCTGGGGATTAGGGAAGCATTTAATGGTTGAAGAGAATTTTCAGTTTGTTAGCTAACTTGTTAAAGTCATATACTGTACACTTTACTTGGTTTAGACCTTAGGTTGCTGTTTTTATAAAAGCTTTTGTTCATTTATCACATATATGATATGATTCTTAAGATGCACTTTTTTAGTCAATACTAGTGGCTTCATTTGTGGACTTGTTAGTTGCTTTTTTTTAACATAATATTGTTGTGCACATTGCACCTAGTGTTTATTCTTCTTCCTTTTTTTTTTTTTTTTCTTTGTAATTTTCATGATGATGATGTTACAAGTTGTACCAGGGACCTGCATAGTCTATCATTGTTTTTTTCTGGTATCTCTCAGTGGTGTTGATGTTAAAGATCAACTAGTACATAAAAGGAACAAAGATCTTGTGTGAATCTGGCCTATACTATGGTTCTGTAAAATATATTTCTAGGACATGAACATTGTTCAGCGTGCAATTACTGTTTAATCCTTACTAAAATTCTCATTTTTTCTTCTTTTATAGGATTACGTGAATGGTTTGCTCAGACAGATGAAAGGAATGCTCCTTCACGAATTCCTGTTATGGTTAATATGTCCTCAACTTCAGTTTCTGCAAAGAAGAGTGGGAAGTCACTTGATTCTTCTGCTGCCTCTTTGGACCAAATGAATGCTGCAAGTAGAAATTCTGTCTTGATGGATGAATACTCTGATGAAGAGGAGGATTATCAAATAGCAGAGCCTGAACTTGAGGTTACACCATTTTTCCCCCAATTCCACCTCTAAAATTTTGACAATGAAATCATGAATTCTTAGCTTGAGTTTGTTAATAATTTAGGCATACCCAAGTGGGCAGGAGAATGATGTCAGAAAAACAGGTGGCTGCTTACTTTACATTTTCTTTTGAATTAGCTATGAACAAGATCCTTACTTTCCTGCATGTGATAGTGAAGGAGAGAAAATCTAATCACTATCTTTTTATGAATTGAAGCCTTGGAGGAAGAACCAGAAAATGAAATTGACTTGTCATGTTTCTCGGGTAATTTACCTCATAATGATCATGATAAGGCTCGTGATTGCTGGAGGATTTCTGAGGGAAATAACTTCAGAGTTCGAAGCAAGAGTTTTTGTTTTGACAAGTCAAAGGTTCTCTTAATTATTCTTTTACTCTATCCAAATCATGAATTAAAATTTGTCGGTGTTGATATGTTCTTGTTTCTTTGTGAACTTTGAAGATTCCTGCTGGGAAACACTTGATGGATCTTGTTGCTGTTGATTGGTTCAAAGATACGAAAAGAATGGACCATGTGGCTAAGCGGCAGGGTTGTGCTGCTCAAGTGAGTAGAATCCACTTCTGACTCTATAGCCTTCTGCAGTCGATTGATGTGAAACTATTTGTTTAACTGTAGCACTTCCTCATTGGATTCCAAAGTTCCTTTTACAACAAGGAGTTGTTTATAGATATCAACTAGTGTCTGAATTCTGAAATGCTTCATAGTTTTTTCTCTTTTAAATAACAAGCTCCATGTGTTCTGCAAAATCTCAAATTTGTTGTATCAAGTTACTGTGTCCATGGGTCATTGGAGAAGCCTATAGGCTGAGTTTACTGTCTTTTAATATCATTTAAGGGCATTTTTTGCTATATTTTTCCTTACAGGCAAAACTTTCAGGGAGATGCACCCAAGGGTGATACCTCAATACAAAGTTTATATATATAAGCATATCTTAATAAACCTAGAAGTTAATTTGATGTGGAGACTCTGACCCTTAATCTTCCTGATGAATTTTAAATATTTTGATTTTGTTACTTGACAAAGATTATACATTCTACCTCGTGTATTAAAAATTAGAGACCTATGATAGGTTCCTGATGCATATGTCTTTTATAGTAATATTTTTTTGCAGGTTTTCACTTATTTTATTTTTATTGTTCAATAATTTATGACATTCCTTGAGAGGATTTCATGTGACAAGTCTTTTTCTATTATGTCTATGTAGGTTGCGTCAGAAAAAGGACTTTTCTCTATGATCTTTAATCTTCAAGTGAGTTGCTTTTCTTCATCTGAGTCTGAATTTTAACCTTAATAGTTCTAGGGTATGGAAGTGAATGAATGCAATACTGCTTGGATTACAGGTGCCCGGGTCAACCCACTACAGTATGGTGTTCTATTTTGTGGCAAAGGATTTAGTTCCTGGGTCCCTCTTGCAACGGTTTGTTGATGGTGATGATGAATTCCGAAATAGCAGATTGAAACTCATCCCATCCGTCCCAAAGGTCTCCCCTCCCCATCTTATATTAAATTTATTTTTTATTGTCTTTTTGTACCTTGTAACCAGTCAACGTTGAGCATAATTACTGCCCCAAAGCTCACCCCATCCCATCCTGCACATTTATATTGATTATCCAACACAAATCTGCAGGGCTCCTGGATCGTGCGCCAGAGTGTTGGGAGTACACCTTGTTTACTGGGAAAGGCAGTTGATTGCAATTACATTCGTGGTCCCAAGTACTTAGAAGTAAATTTTTATCCAATGATTTTAATCTTTGTTTAAATTTTGTTATAGTCCTCTTGTAGGAAGCTTACAATGGTAAGCAAAAATCTCAAAGGTTCTCTGTTAATCAATACTTGTATGTAGATTGATGTTGACATTGGCTCTTCTACTGTTGCTAATGGAGTTTTGGGGCTGGTAATTGGTGTAATTACAACATTGGTGGTTGACATGGCTTTTCTTGTACAGGTAATCTCTTTGATATTCATGTCTAGAAAATTAGGTGAGACTAGAAATGCACATGTAAACAAGTTGTTATGTATGGTTGCACTTGGACAGTCTGGGTTAATCTCATTTTTCTTGTTGCCTTTGGCCTGGATTCCATATCATGAATATTTGAATCGTATGACATATTGGCATGAGAATCTGAAGTTTAACAATAAACTGCATTTATTGGAAAATATTTCAGCAAGTTGGTCTTTTGTGATATTTATTCTAATGCGAGTTAACCTTGAACTCAAAAATGTTGTAAGGTTTCTTCCTTGGATTATAGTGTACTAAAATAAATGAAAACTATACTAAAATTCCTAATATTGTTAGGCATAGCACGAGCATAGGGAGTGGGTTTGGTTATTGGACTTTTCTTGCTTAACCAAGGATGTGGGTTTTGAACAGGATGGATCGTATATTTTTTAAGATTTTATTGTTGGAATATTGAAGTTTTAATTATTCTGTTTATCTTAGCAATCTGTGTGTGAGCAAGAGCATTCGAGAGGAATCTACTTCTGCGTGTATATTTTTCTGAACAGGATGGATTGTATATTTTTTAAACAGTATTGAAAATTTCAGCACTACTGCTTGTGACAAGTAGGACAACTACTTGAATTTTAGCAATCAGTTAATTATGATGTCGAAACATCCTATTTGTCAAAATGTAAATGGAGATAGTACTGAAATCTCAGTATTACCATGGGACAAAAGATATTTCCATTCCAGAGATATCAACACAGCTCAATTGATGTCTTGTATTGTGGTATGTGAAATGGTTGACATAGTCATTATTTTTGACAGGCAAATACCGCAAATGAATTACCAGAGCGGCTTATTGGCGCTGTTCGTGTGTCTCACATCGAGCTCTCATCTGCCATTGTCCCAAGACTGGATCCAGATCCTTAGTCATGACTGACCAAGCCGTTTATATTGTTTTACACAAAATCATTTGTTTGTTGTATCCATGTATACCGTTACCAACCAATTTTATTGGTGTTTAGGTTGGATGTTCTCAACTCCTTAATATGAATCATTAAATGGGAAGCGACTTCTTGTTTTGTCATTTCTTTTCTTTTATTTGGACGCTTGGAAATTTGTTACACTTTAGAAGCAGGGTTAATGATCAATCTTCCATTTGGCACCTCCGGCTATATTCCAATTATAGGTCATGTTCATATGTTGCCTTGCCTTTACTCCTGAATCTGCTAAATAATGAAGCTATGAGGTGTATTGTATGTAGTCGTGGGTTACAATGAGTTTGTTGACAAAATGAACACACTCCTGGGCTTTGGTCTGAGATGAGATGTACGATGTACACCCCAACCCAAGAGTATGATCCGCGTCATATACGTCAGCGAAGCAGTAATATCGACAAAATTGATAATGTGAAAGCTGGGATTAAAGCCTCAATTTTTACCACATGACGCTCGAATATCTTTACGATTCTACTCCCATCTTTCATGTCATACATAAGTCCTTTTGATTTTTGGATTCGTATATCTTACTGGTCTCCAAGACTGGCTACTCACATGATGAAATGAACGTGCTAATACTTTGTTCTGAGTCGCAGTCAAGGAATTGCATGGTCCTTAATTTCTATAAATAAGACGATGGACTGAACAATATAATAACAAAATTTGCGTGAAAAATTTCATTTGAAAACACAAAATAAAACCTCTTACACAAAGCAAACAATCAATAGTTTAATTTTCTTGGTAATAACATCAATAGTCAATAGTCAATAGTCAATAGTTCGTGATATAAACTGATTGACTCGCAAATCCTAACCAAGTCTCCCATTGACAAAATCTCGGAAAGCATCTAAAGCAGCAACAGAACTACTTGGAAAGCCATGCTGAAACTTAGCACTAAGATTCTCAGCTCTCTTCTTCATCTCTTTATCATTCATCAACTTCTCTATTCCCTTTCCAATATCATCCTTCTTCACTTGCTGTGACAGGTCATCGGATACCATGTACCCCACCTTAAGATGATTCACCAGCAACTTGGCATCATAATATTGGTCACCTCCGATGGGCCACGCCAAAAATGGGACTCCACGTCCAATACCCTCCACTGTAGAGTTCCAACCACAGTGTGATAAAAATCCACCCGTTGATTGGTGACTCAGTATCAACAGTTGCGGTGCCCAACCACGTATTATCAATCCCCTTTTCCCAACTCTGCTATCCATCCCATGAGGAAAATAGCCCTCTTCCTCTTCAGGGCCTCCTGAATCGGATTTTTCTCCTAGGAATGGACGAAGTGGACCCGGTCTACCTGCGTTGGGTTGGATCACCCATATAAAGGGATGAGTGGAAGATTCTAGAGCTTCAGCTATTTGGGAGTTTTCTCCCGTTGTAGGACCCACTAGACTGCCGAATGACACGTATAACACTGATCCACACGGCTTTGAATCTAACCACTGGAGCACTTCATCCTCAGTGACATTGGACCGCCTGCTGGTTCTAATTTTCCGATCGTGGAGGATTGAACCGGCCGATTTCCAGTATTTTTCAGGTAGAAGCGGACCCACACGCCAGACCGGTTTTCTGATTTGGTTCGCAATATAGTCGATGAATGGACGCTCCAGGTCATCACACGTGTTGATCATCAACGCGATCGTTCCTCTGGTTTCTTCTAGCCAGCGCGGTTCGTCGCCCAGTTTAGGGGGTCCCATCTTCCCGGGTCCACCGGGAGGTGCTGGAAAGCCTGCTCCGCCGAACGGTGGAGGACCGCCTGCAAGAGGAGGGGGTGGCGCGCCCTCGAAAGGAGGAAGTAGACCGCCTGGTGATGGTGGTGGTGGGGGACCGTGAGGACGTCGTTTAAGATCCGAATATGTAAGTGCCATTTCTTCGGGCAACCCGGGAAGCAAACGAATCTCACCTGGTTTCATGTCTTCAGTCCGGGCTTTCCAAGTTGCGTATTCCAAAGCGGCGGAGCAGGCGCCGGAGGTGAACATCGCCACCGTGGGGATTTGGAATTTGTTGAAACTTTCCTGAGACCAGCTCATCATGACGTCGAGGATAGCACAAACGGGTCGTGATCCATTTGGGTCATTGGTTCCTTGCGAGAGGAGCTTTTCGAGGCCTTGGGCTACCTGGTTGTGGTGGTTGTGGATTGGGTGAAGTGGTTGTGACTTTGATTCCGTTGGCGGCATCGGCGACGATGGGATTTCAGCGATTTGAACCAAATGATATTCGCGGAGAGTAGATGGCAACGAAGAGGCGATATTGGATGAAATGACCAAAGTGGCCTTGAAATTCCTTGAAGCTATGTGCTTGCATAGCTCCATGCAGGGAAAAAGATGACCTTGTCCAAAAAAAGGTACAATCCAAATCTCAAAAGCCATGATCTTTAGAATTTTAGAATATAAAATTCAAACTTGCCTACTCTGCTGATTTTGTTGCATGAAGAGTCTTCTCGAGAGGTTTTATAGGGAGAATGGGGAGCTTCGGGGCTAAGAAATAAGGAATCTTAAAGGCTAAGGAGATGGGTTTTATTGGTAGGTTCTAACTAGCAATGTTGATACTTCATTGACTGTTTGGTCGCAGGGAAGGCTTTGCAAATGCATGGTTTTTGCGGTTACCCGGTTATAGAAAAAAAAAAAAGTGTTCAATTTGAATGATTTGAAACGAGGACACTTCATGTGAGAGAGAAAAGCAGGAGGCTTTGTGGACTTCTGTTGCATTTTAATTATTATAGTTAGATACAAACACGGTCTTATATTCACGGATGAACATAGAAGGAGGTTTCCACTCAGAGACAAAAAACTGAAGACAGCGTTTGCTCTTTAAAGGAGGCAAATTTAGCGTCCAGTTGTCCACATGATCAGAGGCGCCGAAAGTCATGCTTGCTTGCCGAAGTAAGATTTAGGTTAGATTAATGCTACTTTTCTCTTTGTGTTTACGCAATTTTTTTTAATTGGATACAGTCATCCTATATGTTTGAAATTGGATATTCTGACTTATTGATCTCTAACGGAGAACCTATCATCAACTTTTTCATTTGGAGTTACTGAGGTGGTAGACAAAATGCCGAGCCATGTTATCTTTTTCTAACTAGTCACCCATTTTCAGCGTTAAACAGCATCTATTCTGAGCTTCCAATCGAAACTTCCTTCTGTGTTATATAATGACTCCAACTGCAGTATTATTGTCCAAGTTTTACTATTGTTCTCAATTAGTCTTTTTAGTAATTTTTGGTTATGCAATGTGGAGAATTCATAACCTTCTTCTCTTGGTGTTCATTATAAGTGTAAGCTTCACTTAATATTCTTAAATGTTTAATAAAATCGCACATTTTAAGATTTTCATTTATCCTTGCAGATTTTCATCTTGGTGGAGTATGTCCCCTTTAGACCTAAGAGCCTTGCATTAAAAACTTTCAAACCTTCCAAAAGTGTAAAGGTACTGAAACTATATTGAAGTCCTTGGATATTATATTTTCTCAAAAAGGAAAATTAAGTTATGGAAATTGGAATTTATTTGTTGATTCCTTTCACATTTGTTCACATCTCATTGGGGATTTAGGATCCATTTATTTTTTGAAAGATTTTTTTATAAGAAAATATCATTTTGTTATATATAAATAAAGGAGTGTCATGTAATTCTATAACTTGTGATTAAAAAATGATACCTAAAGAAACGTTAATGGAGGAAAATGACTTTCTCTTCGAGAAAGAGAAAGTTAATTTACATCTAACTCCTTACATTTAACATTCACTACTTAAGCTATTTTTCATCATTTAGACATTTTATAACTATTTTTCTATGGAAAATGGACCCTTAATCCTACAATGGTAGTGATGCCTTGTGTTTTGATAAATAAAAAAATTGTCTCCTAAACTTTAGAATATTGCTTGACGTATGATTTAAAAAATTTGACTTGCATAGTAGAACTTGAAGTTCTTTTCTCACTGTGGCCATTAGGGGTGGGCGAATTTCGGTTTCGGTTTACAAATCAATTAATCATTTTAGACCGCTTGTCTCTCTAAATATACCATAATTGACCGAAATCATTAATCAAATCGTTATGAATTGAATTAATCGGGTATAAACGGTTGAAAGTAGTTTAAAATAGTTGATTATTTTAATTTTTTCTAGTATGTAGGAAAGTTTACAGGTCTCTTATCCGTTTACATTTCAAATAAAATATAGGAAAATGAACAACTTAGAATGAATTTTGCCTAATTTCTATATCTTAGCAGTTATATTTTATTTGAAATTTGATGAGACATTTAGATTTGGATAAGGCACTTATATTAGAATGAAATTTAAATATATGACAAATGACCAAAATTATTACTCAAATCGTTATTAACGAAATTAATTTGTTACAAACGGTTAAAAGTGGTTTAAAATAGTTAATTATTTTAATTTTTCCTAGCATGTAGGAAAGTTTATAGGTCTCCTATCCGTTTACATTTCAAATAAAATATAGGAAAATGAACAACTTAGAATGAATTTTGCCTAATTTCTATACCTCAGCATTTATATTTTATCTGAAATTTGATGAGACAAGTTTAGATTTGGATAAGTATTGAATTTTGTTTTTAAGAGGGAGATATTTGAGAGTAAGATTTTGAGATTGAAAAGTGAATTATGAAGGCTGAGGGAATGAAGGGATAAACAACAAATGACCTTAAAATGCACTGCATAAAACAAATTCTTAAACTCTACAATAATTCGGTTGGTTATGATTTGATATAATTAAAAATTTTCAAATCTGCAACTGACAAAAAAAAAATCAAAAGCAAATAATAATTATTTGACTCTAACTATTTATTTTAATCAACTAATTTAAACCGATCGAATGTAAAATAGTTTAGTTGGTTTAAATCGGTTTATGACATTTTGCTCATCCTTAGTGGCCATCAATTCATTATTAAGCACTTCTTTCTGTTATAGTTCTTTTCCTCTGAGTAATGATAGTAACACTTTCTTTTATTGACCTAGATTTACCTAGTTTCACCTATTCATATTTATCTAATGTGCAGTAAGTGGGACTTGATGAATAAAATTTATTTGAGTAGCATTACTCTCCGTCTTTAATGCACTTCCTCCTTTAGTTATTAGCATTGTGTATGAATCTAAAATATTGAAGTATGGTCACTTCTTGCTGCCATATTGTACCATCCTTGATTTTCCTGTCTCCTACATTTGAATCAATCTGATTGATACATTTCTGGTTATCAATTTATCATATATCCTAATTTACCTACTTTTTGGTGCCTTTGATATGGTTACTGTGCCATATTTAGTACAAATGCTGTAATGAGTCTTAAGAGGGGGAGGTCTTTCTTTCTAGTGTCAGAGAAATAGCTTCCTCCAACAACCTATAATATTGACTATAATTTTTGTCATGGCAGCAGCGTATAGGGAATGTATGAAAAGAGCCACTGAGACGTCTGAAAATAAGTTCAAGATGCAAGGTGCATATTGATGTTAGTTTCCCTGTTAGTTGCAGTGGTTTAATCAGGCGTTGGGTTGCAGGAATCCAGGCTTTTATGGACTGGTCATCTCTAATCTGCAAGATGCTTTATCAATATGCATCTTTCAGTTTGATAACAAAATTCAATTCGTCGCTAAGAGTTCTAAAGCAATTTCCAAAAAAGACCTCTGTTTGTAACATCTTGAAATGACTACATCCTTTAAATGATGGGGCCATTGAGTTCCTGGGGAAATACCTCAAATTTATTGAATCCTTCAATCGGTAGTCATAGTCCCTTTCGGAAAGGACTACAACACTCTGAAATGACTACATCAATAACTACAACACCCTGAATCCTGATAGTAAGTAAATCTCATGATTTCTAGCATATGTTTATCCCAAAGCCTTATTAAACACTGAAAAGCATAATTAAAAAAAAATGACGTATATTGTCTTCCGATAAGAGAAAGCAGAGATATCGTTAATATCTGGCAAGGTCACTGATCACATAATTGCCGAGGAGAAACTGCCTTATGATGCTGCTATTTGAATCTCATACTGAGCTTATAAATATACCGAGCTGGGAGACAGTTTGAACAACACAAAATAAGTTTAAAGCGATCTGTTACAAAGATTTATCGAAGAGGAACTGATGTTTTTATTGGAAATAAACCTTGCCAAGAGTTGATCATTAAGGAATAATATCTCTCGTTGACACTACGCAGGTTCTTATAATTCTTCAACAAGTTGCTCAAGGACTTGGGTCTTCTCCCCTTTTCTGCATATGGTGCGGGGCACGTGTTATCTTGTGCCATTCTTTCCCTGTCCCCTACATCGAAAATATGTAATCTCTGTAAATTTTGGAGGCGTTGAAGGCTGCTTGTTAGTGAACATAACCTGCGAGAATATCCAAGTTCTCATGTTTGAAGAGAGGCAAGGGCAGCCAAGCTTCCTAGCAAGGACTCTATCGAGATGGTATAGTGTTAAGTATTCCAGAGACGGGATGCTTTCTTAGCCTTCTAATACAAATGGGGGAGTGCCTATGATTGTCAGTTGCCGATGAAAGGTTGGATGCGGGTGTCCTTCCGGAATTTGAAGTTGTGTTTGGATATGTTCTTACATGTATTTTTTTGCCTTCGGGAACTGTTTTTAAAATTTATTTTTTCTTAAAAATTATTTTCAAATTAAAGAAAAATAAAGAATAAAGAACGATTGATATTATAGATAAAAAGTATTTTATTTAGTTATAAAATTAATATTAAGAAAAAATATTTCAATAATATTTGAAAGTTATTTCTGTTTTTAAATTATATATTTAGAGTTGCAGTTTTGAAAATTAAATTTTAAAAATAGATTGACAGATAAATTTTTTATTTTTAGAAGTAAAAAAACATAGATTTGTTTATAAAAGCAGAAAACAAATAAATCCTAAATTTCTCAACGTGCTAAGTTCAGATTTCTCGTCCCATTCACCGGAACAAACTTGAGCTTGGGACAATCAATTTTTATCTTTTGTGAACTGCCGGGGCTTTCCGGGTTCAGCTGGCAATACATCAGACTTTAGAGAAGCTTACAATAACTACGGTGTTAAGCTGAGGATGCGACTCTTTGAAAACGCAGTACTCCTTTAAAGTGCAAGTAAGAAATTATAATCCTGGATGAGAAAATTAAGGATTTAAAATTAAATAATTAAATAAATAATAATTATTAATTATAAAAGTAATTTTTAAATTTGTAATTATTCAATTTCTTGATTTTTTTTAATCAATTATTATAATATTTTGCTTAACTTTTTAAAGTACAAAAGTTAAATATGTTAAGGTGATATAAATTTTTGCATAATCCCCTCTGGAAAGGAAAAGTCAAATCTTCGTTGAGTACTATGGGACCATGATAGTTGGAGACTGACTTCAGTGCGTGTTCATTGAATTTAGCTACTGTTAGGTGTTCAACAGACTGGAAACATCAATTTAGGAACATCAGTAATGGAAAAACCCCAGAAGATTAACTCCTTCCTCCTTCAACATCCTTTCTAAGTTCGGCAGGCTACTTAATTGAGTGTCTTTAAAGATTTAAAAGCCTTCTCCTCCTCAGAATCATATATCTATCGACGGTGCATTGCACGTTTCAAGCTGGATATAGCTGGATATTCTAAGTCTCCTTGAAGAAAGTAATTTACCACTACCAAGTGGCAGGGGTTGCTGACAATTTTAAGAGTTTCGTGTTTAAGAGATACCAATCATAGGCTGCTAATACTCACAAATATCCAAAGCATCAGGGGGATGAGTTTGTAGGCATAACACATAACATTTTAGACATCAAAGTAATTTGGTATAAAGAATTGAACTGGGATGGGAAGTTTTAGTCCTTTGAACAGGAATCTAAATTTCTCAAAAATCTTCAGTTGTCACAGTTCGAACTGAGTTCAGATTTTACATCACATTCTCAAGAACACACTCGAGCTTGGGGCAATCAGTAGTTCAGTATTTTTTGGTAATAGCATCAATAGTTCATTATTTTAAGTAGATGACTCACAAATCCTAATCAAATCTCTGAGTAACATAATCCCTGAAAGCATCAAAAGCAGCCACAGAGCTGCTAGGAAAGCCATGCTGAAACTTAGCACTAAGATTCTCAGCTCTCTTCTTCATCTCTTTATCGTTCATCAACTTCTCTATTCCCTTTCCAATATCATCCTTCTTCATTTGCTGTGACCGGTCATCAGATACCATGTACCCCACCTTAATATGACTCACCACCAACTTGGCAATATAGTATTGGTCACCTCTAATGGGCCACGCCAAAAATGGGACCCCACGTCCAATAGCCTCGACCGTAGAGTTCCAACCACAGTGTGATAAAAATCCACCCGTTGATTGGTGACTCAGTATCAACAATTGTGGTGCCCAACCGCGTATTATCAATCCCCTTTTCCCAACTCTGCTATCCAGCCCATGAGGAAAATAGCCCTGTTCCTCTTCAGGGCCTCCTGAATCGGGTTTTCCTCCTAAGAATGCAGGGGGTGGACCCGGTCTACCGGCATTGGGTTGGATCACCCATATAAATGGATGATTGGATGATTCCAGAGCTTCAGCTATTTGGGAGTATTCTTCCATTGTGGGACCCACTTCGCTGCCGAATGACACGTACAACACGGATCCACGTGGCTTTGAATCTAACCATTGGAGCACTTCATCTTCAGTGACATTGGACCGCCTGTTTGTTCTAATTTCTCGGTCGCGGAGGATTGAACCGGCCGATTTCCAGTATTTTTCAGGTAAAAGTGGACCCACACCCCAGACCGGTTTTCCGAGTTGGATCGCAATATAGTCGATGAATGGACGCTCCAAATCATCACACGTGTTAATCAACAGCGCCATCGTTCCTCTGGTTTCTTCTAACCACGGCGGTTCCTCCCCCGGTTTAGGGGGTCCCATCTTCCTGTTTACACCGGGAGGTGGAAAGCCAGCTCCGGGTAACGGCGGTGGACCGCCTGCGAAAGGAGGAACTGGACCGCCCGGTGATGGTGGCGGGGGACCGTGAGGACCTCGTTTAAGATCCGAGTATGTAAATGTCATTTCTTCGGGCAACCCGAGAAGTAAACGAATCTCACCTGGTTTCATGTCTGCTACGCCGGCTTTCCAGGTTGCGTATTCCCAAGCGGCGGAGCAGGCGCCAGAGGTGAATATCGCCACCGTAGGGATTTGGAATTTAGTGAAAACTTCCTGAGTCCAACTCATCATGGCATCGATGATAGCACAAATAGGTCGTGAGCCATTTGGGTCATCGATTCCTTTTGAAAGAAGCTTTTCGAGGCCTTGGGCTAGCTGTTTGTTACGGCGGTGGATTGGATGAAGTGGTTGTGACGTTGATTCCAGTGGCGGCACCGTCGTCAATGGGATTTCAGCGATTTGAACCAGAGGGTATTCGCGGAGAGTAGATGGAACAGATGAGGCGAGATTGGATGAAATGACCAAGGTTGCCTTGAGATTCCTTGAAGCTAAGTGCTTGCATAGCTCCATGCAAGGAAAAAGATGACCTTGTCCGAAAAAAGGTACAATCCAAATCTCAAAAGCCATGATCTCTAGAATTTTAGAATATAAAATTCAATGTTGCCTACTTTGCTGAATTTGATGTATGAAAGAGTTTTCTCACGAGGTTTTATAGGAAGAAGAGGGAGGTACGGGGTTAAGAAGTAAGAAATCTTGAAGGCTAAGATGGGTTTTGCTGGTAGGTTTTTACTGCTGTGGAGACGGAAGATGGGGGTTTCAGCAATTTTGATGCTTGATTCGACTGCAGGGGCGAACTATAACTTTTTAAGAACTTAAAAAGAAAGTGTTTTAGAATTTGGGGGGCTAAATATAATTTTGTAAAGAAAAAGGAAAATTCGTTGGACAAATTTTTTAAATTTCTCCATATTTAGAGTGGCCTGCACGCGTCTTCCCTCATTGACTGTCTGGTTGTAGGGAAGTCTTAGCAAATGCAGGGACCACTGGACCACTGGACCAACATGGTTTATGTCGGTTACTCGGTTATAGAAATAAAAGCATGCGCAGTGTGAATGATTTAAGTGAGGAGTGCTTGAATCGTTCACACTGGAACGACGACACTTACAGAAATAAAATCATTCACTGAGGGCACTTTATGTGGGAGAGAAAATGCCGGAAGAATGCTGTATTCCACGTTTCGGTACAGACAAGTCACAATGTCACAAATACAGGCAAATCATGTTGCGTGCTTCTGATGCATTTTAGTTTTTACTTCCGTATTACTTACGTAGTTACCGAGAAAACATGGAAGGTGGTTGTCACTATGACAAAACCAAAAAGAGGGGGAAAAAAAAAAAAGGAAGAAGAAGCTGTAGACAGCATTAAAGGCAAAATTACCAGCCGGGGAAAGTGATTTTTTTAATATGACATAATAATTTAATATGGATATAAAATACGTTGTGCGGATTTGGATTGAATTTATAAAAGTTTGGATTATAAGTGAATCAATTTATGTAATATGAATAAGAGATGAGTTAGATTGGAATTGATTTAAAATTAAATGGATTGATACGTCATTCTATTTAATAATTTATGTTAAAATTTAAAAAAATATTATTTGAAATTAATAAATAATTTAAACTATTAAATGGGTTAGACATATTGAGACATGCATTCTCTTGCTCTTAGTTATGAGCATTGTGAATGAATCTAACAGCAATTACATGTTGAAATATTGTAACATCCTTGATTTCCCTGTCTCCTCCATCTCAGTCAATCTGATTGATACATTTCTGATTATCAGTATATCATATATCCCTATTTATTCTTTCACTGTGTATATATATATATTGGGTCCCTTTGATATGGTTATAGTGTGCCATATTATGTACAACTGCTGTAATGAGTCATAAAGGGAGTGGTCTTTCTTTTTAGTTGTGGTGAGTTAGAGAAATTGCTTCCTCCAACAACCTATAATATTGACTATTTTTTTGGTCATGGAAGCGTATAGGAAATGGATGAAAAGAGCCACCGAGACATATGAAAAGGGGTTCAAGATGCAATGTGCATATTGATATGGGTTAGTTTCCCTGTTAGTTGCAGTGGTTTAGCCAGGCACTTGGTTGCAGGAACTCAGGCCTTCAGGGATTTGTCATCTCTAATCGTCAAGATGCTTTACTAATATGCATCTTGCAGATTTATAACAAAATTCAATCAGTCGCCGAGACCTTCTAAAGCATTCTCCCAAAAAAAAAAAGGAGACTTGTGTTCAGAACATCTTGAAATGACTAAATCCTTTTAAGTGATGAGGCCATTGACTTCAATGGGAAATACCTCAAATTTATTGAATCCTTCAATTGGTAGTCATAGTCTCTTCTGGAAAGGAAGTCAAGCCTTTATAATCAAAAGCTTGAGGACTACACACCCTGAATCCTGATAGGAAGCAAATCTCTTGATTTCCTGAATATGTGCATCCCAAAGCCTTATTAGACACTGAAGAGCATACTAAAAACTAATGTGCATTTGCTTATACACGATGAGAGAATGCGCAGATATCCTTAATATCCGGCAAGATCACTGATCACATAATTGAAAATACCTTATGATGCTGCTATTTGAATCTCATTTTGAGCTTCATAAATATACCAAGCAGCGAAACAGTATGAACAGCACATGCGGACTTCAGGTTTGAGGCCATCTGTATCAAAGATTTTGTGAACGGGAACTGATGTCTAGATTTAATTATTTAGGAAAATCTCTCTTGGACACTACGCAGGTTCTTGTTCATCTTCAATAAGTTGCTTAGGGGCTGGGTCTTCTCCCTTGTTCTGCATATGATGTGGGGCACACGAGCTATATTGTGCCATTCTTTACCGGTTCCCTTCTTGCACCACCTCTGAAGCTTAGGACAATCGAAAATATGTAATTTCTGTAAATTCTGGAGGCGTTGTAGGTTACTGGGTAGTGAACTTAACCTGGGAGAATATCCAAGTTCTAATGTTCGAAGAGAGGTAAGGGCAGCCAAGCTTTCTGGCATGGATTCTATTTCGAGATGATATAGTGTTAAATATTCCAGAGATGGGATGCTTTCTGAGCCTTCTAGTACAAATTGGGGAGTGCCTATGATTATCAGTTATCAATGAGAGGTTTGATGCGTAGGTCCTTTGGACAGGAATCTAAATTTCTCAAAATCTTCTATTGTCAAAGTTAGAACTTAGTTCAGATTTCACATCACATTCTCCAGAACACACGTTGGGACAATCAATTTTTATCCAGCTTTTCTGAACCGCAGAGTCATCCGACTTTAGCTGGCAGTACCTCAAGTTTAGAGAAGCTTACAATAACCAAGGTGTTAAGCTGATACAAAATTTGCGTAGTCCCTTTTGGAAAGGAAGTCAAATCTACATTAAAACCCGGCTTCAGAACTACAAGATCATGATAGTCGCGATAGTCAGAGACTGACTCAAGTTCGTTCATTGAATTTAGCTACTGTTAGGTGTTCAACAGACTGGAAACACCAATTTAGGAACATCATTAATGGAAAAACCCCAGATGATCTACTCCTCCCTCCTTCAACATCCTTTCTAGGTTTGATAGGCTACTTGCTCGAGTGATTTCGAAGATTTAAAAGCCCTCTACGCCTCAGAGTCAGATGATAAATCCATCAACAATGCATTGCAAGTGTCATGCCAGATATTCTTGTCTCCTCCGAGAATGCAGTTTACCAAGCGGCCGGAGTTGCTGACAATTTTCATAGTTTTCAGGTTTGAGAGAAACCAATCATAGGCTGATATTATAATATTGTTGTAAGCTGGTAAATACGCAAAGCAGCATGGTCGACGGAGTTTGCAGGTATAACACAACATTTTAGACTTTCAAGTAATTAGATACAAAGAATTAAACTGAGGTGGCAAGCTTATATTTTTATGGAAACATGCCTATCCCAGGTTCATTCATGCATTACATAGTTATTATTTCTTGGACACTACTACGTAGTATCTTCTTGGATCTGTTGAAGCTTGCTGTGATATTTTTCCCCTTTACATCTGCATATCTGCAAAATATTCGTCTCACATTATTTCTGTTTCAGCAAACAGAAGAAGAAGATTATAAGTTCAGTATTCCAGTATGTTCCAATTAGCTGTTGAACAAATTCATAGGATGCTGAAAAGATGGAAGAGACATTCTGATAAATATTGTCATGATATTTTCTTGATGATTAAAAAGTAGAGTTAAGACATGTTGGAATAACTACATTGAATGATTATAATTAAAACTTGGTGTCAAACTTAACATGATTTTCACTATTTCTGACCTAGCATGAATAGAATTTTTGAAAAAAAATATAAATATATAATTTTAGTGTCATTTTAGTAAATGAAAGAAACAGATACAATTTCGAGCACTTAATTATGGAGATTACATCGACAAGGTTAGGAAGGCAAGGCAAAGGACAAAGTTTGCCCAACTCACAGAAGAGTTTCAATCCCTGGTGACTAGGCGCAGGGAAATTCAGGAAGGGGTAAATTTGTGTTTTTATGCAAAATCAACCTAAACCAGATTCAATCATATGCAACACGTAAAGATTGGATACTACTAAATAAATCGATATCTTCCCCTTCCTGTATCTGATTATGCTCACCAATGGCATGGCCCATCTAATGATTCTCATGTGCTCTGCAAATCTACAGAAGGTTCAATTTAAGTGAAAATGAGTTCAGTAATTCAAAGTGTTTGAATTTATTTGGTGAAAATGATTTCTATATTTTGTCATAATATTTCTATACTCCAAGAAAAAGGGTTCAGATATTTGCCATTATATATGATAGAGGGAATGGTTGGAAAGGATCATGAAGACCATATGATGCAAACCTGACGTATTATACGCAAATTATCTGACCATTTCTTAATAAGTGTTGACCGCAGCTTCAGTGCAAGTTCGAGATTATCTGCATACATGCATGGTCCAAACTTTTTATTATTATAACGAACTGTGCATATGTAACAGGGAAAAATATAGTTTACATGTTTAAAGTTCTGCTGAGTGTCAAATTATTTCCTTTAATTTTATAAACCTACATATTACACCCTTAAACTTTAATAAATAACAAACTACGTCCTTAAAATTTGAAGAAAATGATGAAAAGTTGCTTGCTAATATTATTTCTTATCCTAAATTAGTACGTGTAACACATGCATTGTTGAGGTCTTAATTTTTCTCCTATGATGTACAAAGCTTACATAGAACGTATTACTGATTCTAATTATTGTCCAATCTTAGATAATAAAGCTCATATTTTAATAATAAAATAAAATTTTAATTTTAAGTTTCATGCCATATAGTGAAGAAATAAGTCTTTGAACAAAGTTGATAAATGCATTTATTAGTTTATAGTAAAAACTACTAGAGAATTTACATTTTAATGGTTTCTTTAAATGAAATAATTTGTATATTTTTTTTTTTAAGTTTAAAGATGCAATGCATAGGTTTTTTAAGGGGTAATTTGACAGTTAATGAACCTTTTAGGATGTAAAATGTATTTTTCCCATAACAATACTAGACAGACTTCACACAAGGAGGATGGAAATATGGTGCATAGAATAGAATATGTATGAGAAAAGAGAGAATGACACGAAAAAAAAAAAAGGATTTTTTTATTTTTTTTTATTTTTATCTATTTGCCACAGAATGTAGGTTTTCCTTCCATTTCAAAGTGAGGCACGTGTGCATCCTGTGCCAATCTTCCCCCGTTCCGTTCTTGCATCGCTTCTCCAGCGTTGGACATTCATAGATCTCCAGTTTCTGTAAATGTTGGAGCCGCTGAAAGGTACTTGGCAGGGACCTTAACTTGCCACAGCATGATATTGTTAATTCTTGAAGAGAGGTCAGGTCTCCCAAGCCCTCTGGCAAAGATTCCAGCTCACCGAAATCATGTAGTGATAAAGATAACAGACACGTGAAGCATTCTATGGCTCTCGGCAAAATGCAGTTTGGGCAGTGTCCAGTGGCTAGTATCTGAAGAGAAGTTAAATGGCCAACCGGCCCAACCCCTTCCGAAAGAAATTCAAATTTGTAACAATGCTTTAAATTTAGTGGAGAGCCCGGACCTTGCAACATATGCTACGGAAAAAGACTCAAGCTCGGGACATCCATGAATTTCAAGTTCCTCTGAACTGACAAGGCCATTGAGATCAGTCGGTGTTGCTTTGAGCTGATCGAAACGGCCAATACGTAGGGTTTTAAGGCCACGCATGTTCCACATTATCCATTTGGGAAAGAAAGTCAATTCTTGCTCATTCACTCAGGCACAAGATGTTGAAGGCCCTCATAGTCAGAGATTGACTTGATCAAGTGTCTACTGAATTCCATTACACACGGGGACTCAAACAGATGGAAGGCATGGCAAGATAAACTTAGCGACCTCCGAAATCTTAAAGGCTAAGGAGATTGAGATGAATTTTGCTGTTAGGAATCAAACGTAAGTGTTGAAAAGAAGATTTGGCTGTCTGGTAGAAGGAGAAGACTCAGAGCAATGCATGGCTTAGGTCAGTTGTAGAAAGAAAAAGGTGGGCAATGCCAATGTGAATGATTTGAAAGGGGATAAATTTGATGCGACAGAAAGAAGGAGAAGAATTCAACTAGGATTGGATTAGAAATGAATTCTTATTTGTTTTATAATGTAAAATAATGGTTTAGTGAATGTTTTAAGAATTAGCAAGCATTGTTATATTTAAATCTGTCACTTTAATCTTCATTTATCTTGAGGAATTCTTATATTTTTTCGTTGTTCTATAATACTATATTTTATCGATGAATTCTATTTTATTTCATTTTGTAAACATTTGCAATATCTTATTATCAAAATTTGTTGATCTACCCTCTCACAAACACAATTTTTCTCAATAGGTTCTAGTGTTTGGGTTTTTGCAAAGTGCAGAAACTTTCTTCATGTGAGTGTGACTTGGACTTTAGCCACTAATTGATTGATGTTATTAAATCTTATTAACGAAATCAATCATTTTGACCGTTTTAATTTTTACATGTTCTAAGCTTTCCATCTTTTCGGAGCATGTTCAATGTAATATATATAAATTTTAAACTCTCGGCGCAGAGACCAAGATTAATGACGCTGTGTTGTCTAAGTCTATGGAAGACCTATTGATGATTCAATCAAACTATCTTTAATGCAAACACCTCTTTTGTGGTCTTCCTGCAGGATTTAAAAATGAAAAAAAGAGGGAAGTAGTTCTGGCGAGATACGTGAAGTTGAGGAGGGTTTCTAATAATAGGCTGCTATTTGAAAATTGCAGTAGGCTCGTCAATAGACAAAGCAGCAGGGTCGACGATGTTTGTACGCCTAACACAACATTTAAGAGTTTTAAGCAATTAGGTACAAAGAATTTAACTAAGGTGGGAACTTAAGTTTTCATGGTAACAAACATATCCCAGATTCAATCATGCACGACAAATATTATTACTTGGATACTATGTAGTACCATCTTGGATATGTGTGTTGAAGCTCACAATCATAGCTTTCCCCTTTACTCTGCATGCATATCTGCAAAATATTCGTCTTAAATTATTTCTATTTCAGCAGACAAAAGAAGATAAGTTCAGTATTTGAGTAGGTTCCAATTAGCTCATGAACAAATTCATAGGATGCTGAAGAGGTGGATGAGACATACCTATATGTATTGTCATAATATTTTCTTAATAATAATTTAGAAAGAGTTAAGATGTATTGGAATATTCCACATTGATTAATTATAATTAGAATTTAGGTGAAATTTAATGGGATATTAACCATTATTAGTGTTGTTAAACCAGAAAACACAAAAAACAAAAAGAAAAATCAAAGCAAAAATGTAGGGAAGGAAGCACTGTAGCAAAAGTCCACATTTCATTCATATTTCTACCTTATATATATGCAGAAAATTGGTACAATGACAAATAATAGTCCATGCTTGAAACCATACTTAGGCATGACTGTTTGAACAACTTTTCTACCTAAATTGTATTACAACAAAAACATAGTATTCATCTATATTAAAAAATACATTCAGCAACAAAAAACTAAACTTAATTTACTTAACAAAACATATGAACTAATTTGAATATCAAAGGAAAATTTCAAAAGTCTAACACTCCTCCTTGAGATTTTTCTTTGAAACTCCAAGCTTTGCTCTTAAGATCAGATGATTTTATAGCACTTTCAACATGTCAAGTTTATTCTTCAGCCTTCCATAAATAGGAGTTGTTGGCAAGCCCTGGTTGAAGTCCTCCTTAAGCTTTTCAATCTTATCTGTCAGTGTTGGATGAACAAGTTGATCCTCTGAATTTGCTTTCAAAAATTCCTCCCTTAGCTTCACCAACCTATCTTGCAAGCCCAAGGCCTTCATGGCTTTAGAGTATTTTTGGTCAACCTCATTTTTCAGTTTTTCTATCATCTCATTCATAATTGACTCTGAAGCCTCAGAGGAAGATTCCTTGGCTTTAAGTGATTCAATCATATCCTTGAGCTCCGTATTAACCTGAAGATTCTGCTTGTAGGCAAGGCAACTAAATTCCTTCTATAATTTTTCCTCTTCCTTATTTATAACAATTGTGCATTCATCTTTACTAGTTAGTTTGTCACTGTGAGCATGTCCAAGTGTAGCAACATTGCATTTGTAACAAATTCCTTCCATGGACTTTATTCCTTCAACTTGAAATTTAGTATCTCTAGCTGAATTTGAATCTTCATTTAGAATATCTTGCATAAATCTTCGCTTTCACTCAATTTGAAAACTTCTGCCTTCCATCTTAGCAGTCATCAATTTACAACCACTAGGATTATAAATGATGCATGACATATCTTTAAAATACAAAGCATAATACTTTTCAAGCATTTGAGCCACACTCAGTAGATTTTGATTAATTTCAAGTACATATAAGACATCATTAATGAACTTTATACTTGAATGAGTCTCTATTGAAATGACTCCTTTTCCTTTCACTTCAATGTACTCTCCATTGCCAAGCTTTACTCTTGAATTGTAGGATTTACCCAAATTTTTGAAGATGCTAGCATCATATGTCATATGATTACTGCAACTAACATTAATTATCCAAGCATTTGATTTATGATTTCCTGCATAACAAGTTGCGGCAAATAATGTTTCTTTTTGTTCTTCTTTCTTTTCAACAACTTGAGTTTGTTTTTTCTATTGCTCTTGCTTGTCTTTGCAAACTCTTTCCACATGGCCAAATTTCTTACATGCTCTGCACTGCACTCCAAGTTTGAACTAGCAATATTTATCACCATGGTTGGTTTTCTTGCAATGTGAACATGAGTTGTTTTGGTTTTCATTTTTCTCCTTCTCCTTTTTCATGCTTGGCTACTTCATTTCCTTGTCTTGAGGTAGCTTTCCTCTCTGTCTTACTAGAAATGTTACCTCAACACCATCATCTTGCCTCATTGACCTCCTCTATTCTTGGGCTTGGAAACCATACACTAGCTTAGCTAGAGAGATCTTAGACAAGTCTTTTGAGTCTTTAAGTAATGAGATCTTGGACTTAAATTTTTCTGTGAGACTAACTAAGACTTTTTCAACTACTCTTTGATCTGTCAAGTTTTTCCTTAACAACCTGATTTTATTTACTACTTCCATGAGTCTATCAATATACTTTTTGATAAACTCATCTTCTCTCATGCGTAGTACCTTAAACTCCCTCTTTAAATTCAAGATGTGCATTTGTCGGATCTTTTCACTCCTCGTATACGTTTCTTGAAGCTTGTTCCATGCTTCCTTTGGTGTCCCACATGCCATGATCTTGGTGAAAATTGAATTTGATACAGCAACATGAATAAAGGATAAGGCTCTTGGAGCTTTTGCTTTTTCCTTCTTATATGCTCTAATTTGGTTGAGTGTAAGGTTGTTGCTAAAGGGTGAAACTTCTTTTTTAGCTTCCACCCACTACCACAAGCCAAGCCTTCTCAAGTGAGGTTTCATTTTGATAGCCCAAATATGATAATTTTCACCATTGAAAACAAGGGATGAAGGACCTGGAGCACTGCTAAGGCTATGTATGTTTTGGTTTATGGTATCTTTGTGTGGTAAGTTTTTTGGTTTTCACTCTTGGTTACACTCAGATCCTTTAAGATCATTTAAGCTCTTGATATCATGTTGTTAAACTAGAAAACATAGAAAACAAAAAGAAAAACTAGAGCAAAAACACAGAGGAGGGAGCACTGCAGCAAAAACCTACATTTCATTCATCTTTTTGTCTCTCTCTCTCTCTCTCTCTCTATATATATATATATATATATATATATATATATATATATATATATGTATGTATGTATGTATGTATGTATGTATGTATCTATGTATGTATAAAACTAGTACAATGACAGATAATAATCCATGCTTGAAACCATATTTAGGCATGATTGTTTGTTTTCTACCTAAATTGTACTACCATAAAAAATATATTATTCAGTCATATTAAAAAATACATTCAGCAATAAAAAACTAAACCTAATTTACTTAACAAAACATATGAACTAATTTGAATATCAAAGGAAAATCTCAAAAGTCTAACAATTAGTTTAGCATAAAAATTGTTAAAAAAATTTATAAATATATAATTTAAAATTTTTTTATTTGCACCCAAATATCCTCTCAATTATAATGTTTCTAAGAATTGAATTCTTCAGGATCCTTTATTGACCTTAAAACAGTTTGGAACTTAACTTACTTGCATTGAATTAATCAATTATTTATAATTTTAGTATTATTTTAGTCGAGGAGAGAGACAACTATAATTTCGTATACCTACTATGAGTATTACAACAATAAGCATAGCAAAATGCTAAGCAAGGACAAAGTTTAAATAACACACATAACGTAAAAGTTCCAATTTCAACTAATAAGGCAGAAGGAAAATAAGGAGGGGGGAACTTTGTATTTTACGCAAACCAGCCTAGCCCAGATTCAATCATGCATTACATATACTAAATTAGTATCTTACACTTTTTTGTATTTGTTTATGCTCATATATCGCCTGGGTCTTCTTGTATGTCTCATTTATCGTCATGGTCCTTCCAAAGAGTCTCAGCTCTTCTGCATATCAACAAAATGTTCAGTTCAAGTTTGACCAATACTTCATTTGCAGCCAAAAAAGAGTTCAGTAATTTAAATTGGAAAAAATCTCTATAATTTGTCATTATTTATCGTAAACGGAATGGTTGAAAGGATCATGACCATTGACACAAACCTGATATTTTCTATGCAAATGATCTGAAAACAAATTTATTAGTCCCGCCCGTTGCTTCCGTGCATTTTGACAAACTCTGCATACAGGCGTAGTCCAAAGTTATTATTTTAACAAACCGTGCATATACAATACTACACATGGCCCAAGCATGAAGAATACACCGTAAAAAGCTTTTTGACGTATTTACCCCAGCATGGGGGTCTTCGTTCCATGTTCATGAAGGTTAATTTGTGGTCATCTCCTGTATATTTAAAATTATGGAATGAAATATATATTAAATAAATAAAGTATCTTTTCCCCTGTTGTGGTTGGAGACTTTTGATGTGAGGCAATCTTGTAACTTAATATGTATAAGTGCTTTGACGATGTTTGATTGTGACTTGCAAATTTGTGAATTTTGTTATTTATTTCAAGAGTACTGTATAGGTTTTATAAGAAGGTTGACACGTTCGTGAAGAGTGATAAGCACAATTTCGGTTAGAAAGTTACCAACCTATAATGCTAGGTTGATTAATTAAAATAATTACATTCAATTCTTCTAAATTTTAATGTAATCACATTAATATTTGTTCTAATTTTTAGATAGGCAAATGCTAATAATAACCCAAAAATTACTATTAAGTATTAAATATTATTCCTTAATTACTCAAATTTATAAATTTATTGTAATTTTATTTAAAATTTTAATGGTATAATTAACGAGAAAAAACATATAGAGGATAGTATTATTTATTATTAAAATTTTAAACAAAATATTAATTAAAAGTACATTGAATTTATAAATCTAAATAGTTGGAAGATAGTATTTAATGCTTAATAATAACTTCCAGAATAACTTTGGAGTTGTTGCTAGTATTTGCCTTTTAAATATACACATTAACATTCCCTTTTTATATATACTAGGTTTTTTCCCATTGTTAACTACCACTTTTAATTAGAAAAATAAAAATTTTAGATTAAAATAATAAAACTACTTTTAACACTAGGTATCTTATCTTTTACAAGTGTTTATTTATCAAATTCAAATAATTTAATTTATAAAATTGTGAGGAGTCACGTATAGCAAGTGTCAAAATTTATAATAGAATACAAATACAATATTAGATGTCAGATTCCAATTTTATTGATGTAAATTTATAATAAAATTATTTATAACTTTCTTCTAATAATTTAAAATTTTTAAAATATTATTCTTCGCAGCTATAATTTTATCATAATTTAAATTGTAACAATTGTAATTTTTTTATATTTTTTACAATTATAATTGTTGA
Source organism: Sindora glabra (assembly GCA_020226215.1). Classification (NCBI taxonomy): domain Eukaryota; kingdom Viridiplantae; phylum Streptophyta; class Magnoliopsida; order Fabales; family Fabaceae; genus Sindora; species Sindora glabra. The sequence continues at coordinate 117,805,923 of CM035225.1, read as the reverse complement.
AAAATATATGATTTAAAAACCTGAGTAACCGTTCTAACTTTAAAAATATTTTGATTGCATCAATGATGCGTCGATTAGGGCAGCTTCTCAGACTGGCCGGGGACCATAACATACTACGGGGCTTGCAACTAAGAACTTATTTTATAGAAATTGGAAGTTGAAACGAAGATCTTTATTGGATCCGAGAGGGCATTGTTTGTCCTTTCCATTGCCGCCAACTGAGAAAAGAAATAGTAACTCCGGGTTGAAATTGGAAATAACTAGATTTTTTTTCCCTTCAATTTGCATCTAAGTATTCTTACACTATGAGATTAATCTCTATTTGAGATAGAATTAATAAATAACGAATTCCTCCCAATCATTACATCATATTCAAGCATCAAAGTTAAGACCTTTTACCAAATTTAAAATATTTTGAAACTTTATTTATTATTATTGAACCAATCATTGGTATAATAATTAGAATTTCTTCTCCCAATTTTTAAAATAAATTAAAAATATAATATATTTATTAAAATAATAATTAAAAATATCATGAATTATAAAATAAAATTTTTATTTTTATTTCTTTTTTAGAAAAAGAAATTGAGACAGCAACCTCTTGATAAATGAATTGCTTATGATGCACTTTTTACTTGCATAGATATCTGTTGAACAAGGAAATTTTAAGAAAATACAGGCCTATTTATATATTTTTTATATGTTTAAAAATTATTTTTAACTTAGAGGATTTAGAGGATATTCAGTATTGCAAATAAAAAAATATTTTATATAATTACAAAACTAACATAAAGAACTAAAGAATAAGTTAAGAAAACATTTAAATTTTTTTATTTTTAAATTACATATTTAGATAATAATTTTTAAAAATAGATTCTAAAAATAAATTTTCAAACAGGTCCATATTTGTTTCAGAGGACATTAAGTGAAATTTATCAGGCAGAATAAAAGCTACTTTCGCTTCCTCGTCACTTCTTCTTCACTTTTCCTCTCATATTAAGAAAAAAGAAAAAGTTTTTTAAACTTATAAAAGAATGAATTAAATCAACTTATTATCTTTGATATAAAAAACAAAAGAAAGAAAGAAGAGTAAAAGAGGAAGAGTCCAAATAACGTTGCTTTATTAAACATATCTTTAATCTACATTCACTTATCCCCACCATAGTAGCATGCTAATGTACTCTAATATTACCTGCCTAAAAATTTCCTCACCACCTGTGATTATCTTTCTTCTTCCAATGAAAATTTCAATTACTGAGATAGATTTGTTGCTAGGCAATGGGTCATGTTATTTTTTGTGCAAACTCTCGTTTTTATCCATGTGAAACGAGATTTGAATCAATTCTGTTCTTTTAAAAATATGTTTTTATCAATTTCATCCCTTACCCAATTTTATCCATGGTCACCTCTCAATTAGTTTACCCATCAAAAGATCACAAAATGTTTGATATAGCAATCTTGATACTTGTATGACAATTTAAATTTTTAAACAATAGTGTCTTTTAACGGGTAAGTGACTGGAAAATGCAATTATAGCAATCTACTATTTGTATGTTAAAAGATGCTCAGAAAAAAAAATATATATATCGTTTTCACTTGTCGGCTAAAAGAGATGGCCCAGTAAAAGGAAAAATCAGTTATCACATAAGCACCAAGAGTATTACATCATCATATTATTAGCAATTTGATGAGTATAAGAAGAATAAAATTGTTAAAAAAAACTATTTTCTAAGCACGGAATTGATATAAATTACTCTTTTTTTTTCCCTCTAACCTTAGCAAAGTCCCCAGGGCCGGGGGACATTATCTGCAGTCTCCCCACCAAAAAGAGGAAATAACTATAAGATCAATCGGTCACTTGAGTCGGTCTATAGCTCGATAAAGCTCTGCAGTAAAACACATTTAAAACAGATGAATCATAAGCTGAGTTTTTTAACTGGATTATGTGTCAAGTGGTCAAGATTAACTGAGAACTACATTACATTAACATACTGAATGTTCCAACTTCAATCTATACACAGTTTAGATTTTTCATCAATATTCCTCCAATTACCTTGATGATCAATAACAATCAGAATACCTATTCTTGCAATTCATTCATCTCAGAGGCACCGCAGTCGTTTTTTTTTTTTTCCTTTTTTAAAACATAAAATACACTTTTAAATTTTAGATGATTATATTTTTCTCTTTTTAACTTTGAAATTTTATAAAATATCTCTTTAAACTATATTGAATTTGGAATTAACCTTTATTACCAACTTAATTTATCATTTTATTGAATCATATAATTTTTAATAATTATTTTAACAAAAATATATTTCATATTATTAGTCTTTTATTTTTTGTATTTGTTATAATTATTTACCCATTCTTTATACATAACACTGAAATAAATAATTAAAAAAAATCAAAAAGCAATCATGTGACATCACTAAGGCGGCGGTTTAACCATTCACTTTAATATTTTTATTTATTTTAACATTACAAATGATGAAAAAGGACATATAATTATAATGAAAGTAAAAACAATAGTGATGGTTATGAAATTTGACAAATATAATAATTACCACTTTTATAAATGAGAAATTAAATATCATGTATACTTTGATACTATAGCAAGTTATTTTATCTTGTTATTTTTTCACTACTTTATATAATTAATACAAATTAAATCAGATATATATAGTTTTATTTAAATATTTCAAAATGAAACGTAAAATTATATATGAAAAACTAATGAAATAAAATAATATATTATAATATTATTATTCTTATTTAAAAATTTCATAAAAAAATTATATAATTTGATAAAATTATTAGTTAAGTTAATAATGTGTTAATTTTAAATTTTTTGTATTTCAAGGGAGAAATTTCTAAATTTCTTAAGTTGAAAGAGCAAAGTTTAACTATCCAAAATTAAATGAAATATTTTATATTTTTTCTATTTTTTTTTGTAGAAAAGATAACTTCTGTCAACTTGAAAATACTTTAAGGATATGAAGCTGTGTGGTTGACAAAAATCAGGAACAGTGAAATTTTTAAAAATATTTTGTATTTTATTTGTTTCAAAAAATTCAAGTTTAGCCCTTAAAATATTTAAAACATTTTCATATAATTTTTATTTTAGTCCCCTCATCAATTTTTGCCCGACTTCATCCTTGTAAAAATTATATAGATAATATACTTTCTGAGAAATATAAAATAAATTACTTATTTGATTAATTACTAATTCCAAAAAAATTGTCCTCTGTTATTTTTTTAAGTTGGCTTTGGTTGTCACTTTTAAGTTTTATATAATTTAAAGAAATAATTTCAAAATTTGAAAATCGAAGGGAGTAAAAATTAATCATCCCAAATTAAAAGGTGTATTTCACTATTTTTTTTCAAAAATAAAGAAAAAAAATCAAGTACCCTACTGCCTGATTGTCACTGATCTTTTGGGTAATAAGACTTCCTTTTTTTTCATTTTAGTTTTTTTTTTTATTATTTGATAACTCTTTTATTGTTATGAATTATACCATATCTTCGTATTATTATGTTTAAATTACACTATGACATAGCGTGTTCGGGACCTAAATTCGGCTCTTAGAGCCGGGTCATTTAGCATTATTGATCTAAAAAATGTTAAATTTTAAGTTGATGAGTACCTCATGTTCAACGGAAAAGAGGTTCATGGAATTCAAAATGTTCAGAGTTGATCAGGAAGAAATTTTCAAGGAGCTGAAAAAAGGAAAGAAAAAACAGCCGGGGAGGCATACTATAAATTTCTATTATAGTCATGAATCATGATGTCTTCATAACCAAAGAAGAAAAATCAAGGTCCACTAGTGGGTTGATACTTGATCGTGATTGGTAAGGGATTTGGGAAGATTGCAAAAAATCCAAGATTCTGGTTTCCGTAATACCTTTGTAATGAGAGAAACGAACATAAATATTCACCATTACTTGTGTGGATAGACAGAAGTGTTGGAATGAATCACGAAGACCATTTGACACAAGCTTGATATCTTTGCTATGCAGCAGACAATATATACTGACATCCGCTTCCAATGCATTTTGATGCCATCTGCATGCAGGGGGTTCAAGCTTCATATTATTTTAACAGGCCGTGCAGAATACCACACATATTTCACATGAAGAGTATACTGCATGGAATAGCGTAGGTCAAAAGAAAAAAGGAAAAAAAGCAAGAGCATTTTATGAATTTAACGCAAAATGAGAGGCCTTACTTCAAAATCGATGCATGGCACCTGTGCTATCTTGTGCCAACCTTCTCCAGTCTACTTCTTGCATCGCTTCCCTAGCTTCGGATAAAGATTTGGAGGCCCTGAATGTTGCCTGGTAGTGGCCTTAACTTAGGACGAGCCGAAATTTTTAATTCTTGAAGAGAGGTCGGGTCTCCCAAGCTGTCCGGTAAAGATTCCAGAATAAGCATATAATGCAACCGCAAGGATCTTAGATAGAGCATTTGCATTAGCTGCTTAAGGAACATACTGATATTCTGATATTCTATCAAGATGACCTGAGAAAATCCAGTCATTTTGGTCTTAAATCCAACGCACATCAGTTGCGGTCTCCTTCCCCTGCTTAGATCTGCAAAGTAAAGCATAATTACTGCAAGTAAAGCATAGGTACACTGAGAAACTGGAAATATGGATTAAACAGAGGAACTTAGCCCCTATTTTTATTTAAAGTACATATTTAACAAATGTCGAGTGCTCAGTTGGAAGATATTGTTTAATTTGGTGTTTTATCATTATTATTATTCCACAGCATTACACAGCATTGTTTGGCTTGTTTAACGTACTTACTCTCTCCCTTGAGGTTTAAGCATTCCAACTGAGCAAGTTGTAACCCTCTGGGCGCCCATAATGTAGATATTAACTGACTTGTCTTGGGCAATGTGCTGGATATCGACATAGATATCGGAATGCTTCTAGCCATTTCATGCAATTAAGTAACTTCCGGAGCTAATATTATTCTCCATATGCTCTTCATTTACAGCTCATCAACCATCGCAGCAAAGCCATCATCGGGAGACTCCCAGTCAGATCGAAGATTATGAAAAATGACTTTACGCATCTTCCACATGAATCTGATGTTATCTGCAAGCAGTGGTCCGATGTTTCTATTATCTTACATGCCGTGCAAAATAAAATATACTATAATACGACTTCCACAACCTGTAACAGAAAGGAAAGGGAAGTTTATGAATTAATTTACCAAAAAATGTCTCTCTCGGATGCAATTCAATGTGTGGAACATGCCCTATCTCGTATCCCTCTTCCCTTTTTCTCTTCTTGCACCATGTCTCAAGTTTAGGGCATGAATATACATGTACTGACTGCAGGTCTCTAAGGCGCCTGAAAGCTAGTTGGTAGTGACCTTAATTTAGGACAACCACTAGATACTTAGATGTTGAAGAGAAGTACAGCTCTCCCAAGCTGTCTGGCAACAACGATAGATTAGGGAAGTCAAATAGAAGTAGCGATCGCAGAGATGGGATACATTCTAACCCTTCTGGTATTTTGCAGTTTGAATCTCCTCCAGATATTTCCACCATAAAAAGAGTAGTCAGCTGGTTCATACCATTTGGCAGAGTTACCAGCTCCTCGCAATTGTGGATTTCCAGCCGTTCAAGAGAAGTTAGGTATTGGATTCCCTCAGAGAAGGATCTGAATTTCTTACAGTTTTCAAACCTCAAGATTCGAAGAGAGCTTAGACCTTGCAAGGCATCCTCAGGTAAACACTGAAATTCGCAACAATCTGAAATACCCAGTTCCTCTAAAGTGCAGATACTGTTTAATTCAAAGGTCAATCCTTCAAGTTTAGTGAAGTCTGAAATATGCAGGGTCTTAAGATGATGCAAGTTCAGCATAATCCTGTCTGGGAAGGAAATCAACTCCTTGTTACAACCAAGTTTTAGGAATTTAAGATCATGATGGTTAGAGATTGACTTCAATAACTTTTCATTGCATCCAACTACTTCTAGGTGTTCAACTGATGGAAGGCAAGGCAACACAAACTTGGGGACACCAGAAATGCTTAACTTGGAAAGAAGTGGGAACATATTGACTCCTTCACCTTTCAACATTCTCTCTAAGTTTGGCAAATTATGCAAATCGAGTGTCTCCAAAGACATAAAAGATTTCCCCACCTTGCAGTCATCGTAATCATCATCTATATGCTGCACATGGTCCATGCCAGATAAGTAGAGACGTTTTAGAGAGGGTAGTTTACCAAGCGGAGGAAGCTGCTGACAATTTTTGCAGTTGTAGAGTGTGAGAGCAACTAAATTATTGAGAACTGAAGTATTTCTCATCCAACTGGGCAATTGTGCTCCTTCATAACCCTGAATCCCTAAACTCCTGAGATTGGAGTGAGGTTTAAGGCCTTCAAGTACTTGCTCAGCCTGAATAAAGCGTGGTTTAATATTACTGCCCCAAGACAAATACAAACGATTCAGCTCGTTTTTACCAATTAAATTAGCATGTTCAGCATCCGATCTGCTCCAGACATTCTCAAGCCCTTTGATGTGCAGCTTTCCTTGTAGCTTCAAGTCACGTAACTCTGCCAAGTGGTATCCTGCCTTTGAACCCACAAGTAAAAACACTCAAAGTTCTAAGAGAAGTTAATCTCCCAATGCTGAGGGGCAAACCTGATAAAGAATTACAATTTTTTACGACAATATGTCTAAGATTCCTGTAACCGTGTTAAGTGCTTGGGGAAATAAGAAAAAAAGGGACAACTTTCCAGTTTTAGCGTTTGCAATTTCTGCAAGGTACAAATTGACTCAGGCAAGGTAGGGATGTCACTACAATAAAGGTCCAAGTACCTCAGATGAACAAAATTCTTGAAAGAAGACAAGTGAGAAGAACTCATACGTAATGCGCGGAGAGAACTGAATGTTGGTAACACATGGTAATTTTTCACTGAGGGACTAAATTCAAAAAGGGTACGGAGGGACTTAACTTTCTTGAAGTCATTCGTGTGGAATGTTGGACTGGAATTTGAGCAACCTAAATGGTGAGTGCTAACTGACAAATTACCCAAACTTGGAGTCTCCATAGCCACACATTCTTCTCCCATAACATCCTGGGCAAGATCATGGATCAGATCATGCATCTTAAAACTTATAATGTTGCCAAATTCATCATTCTCGACATCTTGAAAAAATGACCTCTGGTATAATTCATTCCACACCTTATTACCAACATCCTCCACCTCCAAATTTCCTCTAGATGAAATAAACCCATTCGCCATCCAAAGATGGATTAGACGCTCCATCATGATTTCTTTATTTTTGGGGAAAATGGCACAGAATGCAAAACATCGCCTCAATGGTAACTTCAAGTTAAAGTAGCTTAGCCTCAAAGCAGGTAAGATAGAACTTTCATCCTCTGGCAGATCCCAAAGCTTTTCCTTAACATAATGCCACTCCTTCGCCTCACTCTTAAAATGCAAGAGGCTTCCTAGCGTTTTCACAGCAAGAGGCAAACCTCTACACTTTTTCACTATCTCTTTTCCTATTGCCACAAGCTCTGCACTCCCTTCTCTATTAGGCCCAAATGCATATTGTTTAAACAATGACCAACTTTCGTCCTCAGATAAATTTGAAAGGTGATGAGACGCGACAGTTCCCATGACAGATGCAGCATTTGCAAGACGAGTAGTCACTAGTGTTGAAGAACCTTTCAATCCACACCGCAGTACACATTTCAACCTCTCCCATTTTTCTTGGCTCTCATTCCACACATCGTCTAGAACAAGCAAATACCTCTTACTCCTTAGCAGTATTTGAACTAGATTTTGCATCAATTCTAGGTCAGGGGTCTTGTGGGTCTGTCTCAAGCTAGAGTCAGTAACAGATAGCATCTGTTTGATGGGGTTTTTTTCAACTGTATTTATGTCTAAATTCTTAAAGGTTTCTCCTGTGGTGGCAGACTTAATAATGGACTCCATAATCCTTCTCATGCTAAAATCATCAGAAACACAAACCCAAATTTTTAAGTCAAAATACTCAGTTACCCTAGCATCATTGAAGACCAACTGAGCAAGAGTTGTTTTCCCTACTCCGCCAATGCCAACAATAGGATAGATGGTGGGATTCTCGTAGTCATTGGGATGCCCTACCAGAAACTCCACAATCCTTTCTCTATCTTCTTCTCTTCCATATACTTGACGCTCAGTACTAACTGAGATGGTTTGGCGCCATTCAGTATCCTCGGCTCGCCTCGCAGTGATACCTTCACATAAATGTAACTGCTGCTTTTCTCCAGCAATTTCATTCAATCTTTCACCGATTTCCTTCATTCTTTTACATATTCTGTGACGAAACCAAATGTTCTTAGGATGTAAGCGAGGTAAGAATCCACGATGAAGTACCTTGTCTGCAAACCCAGAATTGTGCTTTAATTCGTGCTCAAGTCCGATTGTTATTATTGAACATTCGTCCAATATATCGTCCAGGATATAGGCTGCGTCATGTGAGCTTCCGTTTCCAATCCTGAATCGCGTGATTCGTTGCTCGCTTCTCCTCAGCATCTTCAAGGCACAGAACGGATGGCTGTGAGATTGCTGGATAGCCTTTCAATATCTCGATCGATGCTCAAGAAGGACGCAATCTGCTTCTGAAGAAAGGACCTCAAATCTTGAAGCACAATTTCAAGCAAAGCCTCAGCCATTTTTAGGGGACAGTGATTTGGAGGGAAAGGCAGCTTAGAGATGAACTGTGAGCGGAACTAAGTCAGTATCATAGATCGGAGCCGTTGACTTTGATCAGAAACGGTACGGAAATGATCAACCATTTCTCGATTCTCGATTAGTAAGAAACAACACATTATCCTAAATCCTAACGATCATTCGGGGAAGACTATGGTAACCAGGGTCTTAAACGCGGTTGATGTGATATAATCTTACTTCAATAAATTTATTAAATTATTTAAATTTTTTATAATCACATTTAATATATAAAATTGTGGCACACCGTTTAGAAACTCTCGAATAGTTTAGAATTTCCCCAATCATAATTACGTGTAATTTAATAAACAAAGCCACAACGAGGATGTCGCCGGAAAAGGAAAAAAAAAAAAGAGGCTTCATTGCATGTTTTTCCTATAATATTCGTTTTAGTCCCGTTTAATCGTCTTAAAATACGAAATTTTATTTTGACTTATGTGAAATTAAAATCAAAATAATGCGAGTCCTAAAATCTATTTTTTATTAAATTCAAATGGAAAAGAAAGAAATAAATATTTTTAATAATAAAATCATAATATTTTAAATATATTGATTAAATATTTATTTTAAATATTAAACAACTATCTTAATTTATTTCATAATAAAAATTTGAAATTTAAATTTAATTTATTATTAATAAATATTAAATTTAAATTTATTTTTAATATAAAAATTTAAATTATCGATAAATAAAGAAGTAACATCTTAAGGTTAATAAAATTTATAAAAATTAAGAATATTTTAATAATTTTATTGATATGATAATATATAAATAAATAATAATATAAAATTAATATATATCGATAGACCGAAGGGACAAAATTCAAGTCTCAGGTTTTATTAAACAAACTTAATACTACCCGTGTAATTCAGTTATATCTTATTATTCATTTATATATTTTTATATAATAAAAATTATTAAAATTTATTATTTGTTAAATATTTTTTAATTATTATTATTTTAATAACATATTATATTATTAATTACGGATAGTGTAAAATATTTTATATTAATATTGACATATATAAATTCTTATTAAATAGTGTAATTATTTTATTAAATTCTAAATTTAAATTTAGGTCTTTAAAGTTCTATTTTATTACATCAATCACAAATGCATCTTAAATAAATTACATTTTTTGCAATAATAAATGTAATTAAATTACTAAATACACACATGTACAAATTAAGAATTAAATTTTAAATATAGGATAAGGCACAAATTTTTTAAAAAGTTGAATGTCATTTGAATTAAATTTTTTTATTAAATTACATTTTTAATAGTAATTATTCTAAAAACTAAATAAATGATTAGTTATAAAATATATAAATTTAAACATGCAAAGTATTTGTAAATATATTTTTTGAATGACAATAAGTTAATAAATAAAAAATAAAAAACTGACTTATTAAATATATTAATTTTTAAAAATTATTATTATTTATTTATTTAATCATAAAAGAATAACTTTGCATGCTATTAGGATTTGAATTTTTACTATAAAATAAATTAAGATAGATATTTAATATTTAGAATAAATAATAAATTAATACATTTAAAATTTATGATGAAACATTTATTATTTAAAATTATTTTTTTCTCTTTTTCTTTCTCTCTTTCTTAGGCAAAGACTTTCAATACATGAAAGAGAGACTGCGCTGTGAATCGCACTTGCAATGCAATATGAAGATTGCTACAGTAGGCTTCATAACCGGCTCACCGATGTTGGTGTTAGGAGTTAGTTTCTCAAGGGTTAAATTCTACTTTAGGTTTCTATAGTTTCTCCTTTTTTTCTAAATAGATTCTTATAGTTTAAAACTTTTAAATTTAATATTTTTACTTTTATTTAATTTCTAGTGTAATGTTATAAAAAGTTCTATCTTTTAAAAGATTAAGTATTTTATAATTGAGTTACTTTTTTCAATTTAAAAATAAATAAATTAAAATTAAAAATAGAATAAACTATTCTCACCTTCCCTAAGGTTTAGATTAAATACACACAATTCCCTTCAATTTTCAAATTCTTATATACTCATTTCTCGTACTAATTTTCACATAACAATTCCTCACTTTTGCCAGTAATCCGATAAAAAATTTTATTAGATGCTGACATTATTATCACTTTAATACTTGTAATTCCCAAACTACCCATTACAGATACTAATATATACAAAAATGAAACTACCTATTACAGAAACTAATATATACAAAAATGAAGTAAAAGACAACGATCGACCCTTAATTTTTTATATTATTATATCATATATTTATTTTATAATTTATGAATTTATTAAAAATAATTATAATTTTAATTATGTGATAATTAAAAATTTATATTAAATACAAAAAATAAATATAATTATTTTTATTTTATTTATATATTTATCTTATTATAATTAATAATCATTAATTGATAGAGATAATGTCATCTCATGATAATTTATTTCACAAATTTATTTTATAGGTAATCTCTTTAATAAGTTTAATCAAGTAATAATCTATTATATATATTTTTTTAAAAAAATCATTTACAGGACTTGTATAAAGAACAAACATAATTAATTTATTATCACATGAATTTATTTTATATTGTTAATAAGCATCATTTAGGAAAATGATAATTATCAATTTTAAATATGTAACAATCTATCAAAATTAAATATATATTTATTAAATATAGTTATTTTATTTTTATATATTTATTGATCATTAATTGCTAAAAATAATGATTATCACTTTAGTTATATGATTATTATTTTATAAACACAAATTATATCACAAGTAAAAAATAAATATATATTTTTATTATGTTTGATAATTAATTATCAATAACTTATTATAACTAATTATCATCTAAATCATTTAGTTTTTTTCAAAGAAAATCAATTTTTTCTTTGTAGATATCAATCTCTTACTGCTCATACTAACTATCTTAAACAAGACCATTACAAGTTATTCAAAAAAATTAAAATAATCAGAATAAATGAAAGAAAAAAAAAGTGGGACCTAGACGTAGAATTGGTTTCCATTTTCACTTCCTTTTCTTGCTTCTTTCTTTCTCCACCCCCAAATTCCATTCTCCACATCGTTCGATTTCTTCATCTACCAACGTCGAATCAAGAAACAATGATTATGATAGTCACCATCGGTATGCCTTATTTCAACCTTTTTCTTCCCCTATCTTCTTTTGTTATACTCTCTCTCTCTCTCTCTTAAAAATGGGAATAAATGGAGAAATTGTGACTAAAGATGAAATTTTGAGTTCTCATTGTTTCAATTTTTAGTTTTATATTACTTGTAACTTTTAATTTCATTGGATTTGATTCTATTGTAATGGTTTTTGAAAATCCGGAAGATAGCATTTTTTACTAATTTAATTTGGATTTATTCTAATTTTCAGATTGACTATTTTCTTATGATTTTTACAATTTGATGGGTTTTATTTGATATGATTTTATGATTTGGATTATCCTATAATAATTTTGAATTAATTTATTACTCTTTTTCCTTTGTGATAGAATTGATAACTATTAATGGATGTTGTGATTTCCCACCATCTACTTAGCGGCTAACTATAGCGATTCCAAAAATTGCGAAGAAAAATTTTGGCAGAAAATCACAATGGCACCAGCAACAACGAAGGAGGAGGTTTCTTTTTTGCTACAGTTTGTTGTAATGAACAAGGGTAATTTAGTTTATGAAAAATATAAAGTTAACATCGTTTGCTTTTGAGGGAGGATTGTGTTTTTTTTCCAAAAATGAGGGGAGTTGCGTGTATTAAGCTAAATCTCAAGGGAAGTCGGAGTAATTTACTCTTAAAAATATAAATCTTAATACAATAAATATAATTTAATGATGAAAATACTTAATTTCTTAATAGATAGAGCTTTTTATTGTAGCCAAGAATTTCATCCAAGAGGGAATAAGTTAGGCTTTAGAATTTATCACTTTTAAAATCAAATTTAGATTTACAAATATTTTTGCAAATAACTTTCACTTGAAAATAATAAACAAATGTTTAACCAATGCAACAATCAAATTTGAAACAACTAAGAGTAATGATTTAGCCATTTTAGCAAGCAAAATAGAGCATTATATAGAAAATGTAAAGAGATAGAGATAGAGGAAATTAAATACAATGATTTATAGTGATTGGATATTGAAAATCTAATATTTTAAGAAGTACATTTACTACTAGGCCTATTTGACTTGAATTTTGCAAAAATTCATTATCTCTTCAAGTTTAGTCAGTCACTTAAGGAAGCCTCTACAGTATCCACTTAAATACAAATTAATATCTTTGAGATTCCTCACTCAAAATATACTTTATCAATAGATTTTACACTCTTAAATATATTAGAAATACCTCACCTTAAAACATAACAAATAACTATTTGAAATTTGAAAAAATAAGCTAAAAAATTCTTGAAGTTTGATTATATAATGAAAAGCTTAGAAAAGAAAATTTTAATCTAATGGATTCAAAAGATTTGAATTATATAAGAAAAGAGAAATGAAAATCTTATCTTAATATAACAATGAAAGCCTTTTCTTATATTTTAAAGTTAAGTTAAAGGCTTTATATAAGAGTTGAAATGCTTAAAAGTATGTCACTCAAAATAAATAACCATTATAGATATGTCAGAGCTCAAAGAATTAATTGTATAGTCAATTTATCAAGCTTCGAAAATTTAAATTTTCACAAGATGAATTGATTGCATTTGGTTATGGATATTGAGAATCAATTGTATAATGGATTCTTTTAGAGCAATTTTCAATATGAAAGTAAGGGATGTCTAGGCACACTTTAGGTGTGGTGAATTGATTCTCCACACCTAAAGCATTATTCAACGGCTAGAATTAATTGTATAATTAATTCTACTATTTTAAAATAATGTTTTCAAGTTTAAAACCATTTGAAGACTATTTTAATTATTTTGAAACTCAATTTTGCCCTAAGTTTGGTTCCAACTCATGTAAAAAAATTATTTTGACATAAGACTTAATTGTGAAAAAATATTTTCTCAATTTCTAAATTGAAGCCATTTAATTTAATTTCTTCTTATACAAAAGGACTTATAAAAGAAATAAAATTTTAAATAATAGTCTTCAATTTTCTTTGAGCTTCAATATTGTCTTGACACAACAAATATTCTTAAATCACATTTGAATAAGTTAAAAAGTTTTTTTATCATTAAAATTTATATGTAAATGGGGTCATCCATAGCATTACCCAAGTTTTTAACTTAATTTTTACCATTAATTTGCCATCAATTTTAAATAATGTAATAAATAATTTGTTGATTAAATTTAAAATGTGCCAACTAACTTGGAGGTTGGGACTACTACATAAACCAATTACATGTAACTTAATTCCTTATATTTTCATAAATTTTCTAAATATACTTTTATTCTTTCTAAAATTTTTAATTGCATTTTTTATTAAACAAAAAAAAAGAAGTAAAAAGAAAAAATAAAAAATAAAGTAAAATAATTAAATTTAAAATTTTGATTTATTGAGTTATACTTAATACCCATTAAGTAATTAAATTAATTTAAATGATAATTTAAATACATTACTATTAATTTAGAATTTAATTAACCAAAAAAATTACACCATTTAATAAAATTAAGTTTTAGATTTTTTCATAAAATAAGTTTTATACTTATTAAGAAGTTTGAATAAATAATATATTAAAACCTTTAATTAAGAATAAATAATTTATTTGCTTTTCATATTTAATAATAAAATATTTTAATAATTTAAATAATAGAAAATTAAATTTTTTATTAAGTTAAAATTATCTAATGTTTTAAGTTAATGGTAACATATTATACATTACTAGATTTTAACCCGTGCAATGCACAGATTTAAATAAATTTAATTAAATTAATAATAAATTATAATATAAATATAAAATTTTAATTTTTAAGTTATAAAATATTCAGACATTTAATTTAAAATTTATGATTATATTTATGTTATTTGAACAATTATAAAATCTATATAATTGTATTCAATTAAAATAATAAAAGATATTACTTTTTTAAGTTATTACTAATCGATAGAATTATCATAATATTATAATATTATATTAAATTATTATCTTATCATTATTATTGTTAACTTTGCATGTATTCATCCATCAACCTCTCAAATGTGTTCTTAGTATTACAAACAGAAATAGGAATGACATGTTAGCTTCAGAAGCTCATCTCGTCTACAACCTGGCAAGACTTGTACTTTTTTTCTTATCCTTTCTTGTACAAATGGCTTCACAACCTGTTAATTCTAAGTGTTTAACATTATGCTAAGGTCTCAATAACATATAAGTACATTAAAATATATATATCATACAGAAAATCAAGTCAAATGGCCTAATAATTTTTTACCTTCCAATAAGCTAAAAATATGTATGGGGCATTTACAATGTAATAAGTATTTGATCTCTCAGGGTAGTTGAGATCATCAATGGATGATATGATTGTCAACAACTGCATCAACATGAAAGACAACTCAAATATAGATGATATTAAAAAAAACAATTGAGAATTTTATTAATGAAGATTCTCTGCCTTAAGTACTCATTGGTTACACATTACAGCAAACTATGACCTAATCTTGGAATGTTAGGACATAATCTTTTGCAAGTCAAGTACTTCCTTCAGAATGATACAGTTTTCATCTTAATCTGTTAATGATTATGTGTATGCAAATCAAAGACATTCACTATACCAACTTTAAGCAACAATGCTATTTACCATTTAAATCTCCATACTCATACTTCTTGTCTTCTATATGCACTACCAACCAATTCAGTTTATGAATAATCAAGCATATGTAAGTCTGCCAATTTGAGTAACTATTTGGAATAAAGCATACCTTAATCTGATTGAGAGATGACAACTTCAGGCCAGTCATATCTAAAACCTTCACACAAGTGGTAATAGGCCGCCCATGCTTCCTTGAAGTAGAAAGCTGCAGCCATTTATGATTCAGTCATAAGGTCAGAGGCTTAACTCATTACTGGTTACCAAAGAAACTAAAGAAACTTATGAGACTCCGAAGAACGATAATCACTAAGACTATATGATCATGATATTCATTAATTTGAATGTGAGATTGCACATAAGAATGGACCTGCAACCAGAAGATAATAATAAAATGCATCAGAACCTCAAGCCTCAAGAGCAAACAGCAGATGGCACTCCAAACAAAGCAAACCCCTTTTCCTTTTTCTAATAGTGAAACTTATAGATGCTTTGTCAAATGTGCTTAGCCCAACACTAACAGCAAAAATCGGCAGACCCTGTAAGGGATGACAACATAATATGTAACGAAAGGAAGTTAGCAAATAAGTCATTAGTAAAGAATAAAGTGTACCTCGTGTAGTATAAGTTGTGCTTTTCTTATAAGTAAACATTTTAAATGGAATGCAATCAAATGAATACAGAATATATTCAAACACCTCTCTTGAGTAACCCGATAATCCAATAAGTTGTGAATCACGCACTGCTCTGCATAAATCAGGAGGCATTATGGGTTTATGTAAAATGAAATGTAGTCTAAACCCCATAAAAAAAATGTTTACCATAGTTATAGATGTTACATATATAGAACAAACCAGCCAAGACCACAAACAAGCATATGAATTGGAAAAATATATATTACTAAAAGAATAGGGTCGTATACAATAAAATGAGAGGTTCAACACAACACAGACTTACAGATAATATGTTATCAATCTCATTTTGTACTCTCCAGTTCAAACAATCAACCAACTGAAACATAATATAGGCATGATGTTAATGAAAATTTGATCCCAAATCAATTAATTGCATACAAAGTGAGAAACATATCAGTATGAAAACAATCCTTATAAGAATTATAGTTGCCCTAACAATCCTTAGAAAAAGAGAAATGAAAAGAAGAAAGGCATCATAAAAGAAAAGTTAACTATTTAAGATGCCCCTGCCCCTCTTTCATTTATGACCCTCTTCTTAATGCTCTAAAGAAGAAGTTAGTAGCTAGTAGTCGCGAGATTCATGAAGTAACTACCAAACATTTTGACCATCATCATTATCAATTTGTGACCAAAATCAAAAATCAAAAAGTTGAGAAATTTTAAAATATGGCCGGATTAACTTTCATATTTGAAAATTGTTTTTGATTGCTATTTGATGGAAAGATAATAACATGAGCAATGTTCAACTTGGTTGTTTGATTGAAGTGCTTACCTTTTCAATCAAATCTAGTGCTCTAATAATAATTGTTGTCTCATCGTATGTAAGTCCTCTCCACCTTTCCCAGCCTAGAAGATTCAACTTTAATAACTCAAATGCCAGGACTTATACTAGTAATGTGTGGGTAGCTTCAACAATCTTATATTAGGGTACAATTGTCAAGATATAAAATGGAAATAGTGTTTCTTGACTTTACCTCTTGATTGTAAATGGAGACAAGAGCTTTCAACTAAGTGTGCCTAAACAGAGCTTCATTATGTCCCAATAGAAAGTCCAAAATCTTGAACAAATATTTAATGAGAAAAACAAACCTTTATAGGATGATTAAAATAAAATTCACTATCTTATTGGGTACAAAGACAATAAGAGGACTTCTATCTTTACACACATTAAGAGATACAAATATTAGGTGTTTTTCCAGTTTGTTTGAAATATAAGAAGTATTCCTAGGTTAACAACAAACTTCAGTCAGTCAAATCAACTGTCAATGTTATTTTACATGTTAATGGTAAAACCTCAACCAAGGGAGCAGAGTTGACATTAATATTTAAAAAGTCATATGTCTGAAGAGATCAAACACATGCTTATGGTATTCGCTTATTAGCCAACACATGTAAGCATTTTACTAAACCAAGCAAGGCAAATCGAACTATCATATACAAAAACACACCAGTTGAAATAGAGGATTTGAATAAATGTTGAATCAACGGAAGATGTAAAGAATATTATAGAGGTAGAGGCACTGAGGAACCTACCAATCCAATTTCGAATCAACATCCAAAGAAAACATTGACTCAATAGGTGTCGGTAGTCTGTTCAAAGATAAAAATAGAAGAGATGCAAACCAAATCAACTGATTTGAATCCTGAAATAATATATGTCATGCAGAAACCCAAATAGATAAGAAGAAACAAAAATTATTAAATATTGAAAAATTTAAGAAAAATGCCCTAAAAAACTTGAGAATAACCCACTTACAGATGCAGACCAAATCAATCCATGAGTAGAGGACTTTTAAGTCTAAAAATGCCCCAATTGAAATAGAGGATTTGAATGAATGCTGAATCAATAGAAGATGCAGACCCAATCAATAGAACCACGGAAGAGATGCAAAATGCGCGAATTTGAAACACGAGCAAATTGCAAAGGATTTAAAATGGAGGGATAAAACCAGGTGAGTGAGGGACAACATCTCACAAACACACCTTACCTTGGCAAGTGAAGGGCAACACGCAGCCAGAGAATATTGGGCCAATAGAACAAAGCAGCCCAAAATCACGGTAAATATAAAATCAAGTAGATATGTATATATATTATGAATTTAAATTTAATCTACTATTAATATAAATTAGTATTACATTGGTATCCACCTATGTTTTGGTACATTGATAAAAATTATTAGAATTTATTTACTATTAGTACAATCTCTTAAATACCATTACTCTTTTAATTACATGTTAGTTTTAACTTATTAAATAGTTTAATAGTTTTAATTAATCAGATTCTTAAATAATAATTGTGTATTTAAAATATTATTTAATTTTTTAGTTATTTAATATATATTAAATGTACTTCAATTTCAATAATACTAAATTCAAAACTTAAAATTTTAATTATTATATGTTATTATTTTTCTATATTTTTATTTTCTCTTTTTCTTCCTTTTTTTGTGGTCAAACAAAAATAAGGATAATATTTCCAAAAATAAGAAAGAGAGCTTTCTAAGGTTAAAAGACTAAATTTCAATTAAAATAAGAAAATTTTATATCCTATTCAGTATGTTAAATTGAGTAGAAAATATAAATAATTGAAACATATATAATTTAAATAATCTAGACATCCAGACTAGAATTTAGATTTCAAAGATTAAAGATTTGTAGTCTTTAAGAAAAATTTTAAGGAGGAATATTAGATAATTGAGATTTTCCTAAGGTACTTTAAATTAATTATTTCAGTATGTCAAATGTAACTAACTTTAGTTACTGTATTAGGTGAAAAATTGCCGAGTTATTTGTAAGGTTGTTTTAAGTTAGTATATTTTGTGGATCTGCCCATGCTGGTGCATGCTTTTATATCAGTATATATGTCAGCTCCATGAATGATAATATGCAATATGTTATGCAGCAAACAGATGCTTGTTTTTTATATCCTTTGTATGCCATTTTGTTAACAGGTTGTTTATCCAAGCCCACCGGTCCCAACGATGGCATAGATGGAAAGCTCATCAGTGTCACTGGCTTGCCTTAGAAGAAAATCCACAATATTTTCTCTATCCCCATCTCTCCCGTATACCACTGATTAAGTAATGAATAAGCTGGTTTGGCGCCATTAAGGAACTTCGACTCGCCTTTCAATATTTCGCTCCTGCAAATGAAATTTCTGTTTTTCTTGGGCTATTTCATCCAATCTCTTGTTAATCTCCTTCAGCCTCTTGGCAACCTTGTTACGAAATCACATGTTTTCGGATTGATGGAGCACAAGGACATACTGTGGTCCTCGATTGAAGAACCTGAATCATCATCACCTTCACGCCTGGCTCGAGTGAATTTGATTGAACATTCATCTACGATATCATCAAGTACATAAGCTGCATCTTTCAGTTTTCGAAGCCAATCTTTGATGGCACGGCTTGTTATTTGTTTCTCCTCGGCATCTTCAAGCACAGCCTGAACTGCAGTAAGAGTTCCTGACAACTTTTCAATATCTTAATTGACACCAAGAAACAATGAAAGCTCCTGTTGGAGAAAGGAGCTCACATTCTCCAATAACAGCATCCGCTATTCCAATCACAGTGTCGGCCGTTTTCCAGGAGTTGTATACCGAAATGAAAGAGAATAGTTGGAAATATTTGATTGTGTTTTGATGCTTCTCCTATAATTGTAAGCTGCAGATCTGCGAAGCTATGGAGCCCGGATACAGTATCGGATATGATCTTATACGAGAGCGGTGATACGATAATTTTAAAAAAAATTAAAATATTAATATGGTAAAAAATACCATAGGAGTGTTAGTATTCAAAAATAAAAAAAATATAAATTTGTCGTTAATGTAAAAAAATAGAAAAGATGTACGATGATATTTCAATTTTAAAAATAATAAAGAACTAATTTTATAATATATTTATATATAATTGAACTTGAAAATCAAACAAAAAGATTTTATTTTCATTTTTTTCTCACAAATAATATAGGTTTAAAATAAAACAACCAAATATTAGTAAAAGAATCAAATTTCAAAGAATCGGAGTTGAATCTCAAAGAATTGGATATGCATCCAAATTTGAAAATAGCAAAAGTAAAAATTTAAAAATTCGATTCTTTTTAATACGTATCAAAAAGTACTCATCAAGTATCCATATCAAATATTAGAATGAGACAGACAATTCAACAAAGTATCGGGGCCTCGTAGCTGCTAGTACTTCGAAGAGCATTGTCCGAAGACAATAAAAGAGATGTCAGTTGTCGTCAATTTTCCAACTCCGTTATTTCCCTTTTTAATTTTTATAGAGTCATAAATAATTATACCTCATTTTCCTACCCCATTTTTTCTTCTCTATTCATTTTTCTTTCTTCTGTTGACTGTTAACTACCTTCTCCAGCGGTCTGCCCCAGCTCTTGTTTCATTGGTTATTTAGCTAATGTTTTTGTTCCGCCGCTCCTTGTGTCTATCTGCTTTATACCATTTATTTCAAAGTCTGCTTGTTTAGACTATTTCATTTTCCAGGTGTAACATTTTATTTCTCGAAAATATTTATGCGTAAAAGTAGAAAAATTGTAATTTGGTTTCCTAAAATAATTAAAAATAAAAAGCACATAAAATTCAAACCTCAAAGTCATGATGTCAAGAGCTTTAGAATATAAATTCAGAGTTGTCTACATTTTGATTTATTTGTACGAAAGCCTGCCGTATAGATTTTACCAACTAATACCAACAGGGTTTAATTTCCTAAAACAGAAATAGATGGGTCTTTCTCTGGAGGGTAGACTGCAAGAATCTGGTCAGTGCACAAGGCAAATTTTGCTTTCTTGTTGAGCTTGGATTAGCTTATTTCCACCTTAACCAATATTCGTCAAACACATAAGATTCAGCTTCCACACTAATCCAAAGTCCAAACGACAAATTGCCAACACATAAAACGACAGAGAGACCGACGTATGTCCGGGAGATTTTCAGAGAGTCTGCTTTATCCAACACGCAATCAGCAACTTCTTGACCGTACCTCTCTATGGTGGCGGTTGTGTGCGAAGAAAACAGATATCCTGTAAAATTACCGAATCACCATTAAGTCTTCATCAATGAACATAAACATGGAAACATATACCTCAGAGGCTGTCTCTTTCTCCTAAAATTATATCATAAGTACAAGAACATTCACTCATTCCGGCCTCGATGCATGGACTTCTTGCATGAATACAAACTCTGTGAATTTCCAAGACAAGATAAAAAAAAAGTATATGCTTTTTTGAAACAACCTGATGAATTTCCAACCCATATTTAATATTTGCAGTTGAAGGTCCTTCATAATGATATAATGCCCCCGTCTAGTAGTATTTTCGGTCAAACAGTTATTTGATCGAAAATGCTGACTTTCGCAACGTTTTAAAATAGTTGTCTGACGCGAGCCAAATAATCATATTTCGATCAAGTCAGCTAAACACCGGTAAAACTGCTGCGGGCCAAACGGGACCAATAAACCGGCAACTCTGATGCACGGGTGCGGGATTTTCAGCTGCGAATCAGCGTGGCACCAGCGTCCGACGCCGGTGCGGACACGATTTGGCCAAATATGCACCTTAAAAATATTCTTTATTTTTTTTAATTTTTTAATTGATAAAATTTAGGTGCCGCTTGAATACGGCTTGGATTTGTGGCTTGACATCTTCAGCACCGTATCTCAATGCACTCCTCCAGATGGCTATCTAGGAATTAATAGCCCATCGACTGGAACTTGGTCTCCAATTTTTAAGAAAATGACATCACCTACAACGATTTTGGATATGGATCTTAGTTGGTGCCTACCCCTTCTCACTACATCAACATGAATCTCATTTATGTATTGGGATAGCTTGTGAAATTTTATGCTCAGAGTTAAATTAACAGCGTGATTAGGCAGCCAAAATGCTCCAACTGTCATTCCAACCTTGTTTAAGGCCTTGGATGCGGAGGGCAGGACAGAGACCAATAAAAGGCCAAAGGACGGAGATGCGCTGATTTTTAAGATATTCTCGCAGGATGCCAAAAAAGTGAACTTTTGAAGTAGGTTTCTTGTGTGTGCTGGAAATGGAACTGAACACTAGCTCTTGGCGGGCGATGTCATCAACATCACCAAGGATTGCATTCTCCTTGTCAGTTTGAAGAGCAGAAGCTACCCCATCAACATCACCACGGATTCCATTCTTCTTCAGCGAGAATGCCGATCACATGGACCTAGTTATGCTCTGTATTTGGGTAACTCGGTGTCAGTGGCAATGGGGTGGATAAGGCTATCCTGTCGCTGTCAGTGATGCAGCTAACCGATTAATTATTATTGACTTTGCAACTGACCAACCCATTAGCATGATTTTTTTTTCCTTTGGCCATCATGCGCACCATTTAAGCTAATATTTATTTCTGTTCTTTTCCTTAAACGCAGCGTTTTGCTGCCTGTCTGTCATCCGTAACATGTAGAATATCTTTTAATTCTCCAAATTTAATATTTTTATATAAAATTTATATATTTTTTTAACGTATCCTAAATGTTTAGTATCCTAAATTTTTAAAAAATTGTCATATCTTTGCACCCGTATCGTATCACATCTAAGTCATGTATCACACCCATGTGACGTAGCCAGCAAGTGCCCAATTGCTTATGAAGTATTTCATGCACGAAAGTTGAGTGAAAGAAGGATTTAGTTCTTGGGTCCCTCTTGCAACGGTTTGTTGATGGTGATGATGAATTCCGAAATAGCAGATTGAAACGCATCCCATCCGTCCCCAAGGTCTTTCCCCCGCCCCCCCATCTTATATTAAATTTATTTTTTATTGTCTTTTTGTCCCTCGTAACCAGTCGACGTGGAACATAATTACTGCCCCAAAGCTCCCCCCATCCCATCCTGCCCATTTATATTGATTATCCAACACATATCTGCAGGGCTCCTGGATCTTGCGCCAGAGTGTTGGGGGTACACCTTGTTTACTTGGAAAGGCAGTTGATTGCAATTACATTCGTGGTCCCAAGTACTTAGAAGTAAATTTTTATCCAATGATTTTAATCTGTTTAAATTTTTTTATAGTCCTCTTGGAGGAAGCTTACAATGGTAAGCAAAAATCTCAAAGGTTCTCTGTTAATCAATACTTGTATGTAGATTGATGTTGACATTGGCTCTTCTAGTGTTGCTAATGGAGTTTTGGGGCTGGTAATTGGTGTAATTACAACACTGGTGGTTGACATGGCTTTTCTTGTACAGGTAATCTCCTTGATATTCATGTCTAGAAAATTAGGTGAGCCAAGAAATGCACATGTAAACAAGTTGTTATGTATGGTTGCACTTGGACAGTCTAGGTTAATCTCATTTTTCTTGTTGCCTTTGGCCTGGATTCCATATCATGAATATTTGAATCGTATGACATATTGGCATGAGAATCTGAAGTTTAACAATAAACTGCATTTGTTGGAAAATATTTCAGCAAGTTGGTCTTTTGTGATATTTATTCTAATGCGAGTTAACCTTGGTCTCAAAAATGTTGTAACGTTTCTTCCTTGGATTATGGTGTACTAAAATAAATAAAAACTATACTAAAATTCCTAATATTGTTAGGCATAGCACGAGCATAGGGAGTGGGTTTGGTTATTGGAATTTTTTTTGCTTAACCAAGGATGTGGGTTTTGAACAGGATGGATCGTATATTTTTTAAGATTTTATTGTTGGAATATTGAAGTTTTAATTATTCTGTATATCTTAGCAATCTGTGTGTGTGAGCAAGAGCATTCAAGAGGAATCTACTTCTGCGTGTATATTTTTTTGAACAGGATGGATTGTATATTTTTTAAACAGTATTGAAAAATTCAGCACTACTGCTTGTGACAAGTAGGACAACTTCTCCTTGAATTTTAGCAATCAGTTAATTATGATGTCAAAACATCCTATTTGTCAAAATGTAAATGGAGATGGTACTGAAATCTCAGTATTAACATGGGACAAAAAATGTTTCCATTCCAGAGATATCAACACAGCTCAATTGATGTCTTGTATAGTGGTATGTGAAATGGTTGACATAGTCATTATTTTTGACAGGCAAATACGGCAGATGAATTACCAGAACGGCTTATTGGCGCTGTTCGTGTGTCTCACATCGAGCTCTCATCTGCCATAGTCCCAAGACTGGATCCAGATCCTTAGTCATGACTGACCAGGACGTTTATATTGTTTTACACAAAATCATTTGTTTGTTGTATCCATGTATAACATTACCAACCAATTTTATTGGTGTTTAGGTTGGATGTTTTCAAGTCCATAATATGAATCATTGAATGGGAAGCGACTTCTTGTTTTGTCATTTCTTTTCTTTTCTTTGGACGCTTGGAATTTTGTTACACTTTAGAAGCAGGGCTAACGATCAATCTTCTATTTTGCACCTCCGGCTATTTTCCAATTATAGGTCATGTTCGTATGTTGCCTTACCGTTACTGCTGAATCTGCTAAATAATGAAGCAATGAGGTGTATTGTATGTAGTCATGGGTTACAACGAGTTTGTTGACAAAATGAACGCACTCCTGGGCTTTGATCTGAGATATACAATGTACACCCCAACTCAAGAGTTATGCGTTATATACGTCGGCGAAGTAGCAATATCTACAAAATTGATAATGTGAAAGCTGGGATTAAAGCCTCAATTTTTACCACATGACGCTCGAAAATCTTTACAATTCTACTCCCATCTTTCATGTCATACATATATCCTTTTGATTTTTGGATTCGTATATATTACTGGTCTCCATAATACTTTGTTCTGAGTCGCAGTCCAGGAATTGCATGGTCCTCAATTTCTATAAATAAAACGATGGACTGAACAATATAATAACAAAATTTGCGTGAAAATTTTCATTTGACAACACGTAATAAAACCTCTTACACAAAGCAAACAATCAGTAGTTTAGTTTTCTTGGTAATAACATCAATAGTCAATAGTCAATAGTTCGTGATATAAACTGATTGACTCGCAAATCCTAACCAAATCTCCGATTGACAAAATCTCGGAAAGCATCTAAAGCAGCAACAGAACTACTTGGAAAGCCATGCTGAAACTTAGCACTAAGATTCTCAGCTCTTTTCTTGATCTCTTTATCATTCATCAACTTCTCTATTCCCTTTCCAATATCATCCTTCCTCACTTGCTGTGACAGGTCATCGGATACCATGTACCCCACCTTAAGATGACTCACCACCAACTTGGCATCATAATATTGATCACCTCGAATGGGCCACGCCAAAAATGGGACTCCACTTCCAATAGCCTCCACTGTAGAGTTCCAACCACAGTGTGATAAAAATCCACCCGTTGATTGGTGACTCAGTATCAACAATTGTGGTGCCCAACCACGTATTATCAATCCCCTTTTCCCAACTCTGCTATCCATCCCATGAGGAAAATAGCCCTCTTCCTCTTCAGGGCCTCCTGAATCGGATTTTTCTCCTAGGATTGGACGAGGTGGACCCGGTCTACCGGCATTGGGTTGGATCACCCATATAAATGGATGAGTGGAGGATTCTAGAGCTTCAGCTATTTGGGAGTTATCTTCCGTTGTAGGACCCACTTCACTGCCGAATGACACGTATAACACTGATCCACATGGCTTTGAATCTAACCACTGGAGCACCTCGTCCTCAGTGACATTGGACCGCCTGCTGGTTCTAATTTTCTGATCGTGGAGAATTGAACCGGCCGATTTCCAGTATTTTTCAGGTAGAAGCGGACCCACACCCCAGACCGGTTTTCTGATTTGGTTCGCAATATAGTCGATGAATGGACGCTCCAGGTCATCACACGTGTTGATCATCAACGCGATCGTTCCTCTGGTTTCTTCTAGCCAGCGCGGTTCGTCGCCCAGTGTAGGGGGTCTCATCTTCCCGGGTCCACCGGGAGGTGGTGGAAAGCCTGCTCCGCCGAACGGTGGAGGACCGCCTGCAAGAGGAGGGGCTGGCGCGCCCTCGAAAGGAGGAAGTAGACCGCCTGGTGATGGTGGTGGTGGGGGACCGTGAGGACGTCGTTTAAGATCCGAATATGTAAGTGCCATTTCCTCGGGCAACCCAGGAAGCAAACGAATCTCACCTGGTTTCATGTCTTCTGCCTGGGCTTTCCAAGTTGCGTATTCCAAAGCGGCGGAGCAGGCGCCGGAGGTGAACATCGCCACCGTGGGGATTTGGAATTTGTTGAAAATTTCCTGAGACCAGCTCATCATGACGTCGAGGATAGCACAAACGGGTCGTGATCCATTTGGGTCATTGGTTCCTTGCGAGAGGAGCTTTTCGAGGCCTTGGGCTACCTGGTTGTGGTGGTTGTGGATTGGGTGAAGTGGTTGTGACTTTGATTCCGTTGGCGGCATCGGCGACGATGGGATTTCAGCGATTTGAACCAAATGATATTCGCGGAGAGTAGATGGCACCGAAGAGGCGATATTGGATGAAATGACCAAAGTGGCCTTGAAATTCCTTGAAGCTATGTGCTTGCATAGCTCCATGCAGGGAAAAAGATGACCTTGACCAAAAAAAGGTACAATCCAAATCTCAAAAGCCATGATCTTTAGAATTTTAGGATATAAAATTCAAACTTGCCTGCTATGCTGATTTTGTTGCACAAAAGAGTCTTCTCGGGAGGTTTTATAGGGAGAATGGGGAGCTTCGGGGCTAGGAAATAAGAAATCTTAAAGGCTAAGAGATGGGTTTTACTGGTAGGTTCTAACTAGCAATATTAATAGTTCATTTGACTGTTTGGTTGCAGGGAAGGCTTTGCAAATGCATGGTTTATGTCGGTTACTCGGTTATAGGGAAAAAAAAAAAAGTGTGCAATTTGAATGATTTGAAACGAGGACACTTCATTTGAGAGAGAAAAGCAGGAAGAAAGCTATAATCCTTGTTTCATGTGAGAGAGAAAAGTAGGAGACTTTGTGGACTTCTGTTGCATTTTAATTATTATAGTCGGTCAGATACAAACACGGTCTTTAAATTCACGGATGAACATAGAAGGAGGTTTCCACTCAGACAAAAAACTGACGACAGCGTTTGCTCATTAAAGGAGGCAAATTTAACGTCCAGTTGTCCGCATGATCAGAGGCGCCGAAAGTTATGCTTGCTTTGTAAACTATATCTAAAATAATCAGATATTTAATATATTATAATTAAAACATAAAATTAAGTTAAAAATACGAAAGTCTACCTCCAGTCATTGGTACTACGTTTGAATTTGGCACCGAAAATTCTATAATATCTTCTTAGATTACACCGAACAGTCACTTAGAATTTCACATTCGGATACTTTCAGATTTTGGTTTATGCTTCTTTGATAGTGTAATTATGTTTCAGAAAAATAAAAACATTAACTGAACCTAGGAACTTCTGTATGGTTTTTATATCGGTATAAATTCAACTTCTCTCATCAAAGAAGTTGAGATTTCGGTGGTTTGTTGAAGTAGAAAACTGCTTCCTGATTTCACGAACCACGTTCAGCCATTTAAATGTTGATTTTGTTACCAACGAGAAGCCAACGGAAAAAAAGAATTGTTACATTCTCCCACTTGGTCCGTAAAACTTAATATATACAAAAATAGAGAAAAATTCAATGAACGGATTATAATGGTAGGTCATCTATCTATGAGTATTATTTTTCATGTATCATGATACATTTTACTTTCTCAATCCACCATAACTTAATGAATAAGTCTTATACTTATTCTGGATCCTTTTAATGTTATTTTTCTCTAAACATAAATGTATACTTTGAAATGAGAAAAAAATAATTTAAATTGAATAAGAGTTGTATTAGAAATATGTATATATACATTAAAGACTTAATATGGTACTAAATCCCATCCTTAATATATGATCCTTAAATACTGACGGTGGTATGCCTTTTGTCAAAGGATCTGCTATCATCAATTCAGTACTAATGTGTACAATGGTAACTCTATTTTCCTTGACACGTTCCCGAATGGCTAAGTACTTTATATCGACGTGTTTACTTCGACTTTCACTTTTATTATTCTTAGCTAGAAAAACTGCAGCTGAGTTGTCATAATAAATTTTTAATGGCCTAGAAATTGAATCTACAACTTTAAGCCTAGAAATAAAGCTCTTCAGCCATACACCATGTGAAATTGCCTTAAAACAAGATACGAATTCAGCTTCTGTAGTAGAAGTAGCAACTAAGGTTTGCTTTGTGCTCTTCCAAGACACGGTTTCACTAACAAACATAAAAATGTATCTTGATATTGATTTTCATGAATCAACGCATCCGACAAAATTTGAGTCTGAGTAGCCAGCTATTTCAAGATTCTCAGTTCGTTTGTACATCAGTATGTAATGTTTGGTACCTTTGAGATACCTCATCACTTTCTTTGCAGCTCTTCAATGATCCATTCCTGAATTACTTTGATATCTCCTTAACATTCCAACTACGAATGCAATGTCAGGTCTTGTGCAAACCTGAGCATATATAAGGCTTCCAACAGTTGAAGCATATGGAATGTTTCGCATTTGTTCCCTTTCTAGATCGTTCTTCGGGCACTGATTCAAATTAAACCTGTCACCCTTCACAATAGGTTCTACACTTGGTGAACAATTTTTCATTTGAAATCACTCTAAGACCTTATTGATATAGGTTTCTTGTGATAGACCTAAAATACCTTAAGTTCTATCCCTATGGATTTTAATACCAATTACATAAGATGTCTCACCCATATCCTTCATATCAAAATTCTTAGAGAGAAACTATTTCACCTCATACAGCAACCCCTTATCATTGGTTGCAAGCAGTATATCATCCACATACAGCACAAGGAAACAGATTTTACTCTCACTGACCTTGTGGTATATACACTAATCCATGATGTTTTCCACAAATCTGAACGAGGAAATAATATTATGAAACTTAAGATACCATTGGCGAGAGGCCTGTTTCAATCCATATATGGATTTCTTAAGCTTACATACTAATTGCTCACCAACACTAGAGGAAAATCCTTCAGGTTGTTTCATATATATCTCTTCCTCTAGATCCCCATTGAGGAATGTCATCTTCACATCCATCTGATGCAA
Organism: Sindora glabra; assembly: GCA_020226215.1. Lineage (NCBI taxonomy): Eukaryota > Viridiplantae > Streptophyta > Magnoliopsida > Fabales > Fabaceae > Sindora > Sindora glabra. The sequence continues at coordinate 117,776,647 of CM035225.1, read as the reverse complement.
TTCTAGGTCAAATTGGGCAAGTAATGCCATTATTACACGGAAAGAATATTTTTTAGACACAGGAGAAAATGTTTCTATGTAATCAAGTCCTTTCTTTTGAGTGAATCCCTTAGCCACGGGTCTTACCTTATATCTTTCGATGTTACCTAATGAGTCCTTTTTCATCTTATAGACCCATTTACACTCTATAGCCTTTGAACCACTAGGCAACTCGACAAGATCCCAAACTCCATTAGACGCCATGGAATCCATCTTCTCCTTCATAGCATTGTACCATAATCCGAATTCTCTACAGTTAATAGCTTGTGAAAATGTCTCAAGGTTATTTTCAGCTCCTATATTGTAGTCAAATTCGTGTAGATACACAGCATAGTCACTAGGAATTGCTGACCTCCTTTCCCTAGTTAATCTTCTTAATGTTGGGTTAGCATCCTCTTGGAAAGCATGCTCCTCAATTGGTTGTCCAATAATTTTTGATAATTATTCAACAACTGGATTAACTTGGTTATGGCCAAGTGGTTGTGGATCCTCAATGATTGGATGTTCAATACCTAATGGTACTTGAGGGGCATGGATTACAATCAATCTATCACTTGATGTGGAAGCTTGAGAACCAAAATGATCAAGCTCAGTGTTTGGATGCTGAATTTGATCACTCCCACTAATCAAGTCATTTTCAAGAAATTCTGCATTTCTTGATTCCACAATTCTAGTGCTATGAGATGGACAATAGAACCTATATCCTTTGGACTTTTTAGCATACCCAATGAAATAGCCACTTATAGTCCTAGGATCCAACTTCTTTTCTTGTGGATTGTAGACCCTAACCTCAGACGGACATCCCTAAATGCGCATATATCTTAAACTCGATTTCCAGCCTTTAAACAACTCAAATGGTGTCTTTTCAATGGCCTTAGTTGGAATCCGGTTTAGGATATACACTGCCGTCTTAAGGCCTTCAATCCATAAGGACTTAGGAAGTTTAGAACTACTAAGTATGCTCCTTACCATGTCTAATAGTATTTGATTTCTTCTTTCAACTACACTATTTTTGTCTGGAGACCCAGGCATGGTGTATTGGGCAACAATCCTATGTTCTTGAAGAAATATAGCAAATTGACCTAATGCTTGTCCATCTTCAGTGTATCTATCATAATACTCACCACCTCTAATTGTTTCTCTACTTCTGCTTTAAACACCTTAAAGGCATCAAGTGCCTCATTCTTATTATTTAACAGATAGAGATACATATATCGTGAGTAATCATCAATAAAGGTGATAAAGTATTTTGGATTACTAGAGTCCAAATCTGGACTACAAATGTCTGTATGTATGATTTCTAAAATGGTAGTACTCCTCTTGGCACCTTTCTTGGTCTTATTAGTTTGCTTTCCCTTTATGTAGTTTATACAAGTTTCAAAGTCAGTAAAATCTAGCGTACTAAGTATTCCATCTTTTACTAACCTTTTAACTCTCTCTATTGAGATATGACCTAGTCTACGATGCCACAACATAGAGGAATCTTCATTAGTAACACATCTCTTAACACCTATGCTGCTAAAAACATGCATTGAATCATTAGGTATACTATCTTGTAATTGAATTCGAAAAAAATCATCAGAAATTGTACCTTTGCCAACAAGATTAGATTTATAAAATAACTTAAACATATTATTTGAAAATTCAAAAGAATATCCAAAAGGCAAAAGTTTCGAAATAGAAATCAAGTTTCTAGAGAAACTTGGTACATAAAAAGTCCTTTCAATATCAAACTAAAGCCAGTATCTAAAATTAGTCTGCAAGTTCTTATAGCTTCAACTAGTGAGTCCATCTTGTTGCCTGAATAAATATATTACTCACTGCCCACTGGCTTCCTTTGGTTTAGAAAGCTCTGCAAGGTATTAGAGATATGGATTGTAGAACCAAAATCAATCCGCCATGTATTACTACTAACATCTATCATATTAGATTCATAACAAAAGTGTGAGATTGAGATACCTTTCTTTTCAAGCCAGCTCTTAAATTTGTTACAATTCTTCTGTATGTGTCCTTTCTTCTTGCAGAAGAAACACTTGGACTCTTTCTTTATACTACCTTGAATGGGTGCATTTCGCTTTCCTTTTGAGTTAGCTTGCTTGTTGTTTTTCCTTGTGTTGTCATATGTGCGCTTTCTCCCATTTCTGCAATAAGCCTCCCTTTTTCTTGCACACACATGGACATAAGTTCATTGATTGCCCATTTCTCCTTATGTGTGTTGTAGGAAATCTTGAAAGGTCCATACTGAGGTAGCAGAGAGTTCAGGATATATTGCATAAGGAAAGACTCAGACATCTCGACCTCAAGCATTTTTAATTGAGTTGCAATGTTCCTCATCTGCATGATATGCTCTCGCACACTCATTATACCGATAAGCTTCATTGATGATAACCTCGTCATCAGGGTGCTTGCCAAAGCCTTGTCTGAAGTTTCAAATTGTTCATCAATGGCCTTGAGCAAACTTCAAACGTTCTGATGCTCTCCAATAGACTCACGAACGCTAGTAGATATCTTAGTTTTGATATACATCATACTAAGACGATTTGATCGCTCCCAATGCTCATAAAGTGCTATTTCAGCTGCACTACTATTATCAGTGGGTTTAGGAGGTTCATCCTTTCTTATTACATCATCCACATCCATCCACCCTAGTTGAAGAAGAATTTTCTCCTTCCATATCTTATGGTTATCACCATTCAATTCGAGAACTTGGAAATCGGAGATATTTAAAGGTTAAAAATTTATATAAAATTACATGCTATGTTAAGAATTTGAGGCAATTAAAAAATATTTCATATGACATGTCTTACTAATACAAAACATATCTATCAAACATAATCCTAGTAGCAAACAAAATTGTCTATGGGCTTAGTTTTATTTAATTAGGCTTATGTATAAAGTTAGTGAAACTAGCAAATTATATCCCCTATCTTAATTCCTGTGGGTAGATTAAGGAAAAGGAAAATTTACTATTCCACCCTAATTAATCATATTAAATATAATAAAATTTCTGTGGGATAATAATTATTATATTGAATATGATTAATTACAATTAATGTCAATTTTCTTTATGTGATCCTAGATTTAAATCTAATGCTTTATATATAATTTTAGAATAATCAAAGGTGCTGCGCTTAGTTTTAATTAGACTAAAATTATACAGATCACTTGACATTTTAAAATATACTTAAACAAAATAAATAGACATTTTAAAACATAAATAGATATTTCTTTATGAGATTTCAAATATTAATTAATCACTTATACAAATATGACAAATTAATTTTCTCTTCATAATATATATATATATATATATATATATCCTAAGATTGATAAAACAATCATACAATATTTTCATAATGAGAAGAAAATAAATAATTAATCAACTAAGCCAAATGTGATTAATTATTTGATTTAAATTCTCCTAATTAATTTTAATCTAAATATGTCAAATTAATGCCTAAAATAATATCTAAATATTAAGCATTAAATGTATAACATTAATATCTCTCCAGCATGATAAAATTCGAACAAAAAAATATTAGAATTATCAAACTTTTCAGAGAGCCTTCGAATACAATTTTGCACATGTATATCACAATAAAAAACATGCAAGATCAGTGGTCAGGCCAGTGCGACGCAAGATGGTGACAGCGGCTCGAATCCTCTCGACAATAGCTTGAAGATTTTATTTTAGGAGGTAAACGAACGGTGCGTTTTCAATTTAGAAAAGACTAAGAACCTTTAAATGAAACGACGCCATTTCACTGAGCAAAATGGTGCGTTTTGGTGGAGCTAGCAAGGAAGGTTGTCTTTAATCTCCAGTCGGGTCGACCCAACCCGATGTCGACCTAGTTCCAACCAGAAACAGACGTGCCAAAAATCAGAACATGTTTTATGTATTCTTCAACAGATTTTCAAAGTTTCAGAGCCTAAATCCTCTAGAATTTTATGGGCTATCCAATCCTAGTCTTAAAACATGATAAAAACAGCATGTATATATGATTGAAATCAAACAATATGCTCTGTTTTCTACCGCACATAAGCAAGGCAGAGGTAATTTTTTAAGCTCTGATACCAAATGTAAACTATATCTAGGATATTCAGATACTTAATATATCCTAGTTAAAGCATAAAATTAAGTTAGAAATGCGAAAGCCTACCTCTAGCCATTGTCACGTTTGAATTGCGCATCGAAAGTTCTGTAATCTCCTCTTAGATTGTACCGAACAGTCACTTAAAATTCCACGCTCAGATACTTCCAGGTTTTGATTTGTGCTTCTTTGATGTTGTAATTATGTTTCAGAAAAATAAAAACATTAATCGAACCCGAGGACTCCTATATGGTTTTTATATCAGCATAAACTCAACTTCTCCTATCAAAGAAGCTGAGATTTCGGTGGTTTGTTGAAGCAGAAAACTGCTTCTTGATTTTACAGACCACATTCAGCCATTTAAACGTTGGTTTTGTTACCAATGGGAAGCCAATGAGAAAAAAGAATTGTTACATGCTTGCCAAAGTAAGATTTAGGTTAGATTAATGTTACTTTTCTCTTTGTGTTTACGCAATTTTTTTTAATTGGATACCGTCATCCTATATGTTTGAAATTGGACATTCAGACTTATTGATCTCTAACGAAGAACCTATCATCAACTTTTTCATTTGGAGTTACTGAGGTGGTAGGCAAAATGCCGAGCCATGTTATCTTTTTCTAAATAGTCACCCATTTTCAGCCTTAAACGGCATCTATTCTGAGCTTCCAATCAAAACTTCCTTCCGTGTTACATAACAACTTCCAACTACAGTATTATTGTCCAAGTTTTACTATTGTTCTCAATTAGTCTTTTTAGTAATTTTTAGTTATGCAATGTGGAAAATTCATAACCTTCGTCTCTTGTTGTTCATTATAAGTAGAGGTGTGAAATGAATGGATTAAGATGGATATGAATTGAATCAAAAGTGGATGGATTATAATTGATTCATTTATAACTTAATATAAAATTTAAATGGATCATAGATGACTCATAACCTTTTAATACATGATTAACCTAATCCATCCATATATTTATGAAATTATTATTTTATATTTTATCATTTTTATTGATATTATTTTTCGCCACTATTTTATATTTATTGATATTATTTCAAAACAAACTTAAGCTATTTTTATTTACTCATTAAAATTATAAGTTTTTTATCTCATTTTCTTAACATTAATTTTTAAAAATTATTTAATATTAAACGTAATTGATTAAATATTTTAATTTCAATATACATTAAATAAAATTTATGTAATTTAAAATAGACATTACAATAAAATTAAAAAAATTTAAAATTATAGATTATATGTATTCTTTTACAATAATATAGAAATTAATTAAAATATTGAAGCATACTACTTTATTAGTGATAATAAAATTAAGTTTCACAATGATATTCAAGTTTGATGTGATTACTATGTTGGTTTTGATTATGAATTTGTTTATAACCCAATTCAAATCATTCATAACTGGGTTCTTAATCTTAAAACCTTATTTTAAACTAAATATTGTTTTATATAATACTAGGGATGGCAAAATTTTGGATCTCAGATTTTGCCCTGCAGGACACAGATTTGGTGTAAATTCTTGTCCCACGGGGCAAGACACGGGGCAAGTTTTTAACGCGAAGCAATTACGCGGGATAAGACAATATTGCCCTGCGGTACTCCGCCTTGCTTCGAAATAATAAATTATTTTTTTATATTTTATATTATACTTAAAAATATATATTTTAATAAATTTATATTACTAATTTCATAATTAAAAATATTTATATTAATTATTTTATTAAATTAATATTTATATTAATTATTTTATTTAATTAATATTTATTTTAATTAATTAATATTTATTTTAATTATTTTTTAAAAAAATTAAGATTAATTGAATAAATTATGTATAATTTTAAATCAATATTATTATATTTTATTGAATATTAAATATTAATTATATATGTATTTAGAATTTATAAATTAAAAAAAATTAATTTTCTCAAAAAAAATTTTATTTTTTTTAATTTTTTTGAATTATTTGCGGATTACCGGTGCCTCATGGATCACGAGGATGGGGCACTAACTTGCCCCACAATCAGGGACGGGGTAGATCCCTGCAGCTGCGGGACGAGGCAATATACAACCGATCCGTCATTGCCCCACTCCATTGCCATCCTTATATAATACTTATTTAGATTGTGTATTCCTAATTTGTGTGAAAAAGTCATACTTTTAGGTGAAAACTTTTACGTGGAAAATTAGATATCATAATCAACATTGGAGCAAATCATGCATTTGCTATTGTAATGTTTGTGATTCTTTTCATTTGAGTAATTATGATCGTATTGTATATGAATAACATGTTAAATTTAGATAATTTTTACATTTTGTATTATTCATTATATTTGATAATAATTCATACTATTTTTGTACAATTTCATCAACTCATTTCACATAATTTTTTTTTATAATTGGTATGTGAGATACAAATTTTATAATTATGATTAGATTATATGTGAATTTGAGAAAAGTATTGTGAAATGATAATTTTAATAATATGCAATGATGAATTTACGCAAATGAAAAATATTGTTATAAATTTTAAAATTATTTCTTAATTTCTTGTTAATGTGAATTTTTTTTATTTTATAATTTATCCCATATGATTTATAAAACAATTAATTTTAAATTTACTTAAATTATATTAAAATTTTAAAGATATTTTATTATAATATTTTTTTATTTTATAATATTAGTTTATACAGTGTACAAATCTATCTCTTATAAATATAAATGGATAAATAATTATTCATGGGTTAACCTAATGTAAATTTTATTTTAATTGGTCAATAATAATCTGACCTATATTTATTCTAAAGTGAAATAGATGGATATGAATGAGTCAAAATAAGAATGGATATGAATGGATAAATAAATATGAGTCAAAATTGTCATGACTAATCTGGCAACATCATAAAATTACTGAATAGAAACTTTCTAATTCTAATAACAGGTTGTTATTTGAAGTTTGAGAGTGACAACTTAACTTTGGAATTAATATCATAGTCATCTTTTGCATTCATCACAGTTGACCAAGGTTTTAAATTGTAATTTACAACCACAATGCCACATGTAATAGGTGCGGACCACCAGCAACTGCATTTTTCCGATACTTTGTGTTGCTAAGCTTGCATTTTTTTTTCTTTTTACATTTGTCTGCAATTTTGTTAATCATGGCATAATCTTAATTGCAATTATAATTTAGAATCATGATTCAACTTTCAACAATGGAGTACAAAGAAAATTATGTAAGAGAAAAAAGTTATGCATTTATGGAGGGTGGGGGAAAAAAACCTAATCCAGACTTATTATCATCCAATACGTGTATCCTATCACATTTTACACTTCTTGGAACTCTTTAAGCTTAACCTCCTTGGCCTTTTCATTTGCTCTGAGTATCTGCAAAATGTTCATTCAAGTTCAGTACTTCAGTATCAGGAAAGAAAGGAAGAAAGAAAAGTTCTGTACTTAAAAAAAATTCAAATCAGTTCATGAACAATGAAAAAGAAAGCCGGAAATTTTGGAGACATATTTATCATAATATATTCGTGCATGGAGAAAAAGGGATCAAACATTTACCATCATTTGGCATGGATGCGGTTATTACAAAGAATCATAAATGATAATTTGTCACAAGTTACTGTCTTCCACAAATTCGTGGCAATCCATTAGAAAATTTCTATATAAATGTCCCCTGCATCTTCCATGGCATTCTGGCAGATTCTGCAAGCATGCATAACGCGGTCCAAGATTTGTGTTACCTCAACTTAAAGCGCATAATACTAATATAGATTTCACATCAATATATTGCATGCAGAAAGAAAGAAACAAGGAAAAAATTATGAATTTTACCGCAAAATGGGGGTTCCTGTTCCAATTTGATGTGTGACATATGTTATACCTTATTGTACCAATTAAGCATGTAAAATAGGCTCAAGGTCCCTGGGCAATGTTGATAGCCCCTTGTCACAAGGCAGACTAAACACCTTACTTGAAATTTATATTTTTTGCCCATTCTTTGTTAGTTCATTTTCCTGCTCAAACCAAAATCCCCCCCCCCCCCCGGTTTTTTTTTTTTTTCATTTTATCACTTGCAAATTCCTGTTTCATACACGAGGATGTAATAAAATGCAAGTATGATTGAAGCCATTTGATGTGTAAACTTATTTAATGATTGTATTTTATCACATTCTCATAAATTTCAAATCCATGAGAATATCATAGAATGCACCTTTTTTTTATGTCTATTCTTGTCATTTATAACCATGCTAATTTCACAAACTAATATATATACAAAAGGATATATTTTATTTTATTATAAAATTATCACTATCTATACAATTAAAATAAGCTTTCTCTTCATTTTATATTATTATTTTGCTTTGACGGGTCAGGCCCTTAGGCTAATTTCCGTATAATTGATGCTGTTTGGCAGCCTGCTGCCATAAACAATGGAACGGTTTTTACCAAAAGTAATGGACTAATGTTTCGGCCTCATTGTCAAACGGGCTAACTTAAGGAAAAACTCTCTAAGGCGGGCTTTCCTTTTTTGGCATTTTGAATCATTAAATTTCAATTCAGCAATTAACATTTAATTTATATTATTTTATTTATTTTATTACATTTTTATATTCATTTCCATTAATTACAGTTTAAATTTGTATATCACTAAATAGTATAAATATATTATAATCATTTTCCTTTTATTATAAAAATATTTTCAATAAATTAAGAATTTAATTTAAGTAAAATTTTCTATAATTTTATCACTTTATTCTTTTTATTTGCTCTATTACTTCTTAAATTATATACATATTATTTTGTCTAATTTATTACATTTTTTACATGTACATTCATATTATTTGCAATTTACATATTAATGTTATTTAGTAGTATAAATATAAAATTATATTTTATTTTTATTATAAAATATATTTAAAAAATAAAAAATTTAATTGAATTAAATTATTTAATTTCATATTAGTATACAACTTATTCATTTTTTTATCATATCCACTATTACTATTTACAATTTAGATACTAATGCGAAAAGGTAATATAAATATAATTCAATATATTAAATTATTATATTACTTTTCAACTCACCTATTATTTTTCTTTCGCCCCTATGTGGCTTCCTTTACTTCCTTTTTTTTTTAATTTCCCTCTCTAGCTTCTGTCTTTTTTTTCTATTTTTTAAATATTTATATTCTACTACCTTTAAGTTCTTATACCATTTTTCTTATTTTTATTTAATCTATTTTTATTACATTATATATATACATTATTTCCTTTTTATCTACTTCATTATATACTTTTTCATATTCTATTTACAATTTAAATATCAGTATCATTGAATATAAATATAATATAATATAATATATTTTTATTATAAAAATATTTTTAAAAATTAATGATTAATTAAATTAAATTATACACATCTAAATATTTTTAACTCTTATAATTTTTTTATATTTACTCATGTTATTTATAATTTAGATATCAATATTATTAAATAGCATAAATATAATAAAATATATATTTTATTTTAAATATAAAAATATTAAAAATAATTTAAATATTAATTTTATTAATTATACTTAATTATATATTTTGATTTTCGCCCTCATTTTATTTTACAACTCATTTATTATTTATCTTTTTTTCTTAATTTAATTGATTGAATGTTTTTTCTTTTTTTTTTATGTCAATAACCTTTGGTTACAACTCAAGTATTTTTCATTTCTTTTTATTCAAAATATTATTGTATATTTTTTGTGCTTAATCATGTTAATGCTGATATCACATGATGATATAAATATAATATAATATATTTTATTTTTATTATAAAAATATTTTATATAATTCATAAATAATTTAAATGAATTGCTTGATTTTATGATTTATTTTTAAATTTTGTATTATTTTATAGCTTATTTACTATTTATTATTTATTTATTTTATTACGTATTTTTCATTTTTATGTTTACTTTTATTTTTTATGGTTTATATACTAATATTACTGAAAAATATATGTACAATATGAAATATTTTATATTTGTTATAAAAATATTTAATTAAATTTAATTACTTAACTATATAATATATTCTTAATGCTTTTATTATTTTATAATTTAGTCATTATTTCTTTTATATTTATTATAAAAATATTTTAAATAATTAAAAAATTTTAATGTAAAAATATTAATTAAAAAAATAGTTACATAGTTTGTTATTTACTAAAGATATTCTAAAATTAAAATAAAATTTATATATTTAACATTTTCACTTTTTTAATATCAAATTTCAGTTTCTATATTTTGAATTAAATATATATTAATTAAGATTTTGTTATGGCTACAAATTCAAGTCTTGTTTCACTTTTTTTATTTTTATTATTATATTTTTTTTCAAATGTTCGCTCCTATTATTTATAGTCTAGATACTAATATCATTAAGTAGTATAATTATAATACAATATAATTTATTTTTATAATTTAAATGAGTTAAATAGTTATTTTAATTGAATCACTTAATATAAAAATCACACACTCTTCATTTTATTTGCTTTATTATATATTTCTACTCCTTTTTTTTACTTTATATATTATTATTCATATTGTTTGTAGTTTAGATACTAATATCACTAATATATATATATAATATAATATATTTTTTATTTTAAATAAATTAAAATTTTAATTTAATTGAACTGTTTAACTATACTTTTCTATTTTTAACTTTTATATTACTTACAACTTGCCATTATTTCTTTTCTTCTTTTTTATATTTATTACTACTATTTATCACTTAAACACTAATATTATAAAGTAGTATAAATCATATAAAATGATGAATTTATATTTTTATAGAAATATCTTAAATAAATTTAATTTTTGGCTGAAATAATTAATTACATATTTTTTATTTAATAAAATATTTAAATATTAAAATTGAATTTATTTATTTACAATTTATTAATATTATTTTTAACTACTTTATTTTATATTTTATATAAATCAATCAAAATTTTACTTAGAGTTCACAACTTATGCATTGTTTCACTTCCTATTATCATTTTTTTTATATTCACTCATATTATTTACAACTCATATATTATAATTTAAATTTGATCAACTGTTAATATATAATTAACTTTATACTATTATTTACTAATGTGCTATCATATTAATAAAAATATGTTAAAATGCCTTTGTTATTGTTAAAATTCTTAATTACTATTATTTTTTTAATAAAATATCTTTTCCTAATTCACTGGTATTGTAAAATATTTTACAATATCAATGGATGAAATTTCAACATTATATGCTAACATCACCAAGTATTATAGATAAAATATGATATATTTTATTTTTATTATAAATATAAAATAAATAAGTTAAAGATTTTAGTATAATTATTTTATTTAATTATATATTATATTTTTAACTCTTATATTACTTCATATTGGAGACACATTATTTTTATTTTAATTGTTTTATTACATTCTTTTCTTTTATTTTTTCAATACCATTCATGTTATTTATAGTTCAAACATTAAATTATTAAAAAATGTACATACAATGTGATATATATTTTATTTTTTATCCTTTTTATTTTAAATAAATTGAAGATTTAATTTAATTATTTTTTTATTTATTTTATTTTTAACTCTTATATTGCTTTGTAATTTACTAATTATTTTTTTATTTGTTACATTGCATTTTTTATATCCATTTTTATTGTTCACAACTTAGATGTAACACCATTAAATAGTGTGTATATATAATATGATATTAATTTTATTATAAAAATATTTTAAATAGGCTAAAATTTTAATTTAGTTAATATTAATCAAATTATATAATTAAGTACTTTACTTTTTAATGAAATAATAACAAATTAAAATTAAATTTATTTATTTAAATTTTAGCAATATTTTTATATTAATTTTTAAATAATATATTTTTAAACTAATATATGTTTTGCATTTTACATATCATTTTTATTCCTTTTATTTATTTCATTATATGTTTTTATGTTTCCTATTCATTACTATATCAATACCACTGAACATAATGAATATAACAAAAAAATTTGTTATATATAAGAATATTTTAAATAAGTAAAAAATATAATTTAATTGAAGGGTAATACTACTCTTACTTTTCTATATTTGCTCCTTACTCATTTTCTCCTCATAAACTATGGCATCCATAGTTTTGTTGATCTCATTTCTTATTAAAAGAGAGTGAATGCTCGCTTGTTAAAAGTGGAGTGTAAGTAGCATTTTTGTTAATTAGAATGATTTAATTACAGATCACTTTTTTAAATCTTATATTCCATTTCAAATGTTTGTTATTTATAAATTTGAATATGTAGTTGCAAAATAAATTTAACAAATTAATTTTAATACTTTCATAAATTTTCTATTATATATTTATTATTCTTATTCTTATTTAGAAAAGGTTAATAGACATCTGTACATCATGTAGTTTAAAAAAACTAATTAACATAAAAGTAGTCATCAACGTGCAGCACATATTTCATGCTAGATATTAGAAACTACCTAAAGATGTTGGCTTACCAAGTGGTGGGATTTTTTTGATAATTTTTGCAATTTTTAAGCTCAAGAGAAATTAAAAAATTTAGAAGATCGATACTTCTCATCCAACCACATAAGTGTAATCTTTCATAACTTTTTATCCCAAAATTCTTGAGGTTAAAGTGAGGTTGAAGAGCTTTAAGTACTTGCTCTATATATACAACTTCTAATTTTGTATCCAATGACAAGTACAAACTATTCTTAAGCATTTGAATTAGATTGATAGGCCACTAATCCACCCAAGGCTGTTGATTTCTAACTCTCCTCCTAGTTGGAAGTTATATAACTCTTTTAAGCATTGAACAACTGTTAAACAAACAATGAAAAGACTTAATGTTCTTAAGCAGGTTAATTTCTCTATTTTTAGCAACATCTCAGATAGTGCATCAATGTCTTTAATGACAAGATGTTTGAGATCCTTTAATCATTTTTATTGTTTAGGTAGATGATGAAGATCCTCACAGTTCTCCAATTTCAAGGTTTGTAACTTCAGCAAGTTACAAATTAACTCAATGATGAAGTTAGTGACACTTTTGCTTAATATTAGGTAGCAATTTGGTGTTTTGTTTAAAAGTATGTATGCTATTGATTTTGTGAGATCTTTTCTTAACATAATCTTGTTTGGGTGTCATTCTAATATAGTAAGTGAAATATAAATGCTATGTACTTGTTATATTTCCTTATATTTTTGTAAAATGTAGAACCAGCTCTCATTCAAAGAAACTTTTACTAACTTTTTCCTCTCCATTCTTTTTATCTTAAGAGCCAACAATTGGAATCTAGAGCATTTTAGTTTTAGAAGGCCTGTAAGTGTGAGAAAAAATAACTAAACTTCCCTTCTTTATATTTGAAACTTTTAAGAGTTTAGAAAGTATGGCATCAAGTGGTTTTTCTCCTTTAATAGTAGTTTCCTTCATTAGAGAAAACTACCCTATTTGGGTAGTGAAAATAAAGGCCTAACTTAAAGCATTTGATCTATATGAGGTGGTAGAAACAAGTAAGGAGCCTAATCCTTTGCCAAAAAATCCCACCAGGGCTTAAATCAAGTATGATAGTGAGGAAAAAATTGAAGAAATACAAAGCCTTATTTATTATTTAATCCTCTATTATAGATGAGTTCCTTGAAAAGATTATAAACTATGAGGCACCAGAAAAGGCTTAGGAAATACTTCGAATTCCAAGGCAGTGAGAAGACTCGTCAAATGCAAGTTTTGAACCTTAAAATGAATGATAGTAAAATTGTTAAGGGATTTTCAAATAGACTCACTAAAGTAGTAAGCCAAGTCAGATATCTTGGTGAGGAGCTATTTGATAAGAGGATTGTTGAGAAAGTTCTAATAAGTTTCCCTGAAAAGTTTGAATAAAAAATTTTCTCCTTAGAAGACTCTAAAGACTCAAACAACTTAAGTCTTCAAGAGTTAGTGACTGCCTTATAAGCATAAAAGCAAAGAAGATTGTTTAGGAAAGAAGATGTAACTGAAGGAGCTTTTTTAGCATCTCAAAAAGGAAAATCATCATCATTTAATGGTGCAAAGAAACTGTTAAGGAAAGATTTATGGAAAATCCTTATAATCTCTATATATAATTATAGGGATATTATTAGCTTGATTACAATAAGCCATTAATATAGGAATATTTGTTTTCTATTTTTAGCTACATCAATTATATATATATGTATACATATTCTAATAAAAATATATCAGAATTCAAATAAGTTATCTCTATTTCTTTCTCTATTACATTATATGGTATCAAAATGGGTTAAATCTCTTGGGGGTTGTCACTGCTTATCTTAGGAGACTTACCACTTCGAGTTTGGCTTATCCTTAAAATTTGGTGGCCATCGGTGGTGTGCGTGAATCTTACGTGCCGCTTTAGTTTCGAATGCTTTCTCACACGCGCCGATGCGTAAAGGTGCATACACATGCATCTTGTTTTCCTATCTTCTCGTCCGACATTGACTTAACCTTGTTGGCCATTTCCTTCCTATTTTTGGGTGTGAGTGTTTGGTTTTGGTACTATTATGCAAGCTTTATGGGTTATCAATTCTCTAGTTTGGCATTAAGGCTTATTATGGACTGCATCTAACCCTATTTGGGGTGTTTTGGACTATTAGTCCCATTGGTTAGTTTGGTTGTATAGTATTGCATCTCCCTAATGGCAAAAAATAAAGCACTGATTACAGCGGAAGTTATTCTTATGATAACAAAGATCACTGATTATTAGCTTAATGAATCCAGCTATCTGGATTGGAGTAAGACAATTTGACTCTATTTACGAAGTATCAATAAGGATAATCATCTTACTAGTAATCCTCCTACAGATGGCATAAAACAAACTTAGCTGAAAGATGATGCTCGCCTATTTTTACAAATTTAAAATTCCATTGACAATGAAGTATTTGGTTTGATTAATCATTGTGAGCTTGTAAAAAAATTGATAGACTATTCGGATTTTTTGTACTTTGAAAAAGGGAATATTTCTTATACTTATGAGGTGTATAGTGCATTTTACCATCTAAAGAAACGTGATAGGTCCCTTACAACTTATTTCATAGACTTTAAGTGTGTTTATGAAGAGCTTAATGTGTTATTACCTTTTAGTCCTAATGTGAAGGTCCAACAAACTCAATGGGAGAAGATGGTTATAATAAATTTTCTTATCGATCTTTCCTAAAAAATTAAAGTTATTAAATCCCAGATTTTATCTAAACCTGAGATGCTTTCTTTTTAGAATATTTTTTCTAGATTGCTTCACATATAAAAGCTCCAATCTTATCCTCCTACCGGTAACAATAATGCACTTGTGAGTTGTGATAGCTAGAACCATTACAAGAATAATAAAATAAAAGGAATTGCTAATCGTGACAATCGCAATCAAAATTCAAGTGGCATTATGTGTTATTATTGTCATGAGCTGGGGCACACAAAGAGTAACTATAAGAAACTTCAAAATAAACAACAAAGAACTCAATTAGTAAATGTTGCTTATAGTACAACACCTTTTAAAAAGACTACTTTGGTCTATACTGATAAGTTCTCTTAATTTTCATAGAAGTCAATGAAATCCACTGCTCCGTCTATTACTGCAATTGCTAAGATAGGTCAATCCACTAAGTGCCTTATCTCTTCATCATCCCAATAGGTTATTAATTCTAATGCCACAAACCATATGATAGGTAATTGTAGCCTATTCTTCTCTTTTCGCTCTCATACCACCACCTCTCATGTTACTTTAGCAGATGGATTCACCTTTCCTCTGTTAGGTTCTAAGACTATTAATCCAATCTCATCACTTTCATTGACTTTAGTATTAAGTTTACCTAAATTTTCTTTTAACCTCATTTCTATCAATAAATTCACATAATCCTTAAACTATTGTATTTCATTCTTTTAGGATCATTGTTTGTTTCAGGATCTTATGACGAAGAAAATTGTTAGTAAAGGCCATTAGTTTAGATGCCTTTACATCCTTGACACGTAGGTTCCAAGGTCCATTGCTTGTTTTAGTGTTCTGACTCCTTTTGAGGCACATTATCGATTAGGTCATCCTTCCTTACCTTCTTGAAGAAAGTCTACCCTCAATTTCAACATTTATCTTCTTTAAATTGTGAGTTGTGTCGATATACCAAACATTATCATCTTCCTTCTATTTTTAAGGTCAATAAACAAGTTACATCCCCATTTGAGTTAGTTTATTCTAATGTTTGGGGTCCTTGTTCCATAACCCCTAAATCTGATTTTAAGTATTTGATGACTACTCTTGTGTTACTTAGTTATATTTAATGAAAAATCATTCTAAGTTATTTTCTCATTTTTATGCTTTTTGTGCTGGGATCAAAACTTAATTTAATGTTTCTGTGCATACTTTATGAAGTAATAATGTAAAAGAATACTTTTCAAATTCTTTTCAGTCTTACACGCTTCAGAATGGAATCCTTCACCAATCTTCATGTGTTAATGCACCATCCCAGAATAAGGTTACTGAATGAAAGAATAGACATTTACTTGAAGTTGCACGAGAACTTCTCTTTCAAATGAATGTTCCTAAGTAATTTTGGGCAAATGCTATTTTCACTGCTTACTTCTTAATCAACTAGATGCCCTCCTCTGTGCTTAATGGTGGTATTCCTTATACTACCCTTTTTCCTTCCAAAGACTTATTTCCTATTAAACCTTGAATATTTGGTTGTACTTACTTTATTTGGGATGTTCATCGTTAAGTCAATAAATTAGATCTTATATCTCTCAAGTGTATTTTTCTTGGGTACTCTCACTTTCAAAAAGGATACAGGCTATTTCTTGCTCGACTTTAATCGTTATCTTATATCTATTGATGTCACCTTTCATGAACATACTCCTTTCTTTTCTTCAACTTTTTTAAGCCAGGAGGAGTAAGATGATTTATTGATATATATTGTTCCTCCATCACATTTAAAACCTATTCCTACACCACCTATGGAACCTAGTTGACCACCCATCACCCATGTTTACTCTAGACATTAACTGGATACTGCTACCTCCCATCTAGACTCGTACCCTTCACCATCATCTTCGTCGTTAAATCTAATCTTGAAAGAACCTAAACCCAGCCCTGATCTCCCTATTACTTTACGAAAAAAGTAAACATCATTGTACTTATCCTATTTCATCATTTGTTTCCTATGATCAATTGTCATCTTTTTTCTGCTCTTTTATTACTTCTCTAGACTCTATTTTAGTTCCTAAAACTATTTATGATCCTTTAAACCACCTAGGTTAGCATAATGCTATGTTAGAAGAGTTGACAGCCCTTAATATCAATGACACTTGGGATTTAGTGGATTTACCTATAGGAAAGAAGGCTATTAGCTGCAAGTGGGTGTTTACTGATGGCTTAGTTGCTCGTTTTAAAGCCCGTCTTATTATTAAAGGGTATGCTCAAACATATAGCATTGATTACTCAGATACTTTTTCTTTAGTTGCTAAACTTGCCTCAGTTCGATTATTCATCTTAATGGTTGCCACCTATAATTAGCCTTTACACCAATTATATATTAAAAATATTTTTCTCCGTGGTGATCTTCAATAAGAAGTTTACATGGAGCAACCACCTGATTTTATTACTCAAGGGGAGTATGGGAAGGTATGTCATCTTCGTTAGTCGTTATATGGATTAAAACAAAGTCGTCATGGTTGGTTAGCAAATTCAGTGAGAATTGTTCTAAAATATAGTATAAGTAAAAGCAAATGTGATCACTTAGTATTCTATAAGCAGTCAGGGACCAGTATAATTTACTTATTATGCATGTTGATGATATTAAAATCACTGAAAATGATGATTCAGACATTTCATCTCTTAAGTCCTTCTTTCACTTGTAATTCCAAACAAAAAATCTAGGTCAATTAAAATATTTCTTAGGAAGAGAAGTTGCAAGAAGTAAGAAAGGTATTTTTCTATCCTAAAAGGTTAGAAGAAATAAGAAAATTAGGAGCCAAATCGTGTAGTACATAAATAACTCCTAACTTGCATCTTGTAAAGGATGATGGTGTGTTGTTTGAAGATCTTAAGAAATATAAGAGGCTAGTTAGGAAGTTAAATTACCTCACTGTGACTCATCTTGATATTGCATACCCTATTAGTGTTGTAAGCCAATTTATGGGCTTTTCAACGATTAATCATTGGGCAGCCTTGAAATAAATCCTTTGTGACTTGAAAGGAGTTCCAGGACATGGTTTATTATATGCAAATAATGGCCATACTAATACTGAATACTTTTTTGATGCAAACTGGGTTAAATGAAAGTTTGATAAGAGATCCACCACAGGATTTATGTTTTTGTTGATGGAAACTTATTATCATGGAGAAGTAAGAAGCAAAATATGGTGTCACGATCTAGTGTAGAATCTGAGTATAAAATAATGACTTAATCAGTGTATGACATTATATGGATATATTAGTTGTTAAATAAAGTTAGTCTTAAGTCTTCACGGCCAATAAAGCTATGATGTGATAACTAGGTTGCTCTTCATATTGCCTCTAATCCTGTCTTTCATGAATATACCAAACATATTGAGATTGATTGCCATTTTATTCATTAAAATATATAAGAAAAGTTTACCTTTATTGGGCATGTCAAAATAGGAGACCAACTTAGAGATATCTTCATAAAAGCTTTGAATGGAACTCAAGTTAATTATATTTATAATAAATTAGGCATGATTAACATCTATGCTCTAACTTAAGAAAGAGTGTGAAGAAAATATTTATGAAAAATCCTCATAATCTCTATACATAATTATAGGAATATTATTAGCTTGATTATGTTAGGTCATTAATGTAGGAATATTTATTTTCTATTTTTAGGTACATCAATTGTATATATATATGTATACATATTTTGATAAAAAAATATTAAAATTCAAATAAGTTATCTCTATTTCTTTCTCTATTACGTTACAAAAAAAATCAAATGAAAAGCAATTGAAAGAAAAAAAAAGGAGAATGGAAGCAATAAAGGTGAAAGAAAGAAAGGTAAATATAGGCCATGTCCTTATTGTAAAAAGAAGGGTCATCTAGCCGACTAATGTTGGTACAGACCTAGAGTTCAATACAGATCATGTAAACAATTTGGTCATGTGGAGAAGGTTTATAAAAGCAAATCTGAGCAGCAACCCCACCATGCTCAAGTAGCAGAAAATGAAGAGCAATAAGAGGAGAAATTATTTGTTACAACTTGTTATGCAATAAGTTATAGGTTAAATTCTTGGCTAATTAACAATGGTTGCACTCACCATATGACCTTTGATATTGATTTATTCATTAAAATGGATAGCACCTACACCTCAAAAGTGAAAGTAGGAAATGGAGATTATGTGCAAATGAAAGGGAAATGAGTGGTTGCTATTAAGACTACTTCAAGTACAAAATTTATTTCTAATGTATTATTTATGCTTAAAATAAGTTAAAGTTTGCTTGATGTTGCTTAGTTTCTTAAAAAAATTATATCATACACTTTGAAAATAGATTATACAATATGTTTAACAATGTTAATGCCAAAATTCTTACTGTTAAAATGATTGATAAAAGTTTTCCAATCAATTGGAAGAAGACTAAGATCCAAGCTCTCAAGAGCTTAGTAGATGAGTCTTCTTTATGACATAAAAGATTTAGTTATTTTAACTATTCATCCCTAAGGCACATGTATTACAAAAGCTTAGTCCAAAATATGCCTACCATTAATGAATGCAAAGGTATATATGATGTATGTCAACTTGCAAAACTACACAAGTTGCTTTTTCCTAATAATAACACATGGAGAGCTATAAAGAAGTTGTAGCAAATCCATATTGATATTTATGGACCTATGAAGACACCATCTCTTAATGGAAACAAATACTTCATATTGTTTATAGATGATTTCAGCAGGATGTGTTGGCTTTATTTTCTAAAGCAAAACTCAGAGGTTGTTGATATGCTTAAAAGGTTCAAAAAACTTGTTGAGAATCAAATTAGTTTTAAAATCAAAGTACTCAGATTAGACAATAGTACTAAGTATACATCAAAAAAATTTAACAACTTTTGCATAGAAGTTGGTATTCAACCCTAACTAATAACTCCTTACACTCCTCAACAAAATGGAATGAGTGAAAAGAAAAACAAGACTATTATGGAAATGGAAATATGCTTATTATTTAAGAAGAATATTGCAAAAAAGTTCTGGGCAAATGCAGTTAATACCTTTATATATCTTCTTAATAGGCTTTTAACAAAGGCATTTAAAATATAAAATTCCATTTGAAGCATGGTTTGGATTTAAGCCAGCTTTGGAGTATCTTAGAATCCTTAGATGCTTATGTTATTTCTATATTCTAGAAGCCAAAAGAGATAAGTTTGATCAAAAGGCTGAAGTAGGAATCCTCTTATGTTATAGCAACAATGCTAAAGATTATAGAGTATTCAACTTAAAAATCGAAAAAAAGCTTGTTACTAGGGATGTTAAGTTTGATGAAAATGCTATCTGGAAGTGGGATAAAAAGAAAGTTAAGGAAGTGTTATTAAAGAAGAATACATCACAAGAGCAAGATGAAAATGAAGAAATGTTTGAATTTGATAGTGATACAGAAGCTACTATTAGAGGCACTAGACTATTATCTAATATTTATGAAAGATGAAATTTAGCAATGGATGAACCTTCCAATTATACTGAAGCAGGAAGCTTCGAAGCTTGGATAGTTATAACAGAGGAAGAGCAGAGCATGATCAAAAGGAACTAAACTTGGCAACTTATAGATAGACCTATGAATAAGAAAGTTATAGGTGTTAAATGGGTATATAGAACCAAATTCAATTATGATGATTCTATAAATAAACTTAAGCCAAAATTAGTTGTTAAAGGGTACTTTCAGTAGTATGGATTGGATTTTTCTAACACCTTTGCTCTAGTAGCAAGGTATGATACAATAAGGTCATTAATAGCCTTGGTAGCTCAAAAGGGTTCAAAAATCTTCCAAATAGATGTTAAATCAGCTTTTCTAAATTGTTATTTGGATGAGAAGATCTTTATTGAGCAACCAGAAGGCTTTATTGTTGCTGGCAATAAAGACAAAGTTTATTAGCTTAAGAAGGCCTTATATAGGTTGAAGTAAGCTCCTAAAGCTTGGTATAGCAGAATTGATAGCTATTTATTGAAGTGAGGGTTTAATAGAAGCATTAATGAGTCCACTCTATGTGAAGCAAGATGGTTGTGATTTGTTGATCATATCCTTGTATGTTGATGATCTATTGGTAACTGGAAGCAGCTCTATTCTAATGGAAAGGTTCAAATTTGAAGTGAACAATATGTTTGAGATAACAAATTTAGGAGAGATGACATATTTTTTTAGAATGAAGATTCTACAATCATAGCAAGGGATCTTCATATGTTAAAGGAAATATGCAAGGCAAGTTTTGAAGAAATTTTGCATGGAAAATAGCAAACTAGTCAACACTTCTCTAATGCAAAATGAAAAATTAAGCAAGTAAGATGGAGCAAGGAAAATTGAAGCTAATGTTATAAAAGCTTGATTGGTTGTCTTTTGTATTTGATAGCCACAAGACCAAATATCATGTTTGCTACATGCTTGCTCTCGAGGTTTACGCAAGATTCTAGTGAGAATCACTTTAAAGTTGCTAAAAGAGTGTTGAGATATATTAAAGGAATAGAAGGCCTGGGAATTTGATTTAGGAAGTCTGCTAATATGAAAATGATTGGGTTTTCTGATAGTGATTGGGCTAGTTATTGTGATACATGAAAAGCACATCAAGCTATGCCTTCTCATTTGGCTCAGGAGCTTCTAGTTGAAATTCAAGAAAGCAAGAGACTATAACATAATTATCAATTAAAGTACAATATATATTTGTTGCAATTGTTGTGTATCAAGCAATCTGATTAAGAAAAGTACTAAAAGACCTGAATCAAAAGCAAGAAAAGGCTACTGACATCTTTTGTGATAACAAATCAATAATAGCAATGGTAAAGAATCTTGTATTTCATGAAATAACCAAGCACATTAAGTTCCATTTTGGTAGAGAGGTAGAAAAAGAAAAAGAAGTCAAACTAATTCATTGCATTTCAAAAGACCAAGTGGCTGATATTCTAACTAACTCATTGCCTAAAACTAGATTTGAAACACTAGAAAACTTCTTGGTGTTTCCAACAAAAGTGCCGAGGAGGAATGATGAAGTTAGTGACACTTTTGTTGAATATTAGGTAGTAGTTTGGTGTTTTGTTTAAAAGCATGTATGCTGTTGATTTTGTGAGATCTTTTCCTATGTAATCCTGTCTAGGTGTCATTCTGATATAGTAGGTGAAATGTAACTGCTATATATTTGTTGTATTTCCTTATATTTTAGTAAAATGCAGAACCAGCTCTCATTTAGAGGAGCTTTCAGCAACTTTTTCCTCTCCATTCTTCTTAGCTCAAAAGCCAACATTCAAGCTAAGTTCTGGCGCAAAAACAATCAAGGGAGAGGTACCTCAAATGTACTAAATGTGAGAGTATGGATAGTTTCTGAAGTCGTAATAATTTAAACAGATTGTCTACTAGTGATTCGTCACTGCTGTCAGTGCATTGCATAAGTTTCATGCCAGATATTCTAAATAGCGGGAGTTGCTGACAATTTTCACAGTTTTCTAGTTTAAGATTAACTAATCATAGGCTGCTAGAGCTATTTAAATATTGCAGTAAGCTCATAAATACACAGAAGCAGGCTCGACAAAGTTTGCACTTTGTACGTAAAACACACAACATTTTAGAGTTTCAAGTAATTAGGTACAAGGAATTTAATTGGGGTGGGAAACTTCTGTTTTTGTGGAAACAAACCTACCCCAGATTCCGTCATGCATTACGCATAGTTATATATTACTTGGGCACTACGTATTGTCTTCTTGGATCTGTCGAACATGAAGCTTGCCATCATAGTTTTGCCCTTTACACTGCATCTGCATATCAGCAAAATATTCATCTTTAAATTATTTCTATTTCAGCAAACAAAAAAAGGAAGATAAGTTCAGTACTTGAGTATGTTCCAATTAACTCATCAACAAATTCATAGGAAGCTGAAAAGATGGAAGAGACATACTGACATATATTGTCATAATACTTTCTTCTTAATAATTACTAAAAAGGAGAGTTAAGATATGTTGGGATACCTACATTAGTTGATTGCAATTAGAATTTAAGTCAAACTTAAAAACATTTTCATCATTATTAATCTAACCTGAACAGAATTGTTGAAAAATCATAAATATATAATTTTATTGTCATTCTAGTAGAGGAGAGAGGCAGAATGACAGATACAATTTACCTAATTATGAATATTGCAGTGATATAATTTCATTTACGTACGTAATCATGAATATTGCAGTGATAAGCTTAGGAAATCACTAAGCAAGGACAAATCGCACAACACGCATAAGGGTTTCAATCTTAAGTAATTAAGCAGAAGGAAATTGAGAAAAGGAAAACTCTTAAGTTTTTATGAAAATCGAACTAACACGAATTCAAAATCATGCAATACACATACAAATTGGAAACCACAAAACTAGTATCTTACACTTCTTGTATCTGTTTATGCCCATACGTCGCCATGGTCCTTCTATTGTGTCTCATCCTCCCCTGCGTATCTACAAAATGTTCAATTTAAGTTGATAAGTGCTTCATTTCCGGCCCAAAAAAGTCCAGTAACTCAAAGTGTTAGAATTTGATCAAGTGTAAAAGATCTTTATATTTTATCATAATATCTCTACACTCCAAGAAAGAGAGAACAGATATTTGCCATTGCTTATGATGGACGAAATGGTTGGAAAGAATCTTGAAGTCCATTTGAAACAAACCTGATATCTTCTCTGCAAATCATCTGAACAATACTTTATAAATACCGACCGCAGCTTCCATACAGATTTGACATTATCTGCATGCATGCATGGTCCAAAGTTTTTATTTCAACAAGCCTTGTGCGTATAACTTAATAATACACAAAGACTTGCGAGCATGAAGAATATATTGCATAGAATAGCGTAGGGGGGAAAAAACTTTTTGATGTATTTACCCCAGAATGTGGGTTATCCTTCATATTGGAAGTCTGGCACGTGTGCTATCTTATGCCAATCTTCACCCGTTCCCTTCTTGCATCGCTTCTCCAGCTTTGGACATTCATAAATGTGCAGTTGCTGTAAATTTTGGAGCCGCTGGAAGGTACTTGGTATGGAACTTAACTTGCCACAAAATGACATTCTTAATTCTTGAAGAAAGGTCAGGTCTCCCAAGCTTTCTGGCAAAGATTCTAGCTCGGGGAAAAAAGAGAGTTCTAAGTATACCAGAAACGGGAAGCATTCTATGACTCTTGGCAAATTGCAGTTTGGGCAGGATATGATTTCTGGTCTCTGAAGAGAAGTTAATTGTCCAACACCATCAAGAATGAATCTCAACTTTTCACAAAGTCCAATACTTGGAGTTACGAGAGAGCTTAGACTTCGCAACATATGCTCTGGAAAAGACACAAGTTCATCACATCTATAAATTTGAAGTTCCTCTAAGCTGACAAGGCCATTGAGACCAGTGGGCAATGCTTTCAGTTGATGGAACGAACGAATTTCTAGGGTTTTAAGACGACACATGTTCTGCAAAATTCCGTCGGGGAAGAAAGTCCATTCTTTATTAGGGCCATACAGCACCAGATGTTGAAGACCTGGATAGTTAGAGATTGACTTGAGCAAGTGTTCACTGCATTCTTCTACTCGTAAATTCTCAAGAGATGAAATGCATGGTAAGGTGAACTTGTCGACCTCGGAAATGAACAATGTCTTGAGACATGGGAGCATATCCATTGCTTCGTCTTTCACATTCTCTCTAAGTTTGGTAGCGCAGACAGATACAGTCTTTCCAGGGACTGAAAAGCCTTCTCTGCCTCATAATCATATAAGCCATCATCAATGTAACGCACGTGTTTCATGCCGCTTATAATTAGAGGCTTTAGATATGGTAGTTTTCCAAGCGGTGGGAGTTCCGGGCAGTTTTCAAAATATTCAAGTTCAAGAGAAATTAAGCACATGATGATTGAGGTACTTCTCAACCAATTGGGCAATTGTAGACCTCGGTATCCTTTTATTCCCAAATGATTTAGATGAGAGTGAGGTTGAAGGGCTTCAAGAACTTGCTCAACATCACTGCTTTCAGAATCTCCATTCCATGACAAGCACATTCCCTCAAGGTTTTCCTTACCGATTAAATTAGCTCGTTTCGCATCTGATCCACTTTGAACATTCTCAAGGCCTTCAATTTCTAGCTTCCCTCCTAATTTCAAGTCATGTAACTCTGCCAAGCTGTGCCCTGTTTTTGAACCCACAATGAAAACACTCAAGTGTTTTCAAGAGGGTTAGTTTTCCTATATTTGGTGGTATACGAGATAATCCGTCACAATATTCAATGACAAGATGTCTAAGACATTGTAAGCATGTTAATCGATTGGGAAGCTGATAAATAGAGCCACTACATAACTTGAGGGTTTGCAATTTTTGCAAGTCACAAATTGAGTCAGGTAAAAATGAGATGCCACTACAACAAAGTTCCAAGTACCTAAATGTAGTAAGTGTGAGAGCGAGGACAGATGATAAGCATTTGTCCTCAGCCCTCGAAGAGAATAGGCTGTAGATGATCCACAAGAAATAGTTGAACCTGGGAGATTAAACTGAATGAATGTGCGTAATCGTTCAATTTTATGCAGCCGTAACAATTCAAATTCTGATAATTCATCACTGTAGAAACTATAGTCAAGATAACCAATATGGTGTGCACTCCCTTACAATCTACTTAAATCAGCTTTCCCTGAATCAAGGCATTGATCTCCTCCCGAAACAGAGTGAGCAAGATCAAGGAGCAAATCATGTATTTTGAAACTTCTATCGTGGCCAGGTTGAACTCCTTCGATATTTTGGAAAAATGACCTACGTTGCAGTTCATCATACACCATGTTGCCAACATCTTCCAATTCCAAATTATTCCTTGGTGAAATAAACCCGTTAGCCATCCAAAGTTGAATTAAAGTATCCTTTTCAATTTCTGCGTCCTTGGGGAACAAGGCACAAAAAGAAAAACACCGCCTTAAAGTTAGGTATAAGTGGAAGTATCTTAATCTCAAAGGCAGGCAAAATAGAATTTTCATCTTGTGGTAAGTCCCAAAGCTCACTATCCTTGACATCAAGCCATTCCTTTTCACCACTTTTAAAGCGCATAAGGCTTCCCAACGTTTTTGCTGCAAGAGGCAAACCACCACACTTCTTCAATATCTCCTTCCCTATTTTTACAAGCTCTGGAAGCTCATCCCTGTATGACGCAAATGCATATTGTTTGAACAATGACCAATTGTCATGCTTGGATAGTTCTGACAACTGACGAACCGAGGGGGTTTCCATGATGGTTGCAACACTTCCAAGACGAGTAGTGACTAACACTGAAGGGCCTTTTGATCCACTGTTCAACACAGATTTCAACCTATCCCATTTTTCTCGACTTTCATTCCACAAGTCATCCAAAACAATCAAATATTTTTTACTTCGCAACAATTCTTGAACTTTTTTTTGCAATGAATCCAAGTTTGTGACGTTGGAGTGTTGTCCTGTGCAAGATTCTATGATACATTCCAAAACCCTCTTTAAACTAAAATCCTCAGAAATGCAAACTGTCATAAGTCAGTCTTGTAAACCAAATGACCAAGCAAACAAACTCCAATTGGAATGAAACTTGGCAGATAAATCAAGCATATGATGAAGCACTTATAGCCCAAATTTGGAGCCAATCCGACTTGTGTATTATTTTTCCTATTTTTTCCATTTTCAACCTTACTTGTAATTTTAACCAAGAAAACTTGTCCAGTGCAAGTAGTAAAGTACATGATTATGATCCTTGGATTATTATCTTTGTATCAGAATATTTTGATAGCAAAATTCTACCAAAACATGCCGAAAATCTCTTATGACAATTCGGAAAAAGTATGTTATCTCGTGACGAGAGGGCTTTGATTCAAAATACTCTTAATGGAAACCTTTCACTAGTTTAGGAAATGGAATATGCAGCTCAGTGCTTCCCTTGTACATTTCCACTATGTAATAAAGCTTTATATTAATAATAAAAGTAATCCCTTTTCTATATACAAATTATCCCGAATTTTAATCGCTGTTGGTCGCTTTTAGCTGCATATATTCGAATTGCATTTTATGCACTATTATTACCTTTCTCTATGTGTTGGTTGCCTTTATATGATGCTTATGTGCTTATGGTTGCCCTGATTGTGCTATACTTTTATATTTGACCCATTAAATTCTAAACTTAGTTAATATATTAATCGATAGGCTAACTTATTCCTCAGGTAGTGAATGTCTAAGAGCAGCATGTCCCGGCTATTGATTTGCCGGTCCATGGCAAAACCCATAATTTCAGGTCAAAATGATTACTTACCCTCTCATCATTGAAGACTGCTTGAGCAAGTGTTGTTTTCCCAAGCCCACCCATCCCAGTGATGGAACAGATGTAAAGCTGATCACAGTCACTGGCTTGGTTTAGAAGAACATCCACAATCTTTCTTCCATCTTCATCTCTTCCGTAGACCACAGGTTGAGTGATAATTGAGCTGGTTTGGCGCCATTCGGGAACTTCAACTCGCCTTTCAATTGTTCGCTCCTGCAAATGAAATTTCTGCCTTTCCTGAGTTATGTCATCTAATCTCTTGCCAATCTCTTTCAGCCTCCTGGCAACTTTGTAACGAAACAACATGGTTTTTGGATTGATGGAGCACAAGGATGTACTGCGTTCCTCGTTTGTAGACCCTGAAATATTATCTCCTTCATGCCTTGCTGGAGTAAATTTGATTGAACATTCATCTAAGATATCATCAAGCACATAAGCAGCATCTTTCAGTTTTCGAAGCCAATCTTTAATGGGTCAGTTTGTGATTTGTTGCTCCTCAGCATCTTCAAGCACAGCATTGATCGTCGTGAGAATGCTTGATAACTTTTGAAACCCTTCATTGACTCCAAAAAACGATGCAAGCTGGTCCTGGACGAAGGAGTTCAAGTTGTCAATCACTATTCCAAGTACTGCATCAGCCATTTTTCAGCAACGTAAATCGAAGTGAAAGACAAGTATGGAAATATTTGGTTGTGATTGGATGCTTGGGTTGGGATCTCAGCGTAGCAAATGGTAATATGTTATGAAGAGCAGCACTATTCCAAGAAAGTAAACCATGTAATAAAGAATTGATATGTAATTTCTTTCCGCAGTCGAAAGTTAATTTGGAATCCTAATTAGTTTCATCTATCTTAAGCTTTGGATTCCATTCTTTACTTTGCTTCTCTCGATGAACGGATGAAGGATACTTTGCTCTATGATAAAGGATTCTTTGCTTCATGAAATGGAAAGTTCAAGTTGAGAGGCACCTCTAAATTAAATGAAGATAAGCCAAGCATACTTTCCTTCATGAAATGAAGCTCGATAAAATAAAACTTGTAATAGTGAGTAAAAGAAATTACAAAAACTTAAAAATCTTATGTCCCATTTAATGCGTCAAATAAGATGAAGCTCGATGTAATAGATTGTTGCATATTAGACAATAATGAAAGAAGGACCGACAATTTATGTGATAAGCAGAGTTCATTTTTTTACCATTATCTATAATGTGTTCATTTATAAAACACAACTAATTTAATTTATAAAATTGTGAGTATTCACGTTTCGAGTGTCAAAATCTATAATCAATAATCAAGAGTTTTAAATTGTGATATGCAAACAAACTGCAGCGAAGTTCTTATATGGGATCTGATTGTGCTGACTGAGGCAATTGTTTGTCCTTTCTCCTGCGAAAAGAAATAGTCGTAAGAACAGTAAGTAACTGTGACTCATTTTTAAGATTGAGATAGCAGCCTGTTGAAAAATGAATTACACACTTTTACTAGCATACAAATCTGTTGAATAAATAAAGATTAAGACAACGTATTTGCTTCGGAGGACAGATCTTCAACAGAGACTGCACATCTCTAATCTACTTCCAATACTCTCACAGTATGCTAATGTACTGTAGAACATTCAATATACGCCAGAATTCCTTTCCAGCACGTGACCATCTCTCTTCTTCCGATCAAAATTTCATTTACTTCTGAAATGAGATAGAATTTTTGCCGGGGGCACATTTTGCTCCCTCGAAGAAACACATATCCATCATATTTATCAATTTTGTCCAATTTTATACCAGATTAGTGTTTACATCAAATTGATAACGAAGGATTGATTTGACGCTCTCAATGTTTGTATGACAAGTGATTTTTTTTTTTTTACCAGACATCTCTTTTAGTGAGTCGGTAGAGATAAATTCTACCCATGTGAGAAAGTATCTGTAATAACTTATGATTTCTGCATTAAAAGATGCCCAATAAAGAAGACAGTGTTATCTTTTTCCGCCCACGAGAAGAGATGTCCAGTCAAAAACCTGCTGCCACGCAAGCATTAGAAGTTATGAATGAAATTGATAAAAAATATATTTTTCAAGAATAAAATTAATATAAATTACTTTACACAAGAACGAAAGTGAGATTTTACTCTTTTTTAATCATAGCATAGAGTCGGTTTTCCAGCTTGAAAAGCCCCGCACTAAAACACTTATAACAGATGAGTCATCAGCTGAATTTTGTTAACTAGCTAATGTGTCAAGTGGTTAAGACTAACTGAACACCACATTACATTGACATACTGAATGTTCCAACATCCATCTATACATACAATTTTGATTTTTCTTCAATCTTCCTCCCGTAGAAAAATGTAATCTAGTTGGTTTTTCATAAAAACAGATAGATGCCAGCATTGTTGTTTCTCTTTAAATATGCCCTCCATATAAATTCTGAAAAATTGAATCTCAAAGATAAATGTGATAGCAAATCAAGTGAGTCATTATTAAATGAGTTAAAATTATTTTGGAAAAAAAAATGAAAAAACATACCATTACTTTAGCTGAAATATCAAGCTGATGGAAGAATTTCAAGGGCAACTTCCTTGAGAGAAGGCATAACATCCTGCTGATGTACACAAGCGTATTTATTCCTCACTCTTCTAAGGACCTTCCAGGGTCCTGGATAGCTTCTGTAGGAAATGCAACAACCCCACAACAAATTAGTGAAATGCAGCAATTAAACTGGATAACAATAGCACACCACCACAAATAATAATGTAATCGACTAGCAACAGTACCTGAAAAGTGTTCCTCCATTACGGCCCTTGAAATTATGAATGTAGTACACGGTTTCCATCTTTGGAAGGAAGGTTTTGGTAAGTGCAGCCAGCTTTGGGTAGAAGAATGGTGGGTAATCTTGACCCATTAAGGACAACTACACTCTTCTAAAACCCAAGTATTTTATGCTAAATTTCATTTTCCATTTTAAAACCTTAAATACGAGAAGAAAGTATAATTTAGCACAGGATACACCCAGATCTTATCCGATCAAGTTCTCCATTAAAAATAACAAGCTTCCTTGCAGTGTTCACAACAGCCTCTTTATAAAGTTCTTCCACGACAAGCATTTCTGCAATATAACGCAAAAGAAGTCATATGACTTATTATTGCGAGATGTCATTAAGAACATAGGAAGTTTGGATCTACCATTGACATTAAAATATGGATAGGCTACCAAGAAAAATTCATCATCGGGCTTGACTCTATCTGCCATCTTCACTTTCTCACTAAAACCAAAATCCTCAAAAAATGTTGGCTTTGTGAGATAGTCCAACTTAAAGGAAGATCCACCAAAGGCTGATTGTCTGGCATATTTAACCTCACTGGCCTCTGGAAAAAACTGGTTTCACAAGTTTGTCTTCATCAATTTCTTGCTGGAAATGAAGAAACTACGATATGACAACAAAAGTTTCTAAACAACAATCTCTATAGGACAATACTAATGTTCAAATGATTGGTATCGCATTGTGGTCAAAATGCATATCTAGCAATAGGAGACTCAATAAATAAGAAAAACAAAATTATTTGGACCCAGCAAAGTGGTGCCACTCCCCAAGGATAACACCAGCAGGTGCAACGATCCTAATTGAACTTGAGGGAACTGAATGCTAACCTCCAAAAAAAAAAAAGAAAAAAAAGAAAAAAAAATCTGATTGTTAAATTAAAGAGTTCAAGTCAAACCAATAAATATATTGTACAGAAGGGCATAAAACAGCAAAAGAGGCCTCAGGTTCTTCGCCCAAAAAGGCCTGTCAGAGGATACATTTTAAGATGCTGATCTAAACCAAGAGGATTACTATTCTTGTTCGTGTGGCTTTCTCAGGACTGACAAAGAGGTCGCAAAATTCACGAATCAATTGCATGCTCCCGGTCATCT
This sequence comes from Sindora glabra, assembly GCA_020226215.1. Classification (NCBI taxonomy): domain Eukaryota; kingdom Viridiplantae; phylum Streptophyta; class Magnoliopsida; order Fabales; family Fabaceae; genus Sindora; species Sindora glabra. Next base: position 117,745,020 of record CM035225.1, on the reverse strand, counting down.
CTATCCCACCTTCACCATCACCTGATATCATCAAGTTTAACGAATTAAACTGCAGTGATAATTGGTAATTAAGGACCAAACGTACTTCCTAAAATGAGAAATAAGGGGAAAAAAAAATGAAAGCATATAGATAGAGAGAGAGAGAGAGAAAGGACCTGGAACAGATGAAAGCCCTGCTGTTGGAAATTCAATCTCCTGTATAATATAGTTTGCTCATTACTGGTACTATAATAGTTTCACGTTTAGTGTAGTTTCCCTTCAACTCTTTCATTTAGAATGAATTTTACAGTACTCACCATTAGCTGTTTGTCATCCTTCACAGCCAATTCAACTGCCACTCTAGCCTGTAGGTTAATTCAAATAACAAACACAGTTTACTGCTCCAATAGCATCTGTTCTATGGTGAATATGACACAAAATTACAATTTATTAACAGTCTACCAGATTGGTATTATCACCAAAAAGTGGCCCGTCAATTTTTATGCTCAAATTCATAGCTCATTCCTCGCTACTTTCACAGATTTTTACAAAGAACGGTGCAAGGGAGAGAGAAAATATAAAAAAATAAAGAGATAAATAAAGACTTACTTGTTCCAGAAGCTCAGAATAATCGACAGGGAAAGGCACGTCAGTCTCTAGGGAGGCACGGCCATCCCCAGAAACAGAACAAGCAGCTAATTTGCGATGTCGAGGTAGCATGGAAGCAGTAATTCCTCGTATTTTGATAAACCCATCATTTATTGGCGAGAAAGTTTCCAAATTGACGACCTGCAGATTCAGAATAATAATCAAGGAAAAGAACGGTGGGGAATTTGAAGGCTTTAAATCACAAAACGATCAAATGTATGATTATATGAATTTTTTTGCCTTTGAAGTAATTGGAAGGGAAGGGATTGCAATCGGAGAATTAGAAGAAATCACGGTGTTGGATAAAACCATTTTGAACCTGCACCTCTCATGCAGTGAGGAGAGCGAATTAGCACAAGAGTCTGGACTGCAAACAGTAGGCGTTGGGGTGTCGGGATGCGCTTACGTGGGTGATGAGAACCTCTTGCTCTCTAAATTTGCTATTCGATTGGATAGGATGATTCTCCTTCCCAACAAAGTAGAATTTGATTTCTTTCTTTTGACAAAATAATCAGGAAAACATTTTCCATGGTTTTTTTATGACTTTTTTTTAATGTTTTTACCTAAAGACTAAATACTTTTCATCTATTATAAATTTGAACTATATTAATTTAATTCTGCTTTCAATTTTATCTAGTGAGATCATTATGATAATTCATATGGTTGGAAAAGCAATAGAAATACAATGGCATAATTAAATAATTTTTGGAGGAAACTTTGGTACAGTTTTTATGTGTATTTGTTATGAAGTGCTCAACCAAAATTTTACATGTGAAGTCAATTTTTAATAAATAATTAATAGTTATATTTGTTGAATTGTAATTATTAATGGTGAATAGAAAAAAAATACAAATGATTGAGAACTTTATAATAAATACTTATAAACCTTGCTTAAGCATACTTCATAATTCTTCATCTTTCCATTATTAAAAAATAAATAGTGACACAAAAAAATAATACATTAGTGTTTGTATCAAATTTTAATAATAATACTATATATACCAAAAATTGGATTTAAATTTGAATTCTAAATATAAATCAATAGTCATAATTAAATATAAAATAATAAAATCAATTTGTAAAATTTAAGTTTGTGAATATAAAAAAATTTAAAAGTTAATTTCATATCTCATTTTTAGTATTTATAATATTTTTAATTTTTAATGATGTGTTAATAGAAGAATTTAATAAATTAATATGCTGAAAGACTAAAATAATACCAAATAATTTACATTAAATTGTGATAAACTATATATAAATAAATTAGTGGATGAATAATATAGATGTTTGCCAACACTCCAGAAGTGCACAAGTACCTTATGTTTTAGTAATTTATTACTCCTTATATTGAAAAATAATGATATATATAAATGTTTAATATTTTTAAAATCCTGCAAAATAAAAATATTGTGTAATTATATGAATATTTTGTTGTACATATGCCATTCTCATATAGGTCATAACTAGTATTAACATGTGATGTTATAATTAAAATATAAAATTTTCTATTCCAATAATTATAATATCATCTATCTTCGTAGAATTAAATTCGTATGAGATGCATAATCTGATAAATGAACCAATTATGAATTATCAAATAAGAATAAAATAACTAGATGTGAACAATAAATTATAACCAATATGCATTGATTCATCTTATGATGAAAAACCAGTACAGAGATTTCCTTGCAATACGCTTGCAAGCCGAGAATGGAGCAAATATTTCTTCTTATTTACAGTTGCATACTATCGTAGACTTCTTATTGAATTGAACCCAACCTTGCTGGGAAGTGATACAATTCCACCAGAAAAGAAAGAAAAATCATCTAAACGTAGCGTTTCATGTAGTCTTCTGCGATAATGTAGTCAAGTTGCGGATAAAGTTGACAAGCTTCAACCTCATCCTCTCCTATCTCAAAATTTGTAAGGCACCCTTCAAAGAAGACATGGTAATAGTGCACCAATCCCACCTGCTGCGCATACACTAGTCCTGTTGATTGTACAACAAAAATAAAACATACCAATTACAACCAAGAAAAAAATGATAGAATTGAGAATATCTGATTTAAATAATATCTGATATTTTTTAAATTTTTTTTATTTTTTATTACATTTTGAATTCAATTTCTAATTCGTACGTGTAAAAACTCTCTCTTATATGCAATAAATCTTAACAAAATGTAAAATCTATTTTATATATATTCTAAATCTAAATAAAGATAAAGGGATAAATGGAATTCACAAATACTAAAATAAATCGTTTGAAAAAAAAATAATTAATTTTATTTGTATTTTTAATTTATAACCTCTTCTAAATTTATATATATGATACAACTTAATCCTATTTAATTTAAACTAAAATAATGGATACGAATGTGTTATCATTGTACATAATCTCTTGTGCACATCCACTGCTCATAAAATAATATGGAAAACAATACAAATGCAACTATTTGTACTTGCACGACACTTCTCTTAGGTCTAAAATTACGCCATGTTCAACAAGCACGAAGTGATATAATAATATATTTGATGATGATGATGATGATTTTACCTTCTAAGGAAGCCAGATACTGTTGTTCGGAGATGGAAGATTTGTTCAACTCTTTCCCTATGAGTTTCTCCCAAATCTGAACAACTTCTCTTTGAGATAAGATGTTCTTTGGCGGTCTTATATACACAGTCTTGTTCAGAGTTCTTGGGTCATCTATGGTTTTCATAGTGTACATTGCTATATCATCTTCATCCACATAAATTGCTGCCGCCAATTCAAGAACCTCAACTTCAGAAATTGTGATATGCATGAACTTTGAAGGGTATAAAGACAAAAAAATGCCATAGTGATAAATACTTGATAATCTTGCAGCGCTACTCTTTTAGGTTTGGTTTGCTTAAACATAGAAATAAATCTACCTGTAAATTTTTATTTAAAAAGTGCTTAAAATTATTTAATTAATTATGATTTTAATATGAGAGAATTAAGCATGTAAAATGTATATAAAATTGGTAGAACATATATATATAAATAATTTTTAAAATTTTTTTGACTCTGTTTAAAATTACTATACATAAAAAGAAGATATCAAAATTTTTGGAGTCGGAGCCCTTCCCATCCTCCTCCCTCTTCCTCTTATCGCCTAACATCCTGTTCTCCAAACCACCTCTTATAAATCCCTTACACTAAATACATGTAGCAAATCTTGTTTAAGATTGGCCGTGATTATTTTAAGCTGGTGGGTTAGTTTTAAAAGGTTTGTTTATGTAATAGAATGCAAAGAGAAATGCTATCTATGCACTATTTTTTCTTCATAATAACCTCAAATATTCATTAAACATCATGCAAATTCTTGCATGAAATTAAAAAAAAAAAGGTATATGGCCCCATAGAAAAATTTGTCTTTAAAGGGCATCATGAAAAAAATAAAATGTTCATTGAATATTACTCAAATGTAAAATAAATAGCCAATCAGTTCAAACAAATTATATTTTGTGTGCAGAATGAAAGAGATTACTATAATTTTATTTCATTATATATAAAGAAAGGAATACTATATTTATTTATATATTATGATTAAAAAATTAATTCTTACAATTATCACAGTAAAGAAAAATAATTTAGAGAAAGTGTTTTTTTTATTAAATTCAATACATTTAACATTGAATATATAAACCATTTTTTATATATTTGTAGTTTATAAATATACTCTTATGAAAAATATTTTTTATCAAAATAAACAAAGTAAGTAAAGGCTTCATTTATTTTATCATAAAGTATTTTTTTTTTAAAAAAGATCATTTGTATATATATTAATTTAAAAATGATGAACTATATATGATTGCGATAAAAAATATAAATATTTACAGTTGTAATAATAAAAAAAATATTTTTTAAAATTATTAGTATTTAATATTAAATAAATAAAATATATTTTATCATTTTAATATTTTATAATTATATTTAATAAAAAAAAATTTCTATTCAAACAAAGCAGAATCCCTTGAGGGTAGAATGAGGCGGAATACCCTTTTTGTTGCCATCTCCAAGCAAGACGACGGAATCCCTCGAGGGTAGAACGTGGCCAAGCTGACACAGGCCACCAAGGATGTAACCGGCAAAGCAATTAGCGGATATATATGTGTGAGGTATGTTGGCCTCTTCAATGGCTCTCCTCACTACCATTTTGTCATCAAATGTAACTCTTCCTGGCTCCAATGCATGTCCCATCCTCGCAGGATCCGTCCCAAACTCAGAAGGAAGAAATCTCTGCGCATTCATACAGCCAAATTCGTTTGGCTCAGGAGAAAATAAAATTTTTAAAAAATATTTTTTTAAAAGGATATATTTTAACAAAATAAATTAATTTTTTATTAATCGATGTATAATGAAAAAATATTTTCTGATGTGGTACAGAAAAAAGCTAAGTTCTTCCAATAATTTTTTTTGAATTGATACTATTTTATCAAAATAATTTTATAATAAACATATACACATAAAAATTAAGATTTTATATTTACTTATATCAAATATGAAGGTCAAAAATTACAATTTCATCAATAGAAAATGTCATATTATGAAAATAATTTTAAAATATTTTGAAATTTAAAAAAAATAATTCAATAAATAAAAAAATCAACCTCCCAAAAAAAAAAAACTCCAACCTAAAGGGTTGAACAAGTATACTATCACTAAGTAAATGTACAGATAGCTCACAACAAATATTAATTTTGGCATCTACATTAATGGTATCCACACCAACAAAGCCAAGTTAAATCAAGAACTAGAGAAGGTTCGGACTAGTGAGGCACTAACGTTAAGTGAGGAAGGGGCATTTAAAAAATGAATTTCTTTTTTAAAAAATGAAAGTCACTTTTCAAAAAAATTAAAACAACTTTTTAATTGACTAAATTTTATTTTTTAATTGACTAGTTTTTTTGGATATCTAAACATGAAAAAGCAAGAAAGCAAATTTCAAAAAATTATTTTTCCCCCAACTAAATAGAACTTAAGTTATTGTACGGAAAATTGCTAATGATAGTTAACAATAATTTGTCAAATTAATATATAATTGTACATAACATTATTTTATTTATAAATTTTATAAAATTGATAATATTTTTTGGCTATATTTTACAATAATTTAGTATCTTAAAACTTATTACCTTTTTCAGTTTAAAAAATTAAAAATGATGAATTTTCATTTTCATTTTAACTAATGTTTATATTTGTCAAGAGCAAATTCAGGTTGGGATTACACATTATGATGATCACTATTAATGCAGAGGTTTTCCAGAAAAACTTGTGAAAGAAAATGCTATATATTTGTATAAAGTAGTGCAATAATGTTGTATTCTTTCAAACCGCCTAACTAGAAATTTTGACACTAAGGAAAGTATTTAAAGTTTTGTAAATTATATATAATTTTAAAATTTTTGAAATAATCAAAATTATTATATATAAAAATTAGAAATACTAAAAAATTTTAGGTTATACCTACCCCTTTGCTTCCGCCGACATTGTTGTCGGTGTTGTTGACAATTTAAAGGTAATATTTAACAAATTAAACTGTTAATAATGATGTTTGTATAAAGTAATGCTATATATTTGTATAAAGTAGTGCAATAATGATGTTGCATTTTTTCAAACCGCGTAACTAGAAATTTTGATCCTAAGGAAAGTATTTAAAGTTTTGTAAATTATATATAATTTAAAATTTTTTGAAATAATCAAAATTATTATATAAAAAAATTAGAAATACTAAAAAATTTTAGGTTATACCTATCCATTTTCTTCCGTCGACAGTGTTGTCGGTGTTGTTGACAATTTAAAGGTAAAATTTAACAAATTAAACTGTTAATTTTTACCTTTAAAATATTAAGTTTTCACTAATTTTACCTTTGAGATAAGTGTTTATATCAATTTAATGTCTAAAAATTTAAGTTCAAATAAAATTTTAATTCCTTTAACTAATATTAACTATCTTAGATAAAGATTAAAATTTGACTTAAGCTTAAATTTTCAAAAATCAAACTAATACTAATCTTACTTAGTTTAAAAATGAAATTAATACAAATTTAATATTTTGAAGATTAAAATAAGATTTTAATCAACCTAAGAATATATAATAAAGGGAAGTTTATAATACATTATTAATATAATGATATATTTGACCACACATAAAATTGATAATCTCCTAAGATATAGACAAGAATATATTAATGGTCAATTCCTTGGAACACAAAACACATGATAATATATTATTGTTAAGATCTGGAGATAAATTTTGATTGCAACAAATTTTAAGAGCACATTAAAGTTAAAGATGAAATTAATAGAAATTTAATATTTTGAAGATTAAAATAAAATTTTTAATCATTCTAAAAATATATAATAAATGTAAAGTCTATAATACATTATTGATATAATGATACGTCTAATACATCTAATCATGTATTAAATTAATAATCTCCTAAGATATAGGTAAGAATATACTAATGTCAATTTCTTGGGACACAAAACACATGATAATATTTTATGGTTGACACGATTTAAATAACAAAAAATTCAATATTTTAAAAAGGTATCTATAATTATTGAAAAAATAAAAACAAGACCGGATAGAATTTGTTCATTATGAGCAAATTTAAAATCTTTACAAACAGAACTAATCATTAGTTTCCAACTATGAGGCGGATAAAATCCTATACATAAATCAATTAATAAAAAAATAAAAAAAACTTTTATTGTGTTGCTTAAGTTATATAGAAATTCTTGAAAATAAGTTCTTGATTACCTATAATAGAATAACCACTTAACATAACAAAACAGATTATATTTGCTGATAAGTTCAAAATTGTATGGATACAATCGTGATTGTGCGCCTTAATGAATTGGACCATTTCTTTGTAGATTCCGATAAGATCTAGAGATAAATTTTGGCTGCAACAAATTTCAAGGGCACATCAAGTTTTTCTCAGGAAGTTACGAGTTACGTACCTTGACATTCCCAGCCTCTTTGATGGCATCAACAAGCTTGAGTTGGAGGAGTATTTGGTGGCTGCGAATATGAACACCAGAAATGGCAGAAATAACGACATCAACAAGCTTCACTGCATTCACAAGGCTCCGCTGGTCGTTGAAAGAACCAGGCACAAGGCGAGCACCTTGCTCTTTGAAAGACAGGAGCAGCTGAACCTTCTCGATGTCCACACCAATCTCTGGCCTATGAAGAACGAAGGTTTCATGTCCTTTTCTCAAACTCGCCCTCACCAACCTTTTACCTAAGTACCCAGTTCCCCCAACAATAAGCACTCTGCTTTTTTCCATCTCTCTCTCTCTCTCTCTCTTTCTCTTTCTCTAAGTTTGGTCTTGTGGTTTGCGGAGATGAGTTTTTCTATTTTTACACCCAGATATATATAGCAAAGTCAATGGAGTGTTTGAATCTTGGAGTGTACATATGGGTTCAAATTAAATATTTTTTATGTCAAATATAAATATACATAGTTTAGCTTAGGTGCGTGTACAAATGAGAACTATATTGCTTTGGCTTTGAGGTAAAGACTTGCAGATGAAGAATTTTGGCCTCACAGATTCGGGAAAAACAGAGATATGTCTCATTCGACGTTTCTCATCCGAGGAGGCATTTCTTTGAGACAGCAAATTAACCGATCCTTTTTGTCAATTGACTCTAGGATTGGGGATACAACATCAAATCGGGTCGGGTCTATAATTGTTAGAGATTTTTTAAAATTAGCAAGTTTTAATTAATTTCAATGATCGTTGATAGGCTTTTATTTTGAAAAAACGGAACCATTATAATTGTGACCTTTACGGTAGATTAGCTGTTATTAGTTTTTATGGTTTTGCAAAACAATAAAGTTTTAATGGATTAGACCATTCGATAGTTGGATGAAACGAAAATGAATGAAGGTAAAAGATGAATAAGAAGTTATTAATAAATTAGATAGTATGTTAGGGATCATAGATTTAAATCTATTACAAATAATGTACCAAAAAAAAGAAAAGGTGAGTAGAAATAGAATGAAATAATTATTTTAAAATTTTCAATTTAGTTAGAAATTGAATGGTCATCTCATCCTTTTTTTATCTTTGGTATAGTGAAATAATATTGAAAGGCAAATTAATTGAGGAGAAAATGAGGAAGAGTTAAATTATAACATTGTAATAAAAAATCTGCAAGCAAGAAAAAATAAATAAATGGCAACATAGATATGCCAAGACAAAGTGGACATTAGAACTTGCCAATGCTATTCATATTCATTTATTTATTTATATTCACTCTCATTCTTATTTTAGTTGTTGATACATAATTTTGTTCAAATAATAATATAATATAAAATTTTTTAGAAATATAATAAAATAAAAATAAAAAAATTAATCCCTTATATCTGCAACAAATCGTGCGTATAATCCCATCCACCGACAATAAAAGAAAATATAACTTACCGACAATGCTTTACGTTTAAGTTAGGTGAAATTTAAATTAAATGTAAATTAGATGCAAATAAAATTATTGAAATTTCATTTATAATAGTTAAGGTAAGATCATTTAAAACAAATAAGGGGAGAGGAGAAAAAGGAGAAAAAAAATTAAAAAAAGAAAGAAGAAAGCAAAGGAAATTGAAAAAAGAAAAAATGGCTACTAGAATGGGAAGAATGAAGCTGGGTTCGTAAAGCTTGTAAATATCTACACAAAAGCTGGGTTCGACGCCAACATGATCAAACCAATCGACGACGCCAACATGTCAAACCTATCGACGACGCCGTTGACAGCGACATCACCTTTCTCAACACCTTCAATATCCATGGCCTTCATATCAATGGGATTCTTCTGGGCAAGGTGTTGCCGTGTTGGAAGAGGAGAGAGAGATAGGCTATTTTAACTTTTTTTCAAAAAATGACAATAATGGGTGGGATGGCACCATCCATTGTCCCATTCCATCTCAGTTTAGTTTTTTTTTTTTTTTTTTTATTCATTCTTTTTATTTTAAATTTTATTTATTTATTTATTTTTAATTTAATATTTCATTTGATATGTAATGTTAAGATATTAATTTAGATAATTTTTATGATAGAATAAATTAAAATAATTTAGGAGTTTAAATTATTTTAGTATTCTTGAGATGAAAAATATTTTAAAAATTAAATTAAATGATTTGACTAAACTAAAAAAAACTCAACAATAGTACAAGTAAAAAAATCTCATTTATTGTTTTTTATAGATGAAATATTTTAATTTATTTCATTTTATTGCATTTATACGTACACTTATTATTTATCTCATGTCTAAAAAAATAATAAAATAAATATAATATAAAAAAGGGTTTCCTTTTTGAAAAAAAAAGTGTGATGATGGGATGGCATGATGATAATGTCGTCCCACCCTGTGTGCATTTTTATTTTTTCATTATTTATTTTTTACATAAAGGAAAATTTTCTTTGTGTTCAATAATATTGTTAGGATATTATTTTCTGCAATGATGGAATAAGTTAAAATAGTTTGAAAATTTAGTTTATTCTAATATTCTTAGATCAAGAGATATTTTTAAAGTTAAATTGAGTGAATTAATTAAATAAAAAAATTTAATATCATTACACATAAAAATTATTTTATATTAATTATGTGCACTTATAATTTATATTTTTAATTAAAAAAGATATGTTTTGGGATGACGAAATAATATTAAAATTAATTATAAATATAATAAATATAATTTTAATTTTTATAAATAATTTTTATTCAAATTTGACCACAGAGTTAGATAAATTTGATACATTAAAAATTATAAAATAATCTTGAAATTATGATTTCAATTTTTTTTAACAATTCTTTATTCTAATTTAGTCATAAAATTAGACAAATTAAATACTTTAAAATTGCAAAGTAATATTAAAATTTTAATTTTAATTTTTTAAATAATTTTTATCTCAAATTTTACCATAAAATTGGATAAACTTAATATTTTAAAATTATAATAATATTAAAATTTTAATTTTAATTCTTTTAAATAGCTTCTTTATTTAGTCACGAAGTTGGATAAATTTAATACTCCAAATTAAAAATTATTGATTTGATATTTTTTAAATAAATAAATAAGATTATTTAAAATATTTTTTTCTTAATCTTATTATTTTAAAATCTATATCACAATCATTTTAATAAAAATATTTTTAAAATGATAAAATAAATATTTCAAAAATAATAAAGATAATATTTTAAAAATAATAAAATTTATGCTTCTAACATATTTAAGTTAAGTAATCTGATTGTAAGTACAATCATTACGATACTTATATTATTGAAACATTTTATTTTGTTCAAATCTTACTATATAGTTGGATGAATTTGACAACCTAATCAATAGGGGTATAAATAAGTTGGATTAAGTTGAACTTTATCCTAAATAAGTTAAGCTTATTTTTAAATTATTAATCTAAATCTAACTTATTAGCCTATATAAAGTTAAAATTTAAAGTCAACCTGACTAATTAAAAAAGTCTGATTAAGTCTATTAACTTATTTAAAAGCTTCCTTGCATAAATAGGCCTTCAAATTTTCTAATAAACTAAAGTTTTCTTAAGATCCAAAATTGTCCAATAACTTAATTAAAATTATATATATATATATGTGTGTGTGTGTGTGTTAAAATGTTTATATCACTTGTATATATAATATATTATATTATATTATTTATAAATATATTTATAACTAAATAGGTCAACCTAATAGAATTATAAATCGAGCTTAAAATAAAAAAGCCTAACCTATTTATTTAAATAGACTAATTTATTAATGTAAATCTAGTTTAGTCTAAGCTTGACTTATTTAAATAAATAAATCAAGCTAAACTAAGCCTTAAGTAGGTTAAGTCATAATCCTTTGATAGACCACTTAGTCTACTTCCACCCCTACTAATCAATAAATTAACTAAAATTAATATTAAATTTTAAAAAAAAATACACATATAATATAATAAGCATTATCATAATTTAATTCAAAAGATATAATTAAAATAAATAGATAGTCATTCTTTGAACAGACATCATAGATTGTTAATACTTTTCCTACACGTAACTAACTCCTGAATTTAAACTTTAGAAATTAAAATCATTTTTAGTATTTCAAATGCACTATAAAAAATGACTAGTAGCAATTCCATTTTCTTTATATCTTCACTCTAATATTCTGAAGAGGTATCAAAACCACTCAAATCCCACAAATTTTGTTCCGGGCACATTGCAACATTAGTCAATACATACCTATCCATGTTAATTTGAGAAAAATATGTATTAAATTATTATTTATTATTTTAAATAAATATCATAGATTAATTTATGAATAATTATTTATTTATTTATATTTATAATAAATAAATTCATGCATTATTGTACAAATTAATATTGTATATTATAAAATAAAAAATTATATTAAAATTTGTAACTTAATATAATTTAATTATTTTTAAAATTATTTTATTTAAATAAATTTTTATGAAAACAGGTCCCATTTCAACGCTAATCCAAAGCTAACCAAGGTTCAAAATGTATACAATGCTTAACGTAATGGGGCTCGCACGCGCACACAAACTATTTTATAACGGAAATTCAAACCGTACTTTACTACATGTAACATGCGATTATTTGCTATATCAATAAAAATAATTGATTTTAATAATTATTTTTAAAATAATTTGTTTTATATTTAATAATTGATTATAAATAATATATTCTATTGTTTAGATAATGTATAAAATAATTACTTTTTATTGATAAATTATTAAAAAAGCTAATAATATACATATAATTATATCAAAATCGCTAATTTTTTTAATCTTTTTTATATTATTGTTTGTATAAAAATACATGAAATATATTATTTAATTTATGTATAATATTTAATATATATTCTCATTTACAGAAGTTTAACTTTTGATAATTTAAATAGGATTTATATTTATTTTGATATCTACTAAATTTTAAAAAGTTTAAGATTATTAAATTAAAAAATCTTGAAATTCATTAATAAATTTAAAATAAAAAATGTGGTTGGTATAAATATAAAATATAAAATTTATATTATTAGAAGAAGAGCAACAAAAGTAAAAAAAATTAAAAAAATGAGTTCAATATAGGCATAAAATTTAGAATTTCTCTTTCTATAATCACAATTAGAAAATAAGTTACTCTAAGTAATTTATAGAGTAACTTATTTTTTAATTATGATAATTACTTGTTAATTAATTTTCAGAAGCTTTTAAAGTTGCAACCAAATATCTTTAAAATGATAATAATTTATTATTTAACCTATAATCACTAATCATAATTTCTAATTATTATACCAAACAAGCTATATATATTCCAAGTTTATTATTTTGAACAATTTTAGAAAGATATCTCAAATATTATTGTTAAATATCCATGTAGTTTATAATTTTGAATGTTTTGATTTTATTGTAATATTAGTTTTGGATTAAATGATTTTCATTTAATATATATTTGTATATATGTTAACGATAAAATATTTAATCAATTGTATTTGATATTAAAATAATTTTAAGAGTTACAAATATCAAGAAAATGACTATTATTGATGCTAAGTACAAATGAAATCAAAATCTTTAAAAGGAATTGAAAATATAGTTTGGAAATTCTAATTATATAAATTTATTTGAAATGGTAGCTATAAAATAAGATAATAGTGAAAATTAATATTAATAAAAATAATTAAATATAAAATAATAATAATTTAATAAATTAATGGATGGACCATATTGATAATATATATTCAATAATTATAATTCATCCGTAATCTGTTTAAACTTTTATATTGGATTATAAATAAGTAAATAGGAACACTCTACTTCTGATACGATATATGTTTACCCAACTGCATTCGTTTGCCGCATTGAAAAACCAAAGCAATGAATTTGAAGCACTAAATAGGCTGATCGGATATAAAGGGCCCCACAACACAAAAGCCATGGTTCGGTATATTTTAACGTACACATTTGGCGCATGAAGATGAAGCAATCTAGCAAAATGACTTTCGGCAAACAAAACTAGACGTCATTGATGACTTGAGTACCGTGCCATTTTAGATGAAAAATTAACTTTATTTTTTAAAAAATTTCACTACACGTTATTAATATATTATTAAATATTAATTTTTTTTACATAAAAAGAGAACTATTTATACGTTAATTCAAATACGATGGGCTGAATTCTCCATCTAAGCTCTTCACTCTATTCCTTTCTCATTTTTATTTCATTTTATTATATTTTATGGTATCTTAGTTAATTTTCCTAACCGTTTGGTTTTTCAGAAGAAAAAATTATGCGATGTTTTCTTGTTCTCAATTGCTTGTGTAAAATACCGAAGGCTGAATCACTATTTTCCTTCCACAAGCGTTGATTTCTTCCCTCTGATCTCATTAAAAACTAATTCAATCAAACTAATTAAGGACTACTATAATTCAACTTTGGATGCTCCCAGAAGGATCTAGTTGCCATAAAATTATTGTCTATTTTAGTATTCTTTCATGAAATTTTAGTCCGAATTTACAATTTCAGGACTGCCAGTTTAAATTAATTTTTTCTGGATGAAATTTTAGTGGTAGGTGAAGAGAAGTGACGAAGACCCTTCTAGAAGCTGGAAGACCTTCGAGGGAGCCAACGGAAAGCGATGGGCTTGGGGCGCCTGGGAAAGGCCGGAAAAAGACAAAAAGGAAAAAAAAAGATGCGGTGAATATAAATTTAGTACAAAAATGAATACTTGATTCGTAATAAATCAAGTACATGGAGTGTTTTGAATTCACATAACATATTAATCATTCGTTTTTTTTTTCAAAGATATCATTCATAAAAATATTTATTTTTAAATATTAATAAGAAAACATCATATAAATTTATATCTTATAATTAAAAAATAATACTTAAAATTATAATAAAAATAATTTTATTTGAGAAAAGAAATTATTTTTTACTAATTATTTATATTTAATATTAAATATATAAATTATATTTTACTATTTTTTACAATCTTAATATTTTATAATTAAAAATATTTTCTGTTGAAGTAAACGGAATCATTGTAACTCTAACTTTTTAAGATTGATTGACTTAAAGTAGAATATAATTCATTAATCTAAAACACTAATTCAAGTTATTAAAATAGTTAAACATATTGCTGTATGTATTAGTCTGAGTCTTAAATACGCAGGTTTCACAAAATTTTAAAATTTTCTTATAATTAAATTTATGGTTTATGTAATCTATTAAATTTTAATTTTCTAGAAATTAGTGGATATCGAATGGTTATATGTACGTTGCAAACAATGAAAGCGTTTTATATAAGAAAGGCGATCGATATATTTTTGTAATTTAATGGATTATATGGAGGTTGCATATACTTTATAAAGGGGTTCAATATAATTTATTCATAAGTGAACAGAAATCCAATTCATATTATTATTTATTTATGTATTATTACATTATTAAAAATTATTAAAACTATCTTATTATTAGTAAAACTTCTTAGTTATTCTCTTTTTTAATGAGAATGTAAAATTTATTTATTAATATTAAAAAATAGTTTGTATTGAAAAAGAATCAAATTTTTTAAAAAAATCAATTTAATTTCATTATTTGGGTATTTTAATATGGCATTGATCTCTTTGTGTTTTAATTTTAGGAAATGTAGTTGCCGTTTTTATTTTACCTTGAGGAGCATTTGAATTGGATTTAAAAATCAACTACTTAGGCATGTATTTTTTTTTGTTTTGTAATTATAATTCCTATATTGGTTCTATAATTTTGTTGCTCTTGAACTTACTTATCAGATTAAAAATAAAACATCTTTTTATTTTGTCTGAACTTTTTATTTTTAATTTCCTTATAAACCAAATAATATCAGCAGAAAATGGGAAAAAAAAAGAAAGAATATATGATGGAAAATTCATTAGGAAATACGAAGGTGGTCTAAACAAAATAACACATCAAAACAAAATTAAAAAAAAAAAGTTAATCACCAAAAAAAAATAAAAAAGAAAAGATAGTTGGATTCGTCGGGTTTCTGGTTTTATTAAATTAATGGCCAATTCAATTAAGGGCCTTGATCTTGTAAGCAAAAAAATTAAGGGCCCAAATTCTTATTCTATGGGATTCAAGATATAAAATCTTTCTATAGCGTAGAATTGACCCCAATACATGCAAAAGCCTTGGAATATCCCGAACATATGCAGCCCACAATTTTATTTTTTTTTTAGTTTCATAGGACGCACAATTGCGTCTAAGGTGAGAACATCCCTTTCACGTAGGGAGAGAAGTAGAACACGATCATCGAATCTTGAATGATGATAATGGACCATGTAACTTTAAATAATTGTTAATCATAACATTATATAAATTTTGATAATTACATTTTAAATGCGAAATAATTCATAAATTTTCTTAACTGTATTATTTATTTTCTTTCAATAATTAATGAGGTCAATAGAATTATAAATCTCATAATTTATAATAAAAAAAAGCATACATGGAGTGAGTTCGGGGAGTGAAGGACGCATTACTCATTTTAAATAGCGTTAGGTAAATAGTTGACTGAACAAACGACGTGCAAAAAATTTTCAGATGTTGCTACATAGTTTTTGCATGAAAAATTAGGATTTGACAAAATTCATAATTATATTACCGCACATGTTTCTGACCCCAAATCACTCTTAAACGAAGTCGTTTTACTGAAAAGTGAGCCTATTTCTAATGATGCTCTTCAAATTGAGATTGTTTAAATGCAAATGGCATTGGAAAAGCACAGATATACTATAACGCCTGTTCAACAAAGAGGTTGTTGCATGACATTGTACCCAAGTCTTCATCAAAAAATAGGTCAACAACAAAGAATATGCCATACAAATCTATATAAAAAGAAATAAAGACACAGCCTCTTGTTTAGATGTTTAGGTAATTGGGCTGTTCTACTATTCTTGTGAAAAATATCACTGTAAGCACGTAAATTCGCGTAGAGGAAAGCGTTTAACATAGTTTATATAGACAATGTCAAAACATATTTGGAAAGGTTATGGGCAGATATCTTTTTCAGTCGGATCAAATATCAAACACTTGACAAGCAAATATATATATATATATATATATATATATATATACAGAATTACAATGAGCTATAGTACTACCAAATGAATCAATTTTACAATTCTAAATTAAGTTCAATTACGAACTAATGGATGACTTTTTATATCATGATCCACTCAATCGTGATTGATGTGGAATTTATTTTTTAATTTTTACTAGCCTAACTAACTCTATTTTAATATCATCATACAGTTATTATTAGACTAAGTAATTCAATTAACTAATTCCCTTTTTATATACCATTCACATATTTACAAACGGTGGTCCTAATATGGCATATACTAAACTATCTATAGGGTCCATATCATTTTCTATCTACTCTTTAATTATGATTGCTCTCAAAGAAATTCATGAGATATTTACTCTTGAGTTAGTAGTGGTTATTAAAGAACTACAACAAACAAATTTATTGAACATTTTAAATAAATAGTAATGAGTCATAAATTCAATAACAAATAACCTTCCTAGTAATCAGAAATAATCATACTCAAATCCATTTTATATCATCGAGGTATACATTTACAACAACCTACAATCATATCCACAACTCTAACTCCTATATCATATAATACTATTATTCACTAATAACAACATGCAACAATCAATAAGGAAATATAAGATGATACACATATAATCCATTTTATCTGGATTTTATTATTAATTACTATCATAGACAATCTAATACAATATAACAATGTAATCTTAAAAATAGCAAATAATGAATCCAAATCACATTCATAGTAATGCATAAATGATGAACACAATATCAACCAACTCTAGTGTCAAGAGTTACTTTCATAATGCCCACTAGATTAACTTGCCTACCATTCCCCCTGCTACTCCCTATAAGTTTTTGGACAAAGTATGGCATATGACGTGATATTAGTGTTTGGACATTAGATATGAGGTGACAATTCTAGCACCTATTAGAATTACTCTAACCCTTATAGGAAAGAGCCCTTAGATGGAGAATCATGATTTGACATTATTCACACACAAGAGCTTCTAAGGCTCAATTTTTTATGTCCATATAAAGAAAACTTAGGTTCTAATGCCACATATGCATCATAAAAATAATAAACCCACCTTATCCCCTCCTAATGTTTCCAATTCTAGCATAATTTTATAACATCAATTCATTCACACTTCAATTTATCATCAATATCTATCACAAGTCATCATTCATTTTATATACATTCTCAATCAAGATTCATCATCAACCTACCACACACACACACACTCACAATCAAATTCAAGAACTATAAGAATACCATCACACATTGTAACAATATATATCAATTTATGTTATCATAGCATAATAACATATGTAACAAACCAAATGATCTCAAGTGACATTTAGATTAATACATATACATGACATACCCATATTTCACAATATTTATTACTAGTGATTTCACTAAACTCATTCTCAACTAATAATAACTACAATGTTACCACTAATGATTATTTCCTAAAATCATGGATGTCAAATAGGATTCCATAAAGGATATCTGATTACTCTAGTCGAATATAGCATTCTAGAAGTAAATTCCATAATTTATATTTGATTATGGTAGTCAAATATTACCATCTAAAGAATGCAGATCCCATTAATATTTAATTATAGTAATTAATTATGTGCATATATAATATATTATAGTATTCTAATATATATATATATATATATATATATATATATATATATATATATATATATAATTTTTCATAATATTCAAATATATACCTATATAGTCTATTAAAGTATTCAAATATAAGGCCATATATTATATCATGTTAATCAAAGGTGCTTACTTATAAAATCCCCTGTAGTAATCAACCTATGCTAATGTAATCTATTACGGCAATAGAATATATGTTAATATAATCCATTATTATAATAAAATATATCCTTAATATAATTTAATACTATAGTGGAATATAAAATAATATAGTTCAAAACTATAGTAGTATATAAAAGAATATAGAATAATATAATTCAATACTATATTAAAATAAAGGTATTGTAGTTCAATACTATAATAAAAAAGAAGATAATACAATTTAATATTAAATAAAGGTATTGTAGTTCAATACTATAATAAAATAGAAGATAATACAATTCAATATTATGGTAAAATATAAGGTAATATAATTCAATACTATAGTAGAATACAAAATCATATAATCCTATACTACAATAGAATATAAGATTGTTCAATCAGAACGATACATTTTAGTGACATCTATAATATTATTATAACTACTTATTACTTGTTCAAGTTATCATTAAACACTTACTTCATATTTTACTTATATTCATAAATGTGCTACATAATTGAATTACAAAAATTTGATTTCATCTAATCTTAATTAACATTTAAACTAGATTATTCAAGTACAATAGTTGAATATAAGTAACTTTTAGCCTGGATATTCTAATACCGCATTTGAATACAAGTGGCATTTAACTTAAGGGCATTCTATTATAGTATTAGATTATGAAAGTTTAAAAGTGAAGATGAAATTCTATAATCAATTATAGCTTTGAAATACTACCTTCAGTAGTCCAACATAATATTGGATTATTAGAATCCAAAAGTGAGGATTAAACCTTGTATTTGAATATAGTATTGGAATACTTCCTTCATTATTTCAATACAATATCAATTATAAAGGTCCAAAAGCAAAGAGTGGACCTTATATTTGATTACAGTATTGAAATTCTATCACCCCTTGTTTGCTACATTTGAGTATGATACTTAAATATTAACTTCCTTGGCATACTTCCTCTAATTGTATTCGAATACTATACTTAAATATTATCATAATCCAGACTTAGTCATGATTGACGTAAATCTCGCTGCCTAATTTCCACCAAAATTAACACTAACTATGCTAAATTATACCTAACAGAAATCTCTATATTCTTGTAATAACCGAAAATTCATTATAAATTTTATAGAAAAATGAATAAAATCTCCTTTATTTCTAAATATTTTTTAAAAGCCATTCGCTCTAAAATATAAAATTTTTAATTTACACAAATACGACATTGGAAAATACACTCAACATTTTCAACATTTAAATTATATGGATACATCTCATTCACTTTCCCTAATCTAATAGTTAACATCTCCTAATAAAGCAATTTTTTATCTCCATAGAAGTAATGAGATCCCCATATATTAGATCAACCTAAAAACATTGAAATTAAAAAAAAGGAATAAGTTATAAGAATTGAGTGAAATAATATAAAATTTTAAATTAATTAACAACAAAATAAGAAAAGTTAAACTATAACATTGTAATAAAAAAATCTACAAGCAAGAACAAATAAACAAATGGCAAGGGAAATATTACATGGATATGCCAAGACATGTAAGAGGGAAATTAAAGATAACAATTGTGACTTATATCCATTTATTTATTCATATCCACCCTTATTTTGACTCTTCCATTTCCATTTATATTAATTTTTACTATAAATATGAGTTGGATTATTATTAATCCTTCCAAATAAATATAATCTTAAATTAATTCATAAATAATTATTTATTCTTTTATATTTATGAAAGATAAATTTTTACATTATACAAATTAATATTATAAAATAATTAATAGAAAACTAACAGCTTAACCTAGAGAAGATAAAATGCCTTGAATTTATTTTGTCTTGCAAGGATTGACCTGATAGTAGGGTTAGTGATGGGTTAAGCTAGTTTGTGAGTAACTCATAATTTGATTCAAATCCTAGCTCAATAAATTAAGTCCATAAAACAAATGAATGATATATGAGTTAACTTATTTGACTCAACTTTTAAATGGGTCAAACTTTAGCTAATAGAAACTCAATTTATTTGTATCACGAACTAACTTGATATGCACACATATAAAATAAAAAATATATATGTATAACTATACATATTATAATATATATATATATATATATATATATATATATATATATATATATATATATATATATATATATATATATTATTTTAAAACAATATTTAACAATATTGAATTCTAGAATCTAAGATAATATATATTTTATTACTAATACATTACTTCAATATTTGTTATGAGAATTTTAAATATTATTTTAAGTAAAAAATATAAAATAATTAGATTAGAACTTATTGATAATTTTTCATTTGTAGATTTATCATGAGAATGAAAATCAAAGGGCAAATCTTTAACAAATAATTTATTACTTTTATTTTTGTAAGTAAAATAATTAAGTAAATAACTTTTACTTCAAAATTTATTCTTTCAAAAAAATTAATAATTTATATTTATAATTTAAATAATTAGATAAGATTCATTTTTTATTTTTTATTTCTAAATAAAGTTTATAATTTTTAAATAAGATAAATTAATAAAGTTATAAATATCAATTAAAAAATTCAAACCAATTTATCTTTAATAATTTAATTGTAGTCGTAATGTAATTTTACATTTTAAGAAAAGTTATCATTTATATTGCATTAAATATGTTTATAATACATCATCTATATATTTTTTTATCTTTATTATTAAGTTGCTAAAGATATTAACTTTCAAAAGTATTTTAAGGTATTAAATTGTCAACAAAATAGTTTATTATTGTTACTAATTTGATCTAATGAGTCCAGTCTAGCTGCTCATAAGTTTAATTTAAGCCAAGCTTAAGTCGAAAAAATTTGGCTCGAATTTATTAGCTAGAGTCAAGTCATGTGCCAGACAAATATGATGCAAATCGAGCCTAAGTTGATAGCAATCCAACTTAACTCAATTTCTTATCAACCTACCTGATGAAGTTTAGGGATGATATGATTTTTTTACCCCACAAAGTAAGGCATTTCACTCCACACAAAATAGTAAAGATGGGGTAATAATACCTTATCTTATCCCATAAAGCATCGTATTATAAAATTATTATATTTTTCCTTATACATTATTATATACATATATATACATATAGACGTATAATTTTTTTAGTCATTTTAATAATTTAATTATTTAAAAAATTAAAATATATTAAGATTTCACTTGAGATGGTGAAGGTAAAAAGTAATAATATTTTGTGAATTATGTATCAATTTTTTAATTTCAAATTATTTAGTTTAATCATATATAACTTTAAACTTATATTATAACATTTTGTTAATTATGTATGATTTGTAATATTTAAATCTAGATTTTTTTTCTTATTTACTAGTATTTGGGATTACTTAGAAATTACATATAAATTTATAATCCTTAATTTTAAGATTTGTATTTTTTAATTTCTTTTATTTTTTATTATTCTTTGCAAATTTTTGTGGAGCATTGTTGCCCTATAAGGCATGGGTATTAAGTGAATTTTATCATCAATCATGAAATATGAGATAAAATAATATTTTATCCCTTATCATAAGATATGGAATAAGATAATATTTTATTTCTAACAATGAGATACAAAACAAGAAAAATCTTATTTGCCTTCCACCTAATCGTAATCCCTAATTCGACATAAAGTCAATCCTTGAGCTTGAAGTATTTCTTGATATTGATTTTTGGTCATACCTTCCTTTAAACAAAAAGAAATATGAAATACTAATGATAGTCGGTTCAAGTAGTTGAAAACTCAATTCTCTTAAACAAAATCTTGAGATGGAGTCTTATGAATAGATAAATCTTTCATTGAAAGAACTTTACCTTTATATTGAGTCTAATCTAACTTAACTTCAAATTAGTCGAGATCCAATACGACTATCGAATACCCTAGATCCTAGGACAAAAAAAAAAAAAGAAATGTGAAATTCTTTTATTTTCAATTGAATACATCAAATTCAAACTAATTAATGGAACAGACAGCAGGTCGTGTGTGAAAGTGAATTGATCCTTCGATAATTCATATTCTCTCAATGTTTAGTCTAGAATACATACTTTTTTTTTAATAAAACAAATGATCAATCACTTAGCAACGTTCTAATTTTAAATCCAATAAATAATTAAAAACTTCAAGATACTATGGAGTCTCACTAAATAATTGGTCTCCAATTAAGTATCTATATTCCCTCATGGTATTCATTAATTCTGATATCAATTTATCATTATACAACTATGCAAATTAATTAAGGAATAGCTACCACTTCAAAGCAGCTCGGCTTTTGCCCGGAATAGATGCATGCGGCAAAGCAGTCTTGCCGAATATTTCGGTTATCCTTCTCCGCGTGCTATAAAATTTGCGAATCCTCTACTCTTCATTTGCACACTTAAAAAATGTAAAATAAAATCTAATTCGTTTGTGTAAATACAATATTAAATGAATTGGATTCTCATTTTTATTTTAATTACCGAATATGAAAATTTTGAAGCTGCTACCAACCCTTCTTGAGTTCCTATATAAATCCTTCCTTCTGAGAGTCCACCAACAAGAACAAGAAAGGCAACAATGGGAAAAAGTAAGGTTCTAGTTGTGGGAGGCACAGGCTATATTGGAAGGAGGATGGTGAAGGCAAGTTTAGCCCAGGGCCATGAGACCTTTGTTCTTCAACGCCCTGAAATAGGGCTCGACATTGAGAAGCTACAGATGCTTCTGTCTTTCAAGAAGCAAGGTGCTCATCTCGTTCAGGCCTCCTTCTCCGATCACCGGAGCCTCGTCGCCGCCGTCAAACTTGCCGACGTTGTCGTCTGCGCCATGTCCGGAGTTCATTTTCGGAGTCATAACCTGCTGTTGCAGCTCAAACTTGTTGAAGCCATCAAAGATGCTGGAAACGTAAAGGTTATAAATTTCATTATTTCCCATTTTTTTATTTATCTATTTATTCTGTTGAAATTTTAAATGAGCATTTTAATTGGTAGACTAAGATTTCAATTACCTTGGTAAACTGAAGTAAAGGAAAACTGCTTCTGTTGCTGCAATAAGTTTTCTTTCTATTAGTACAAATATTTTTTTCACGTTAGCTTTCACTAATTAAAAATGAAGCTTTAGTTCCTTCATGATCTTTTAGTTGTTGGTTTTTTCCAGATTTGTTTATAAGATGCTGGGATATATATATAGACGCACAAACACTCTTGCTAAGATAAACCTAGAAACCTATGGTTCTCCCCCACACAAGTTATATCTCTTTTTCTTAAGTAAATAAGGGAACTTATAAATATCTAACGTCAATGCTACTTCTTCCATCTTAATTTCACAAGTAAATGCCTATTTATACAAAATTGTTTTAAGAATATTTGACATTTTTTTTTCTTTACATCTTTAGTTAGATATTAAATTGTGTATGTGACTAATAATTAACCACTTCCATTATTATAAAAAAAAAAAAACGTTATATCTATTTTAAGGTAAGTGGCCAATTTGAGTTGAAATGCTTTGCAAATATAAACAATTATGTATTATGAATAATAACATTAGATTTAAATGAATATAAATAAATTTATCAACTTATTTATCAATCTCATCTATTTAATTATATATATAAGTTTACAATTCAAATGGATTTATCAATTTATTTGTCTATGATTTGGAGATCCAGCATTCGTACATTTCAATTAATAATAGTCTGTGACATTAAACTACCTACAGCTGCAAGGTAATTAATGTGCTGGACCCGTTTGAAGTTATATAGATTTTTTTAGGGTATATAACATTGGACTTAATTAATCAAATGTGAATATAAATCGTTTTTATCCTATTATTCAATATTATAAAATCATTAAAAAAAACTATTAAAATTATCTTACTCATAATAAAAATTCATAATTACTCTTGCTTTAATGTTTTATAATATGTCATCTTCCTATTTATCAATAATATAAAAAGTTTTAAATAACAATCTTTAATATCAAAGTTTAATATTTAATGCATAAAGCAAAAAATGATGTATAAATCAAATCAAACTGTAGCATTTTCTTTGCAATGAAAGAAATAGTAGGTTACTTAGTACACACATTATTCAATTGTAAAGAAAAGAAAGTTTCGAAAGGAAAACATACACCACCGCGCCATTAAAGATAATGACATTAAATTGTGATATATGTATAATTAAACAACAACTTATTAATATAATAAAGATACCAAACATTACATGTTGGTTCCCAACAATAACATTAAAGCGGGTGAGCAAAATTAATTCACATCATGTGCAATTTTTTAATTTAAGTGGCATTTAATCTAATGTTCTTAAAAAACTTTATACCTTTCATTACATTGAAAGAATTGGGTGGATGTATATATATTTGAGTTTTTTTATTTTTTATTTTTGATAAATCTTTGTATTTATTTTTCCTTCAATCTGAAATTTCCATTTATTTATGGTGCATAATGCAATTTCTTCTTTTCTAAATAAGCCTTAAATTTTGTTTGTTTTAACGGAAATTATATTTCATAAAAATATAATTATAAATTAATAAAATTATAAAAAATAGTTAATATATTCAATATTAATTTTTTTCTTTTGAAGTTATTTTTTTCCTCTATTATAATTCTAAATATTTTTTTAATTATAAGATATAAAAATATATAATATTTTTTACATATAATAAGATAATAAAAAAACTTCCAAAAAATAAAAGTAACAAGTATTTCCCGTCACAGAGTGGTTTGACTTGACGCAAAATTTTGTTCAGAAAAGTACATAGACATTTCAAAAGAAGTTGACTAAGCAGTGCAATCAAATAAATAAACGAACCACTTTGAAGCTACCCATTAATAAGTGGAGAAGGAGCCATGAGAATTTCCGATCCTCGAAGGATTATATTTTTGGTTGTAGCCACCAAATATGAATATTAAAAAAGGTAGGACAATAAATAGTTGGAAAATGCAGATGATGAACAGTTTGTACATTAATTGTGGTCTTTTCTTCAGCGTTTCTTGCCATCAGAATTCGGGATGGACCCAGCACGCATGGGACATGCAATTGAGCCAGGAAGAGTAACGCTCGATGAGAAAATGAGTGTCAGGAAAGCAATAGAGAATGCCAAAATCCCTTTCACTTACATTTCTGCAAACTGCTTCGCCGGATACTTCGCCGGAAACCTCTCTCAGATGGGGACTCTTCTCCCACCAAGAGACAAGGTGCTTCTCTATGGAGACGGCAATGCTAAAGGTACACAAATATGTGGCAGAGAATCTGTTCACGCCGGTGTAATACTTAAAATTAAACAAATGAAACTTTTATATGTTTTAATTATATTATATGTCTTTAATCATATTCAATAAATGTAAAATAATTATTAAATTTTATAATTTTTAACATTTTAAAAATTATATTTTTAATATATATAAATTTTATAAAACTAATAAATATTCTTTATTTATTAGATATGATTATTAACCATGACATAGTTAGAATATACAAAAATTTATCTTAAGATACTTATTAAAATACTTATATCAATCAATAACTTTTTCTACGATATCATAATTTTCTATTATTCAACCTTTTTACAAGTGGATATCCTATTCACTTTTCATGTAAAATTTTTAAAATTTTTATAAGAAAAATATAGATACAGAAAGATTTTATTTATTTTGATAAAAAATACTTTTTATAAATATAATTATAAAATATTATGATAAAAAATACATTTTTATTTATTTAATATTAAATAAAAATAATATATACAGTAAAATAGTTTATACTTGCTTATATCTCACGTATATTCTACATTAAATTTCAAGTTTGGTAACTAACTTTGTATTGAAATGATATTTTGTGAGGATAATTTACATGATAGATAATTTAAATCCACAATTGAATATTTTTGAGAAATTTATTTCATAAAATGATATGTTATAATATACATATAGTTTTAGTGGATACCCGTGTCTACTGATTCAGAATGTGGCATTACGAAAATATAACTTGTTAGTGGTAAATAAGAGGATTTGTATACATTCTTCTATATTAAAAAAAAAAAAAAAAACTTTTGGTTTTTAAGAATTATTCTAGAAGAAATTCTTAATTATATATACATCATAGAATACTTTGAGGTCAATTACAAAATGATATGTAGATTAATTAATAATTAGTATAATCATTGATTATATGAATTTAATGCAAACTGTAACGTATGTGTAGATATGAGTAGGATTTTAACACTAACACTACTCGATAAAATATGAGGGATGTTTGTTGGATGCTTGGCAGTGGTTTATATGGATGAAGACGATGTAGCAATTTACACAATGAAGACAATAGATGATCCTCGAACATTGAACAAGACTGTGTACTTGAGACCACCAGAAAACATTCTCTCTCAAACACAACTGATTGAGAAGTGGGAAAAACTCATTGGCAAGAAACTTGAAAAATCTAGCATCTCTCAAGAAGATTTTCTTGCTTCCATGCAAGGTAAAACCCCAGAAAGAGTGATCTAAATTAAATTAATTATCTTTGTCAACAATATTCATCAATAAATTTTTATTTTTATTTACAAATTGAAATTGTACTTATGAAGCCTCACATCTATTAAATTTAAAATTTAAGTATGATTTATAAAATATCTATCTAACTTGATCATTAAGATAATACAAACTACTTTTTTAAGCTACACATCTATTAAATTTAAAATTTAAGTATGATTTATAAAATATCTATCTAACTTGATCATTAAGATAATACAAACTACTTTTTTAAGCTAGTGGACTAGATTTAATAATTATTTTAGGCCGGTCAATCTTCACCCATTAATTATATATTTTGACTAGTTCAGCCCTAATTTTTCATTTTTATATTCAAACACTTCATCCTCAAATTTTCCACCGACCTAAAGATTATTTTTTGATGTCAAAATACTTGACCTCAAATTAAAATTTCTGACTCTGTCGTCGGCATGGTTTTAAATTATGGTTGCGATCGCAGTTGCGATATCGCGTAATGCGAAAAAATACGGGAAAATGCGGTTGTTGCAGAGCACAATTACGAAGAAATGCGGACGCGGTGTGGTCTGCAACCGTGATATTGCAAGCGATATTGCAGTTGCGAACCGTTTTTTAAAACCCTGGTCGTCGGCTTTGCTAATAAATTATGTGTTTGTTGGCTGTAACAATTCCTGGTTGGTGTAAATTTCAGGATTAGACTTCGCAGAGCAAGTTGGAGTGGGGCATTTCTACCATATCTTTTATGAAGGGTGTCTGACGAACTTTGAAATAGGAGAAGAGGGAGAAGAAGCTTCAAAGCTTTATCCAGAGGTTAAATACACAAGAATGGAGGAATACCTTCAAATATATGTCTAGTGAGATATGCAGTATGCTGTTAAAGGCTAGCAAATTGGCAATTTAAAACAATGTTCTGATGAAGTGTAATAAATGATGGCCATACGTGTCCATGAAAAGTGGTTTTCAAGCTTTGTTGGTTTGTAACATCGTAAAGAAGTTTTCTACTACTGCCAACTTGCTTTATTTGTCAATTTAAATTCGCCCATCATCATGTACTGCAGGATTTTCTTTCATTTTCATGATTTGGCAGCAGTTTCAATTAGTGAGGAAAGTGATAGTGTGAAATTGAACTAATCATGGAACCTTGCTTGGTGGGGGAGAAAGGAAAGAAAAATGATGAAAAATTTTAAATATCAAAATTTTCTTTTACTTGAAGGAAAAAAGAGAGAGAAAAAAATATATGATTAGATTATTTTTTCACATTAAAAATTTTATCTTATAACTGACTTTTAAATTTTCTTCTTCTTTTTTTTACCTATTTTTGCTTCAAACAAGTCATGGTATGACATTGGAACTAATCATGGACAATATTTGTCTTTCATAAAATGAAGAATATGTGGTATATTATAATCATGGACAAATTTGTATTTAGTCAATTTTAATCAAGTGGCAAATACACGTGTGTACGTTGATGTGTACAAATAATATAAGGTATGTAATAATTGAATGTTGTGGTGTACATATGCATAGTGTACACATAATTCTTGGTAATATGTGTAATTTATGTCAACATATCACTCAAAAATGTAGGAAGACTGATGATAGATCTTGAATTTAAATTTAGGGAGCCAAAAATTTTTGAAGGAACAAATAGCTTATGTAAAAAAAATATTTATATAATTATATAATATTAATATATAATTTTACAAATTTTGAAGGGATAAGTGTCATAGACCAGTGACTCTCTAACTAAAATCGTGTGGCATATGTCAATCATTCTTAGCAAGCATGTCAACCTTCCTACTTAAAACCCTATTTTGGTACTCTTGGTAAAGATAACAAGACATCAAAAAATTATCACTCATACAATAAATCTCATATACAACATATCCATAAGCAAATTTCGTATGTCATTGAAACGCCTACACATACTAGATCGTAAGATCCTTCCTCACATGAAACCTTTGGGTAGTATAGGCCAAAAGGAACAATTGGATAGGGAGAGAGACACTCTGTTCACTTGATTTATGCCTCATTCTATAATTTTGAGTTTGCAAGGGGACGACCACAAGTTAACACACTCTCATCCCTAACATAGTATGACCACAAGTTAACACACTCTCGTCCCTAGCATAGTATGGCCACAAGGTAACACACTCTCGTCCCTAGCATAATATCTAAGCACCTCACTAGGCCTTTAGCAGACTCCATCCCCTTAAAGAGCATTTTAAATGAAAGGCTTTTGTCAAGAGATGACATAATTTTTTTAAACTGTCATAAGCTTTTTTTGTCATGCTCTGAGTGTCCAATTCACTCAAAAACCAATTGATACGTCTAGACTTCTCAAACTCTTCCAAATTCTCAAACTATACAAAATGATCAAAATATCCCTCCAAACTTTGGAAAATAAAAAGAATAGTACACTGGTTAGATTGATTCCAAATTTCAACCATAAGACTATGATAACATGCCGAATTTTTACATCAAGTCTCATCTTTATCCAAGCACATTTACCTATTGAATTATCACAACTGTCAGCTTGTGACATTTTCCCCTACTTCAAATGTCAATGCCTTCATTAACGTTTCAATTTGAAATGTCTCCATGAAAAATCTACTTACTCTCTCAAAACTTTACAATGGTCTTCAACCTACTCCACTGAGTTACTCCCTCAATCGACTTAAAGCCTACCTCTTTGAGTATTATGAATGTTCCTCCATCTTAAATTTAGGTTGTTTGCCACCTCCACAACATATGTGTTCTCTTAGCAAAATGCATCCTTCACAATTTCTTAAAGGAGTACCTCCGTAATCTCCTTTCAAAGTGTCTTAACTTTCTTTAGTGCCGCTTTCCCACAAGCTCACTCAAACTTATTACCTCCATAACTCATCCAATAAGTAGTTGCCTCTGCAACTGTGTGCTCATTAACTCTACAACTTGCATAAATACCACCTCTACAACAATAAAAGTGTGTGCCAACTCTATAATTTATGAACAATGCTTGGCACTTTTGAATTACCTACTAACAGGTATCTTACACTTGATGTGCCATTTCACTAATATAAAACACAAGATTTATGCTTGATCTATACAAGAAGCCCTATAACCTCGCTCCAAAGTCTGGTTGTTTGCTTTCAGTCAATTCATTACTTTGATCCTCTCTGAATTAATGCACTTTAGCATCTTATCAGCCACCACAACCTACTTGGAGTTTATGCACTTTAGTATCAGGGTTCTCACGACCCTTTCTAACTCAAGTAACATCTACCAATGTCTAGGCTCTCACAGTCTTATCTTGAATGCATCCACTGACAACTTCATTAAGCATATCCTTTGATAGCTCCCCCACTTAAAGGCTTAAGGAGATTAAGCATAGAGTATCCTCCACTCTAGCTCTACACTTCACCTGTGCACAAGTAAACATGAGCTCAATATTGTGAAATCTCCTCAACCAAGCAATGATTTAGTACTAGTCTATTACCACTCCTTCAAGTCATTGTTGCCACTCTACTAAGCAACTATGTAACGTAATGCTAGCCCTTAGCATCTCATCTCAAATCTTGTAGGTGATTACACGCATTTTATCAACCCATAGATTATACACATTATATTGATTCCTCTGAATCTTCGCTCAGCCCTTTAACTATACTTCTCCGAGTAATACTCCTTTAAGTTTTTATTAAGCCCTCTAGCTATGCTCCTCCAAGAAACTCAAATGATCCTTCTAGACCATCTCACCATAATATGGAATACTCCCTCTAGAGCAAGCCACTTTACCCTTTGGCAATGCTCCTTTAAGCAACATAGGATATCCTTCTAGATCTTCTTGACATAATTTTGGACCACTCCTTCTAGAATGATTTGTTAAGGCCCTTCAATTGTGGTCACACACTCTTTCATAACCAAAAGCTTTACCTTCCATCAATCTCTCAAGTAGTCAAGCCTTTTAGCAAGACCAAGGCTTCTCCCACTAGATTAGTCATTAATTCCCTTATCCCTCTGGATGGTGATTTGCATCCCTATATGCCACTACTATGGATGAGCATATAACCAATATCCCGTATATACAAGCAAGCAAGATAGCCCTGTGGCACAAATGCTTAGGCTCAATGTATGAATCCACAATCACTTAAATACATCATTCCACCGCACACTAGCTTCTCGAGGTAATCTAGTCTCTTGCACCCTTTAGTCAAGTCTTTAGCAATGACACCACCGAATTTATGAGCATAATAGCTTCGTACATCCCTCATATAGCATTGGACAAGCCACATCTAAACCAATTGTGCTTACCTGATCCTAACCCTCTAGCACTAACTAAACTCTAATACCAAATGTCATGGACCAGTAACTCTTTAGTTGAAATTTTTATGATGCATGCTAGTCGTTCTTAGCCCATACTGGCTACTCTTGGCGAACATGTTAGTCTTCCCACTTAAAACCCCTTTTTGGCACTTTTGATAAAGATGATGGGACATCGAAGAATTATTACCCATATAATAAATCTCATGTACAACATATCCACAAGTCAATATTGTATCAGTTTGTAAGATCTTTCCTCATATAAAGCCTTCAAGCAGTATGGTTTGAAAAGGACAATTGAATAGGAGAAGGACACTCCATTCACTTAGTTTATGCTTCATTTTATAGTTTTGAGTAGGTAAAGAGATGGTCATAAGTCAACACACATAAGCCAACACACTACCTTCCCTAGCTCAATGTCCAAGCACCCCTACTAGGCTCTTAGCACACTCCACTTTCTTAAAGAACATTTTGAACAAAAGGCCTCTTGCTAAGAAATGACATACTTTTTCTAAACTGTCATAAGCCCTTTTCACCATACTCTAGATGTCTAATTCACTCAAAAACCAATAGATACAAATAAAAATGCAAGGATTACATATCTAGATTTCTCAACTATCCAAAATGATCAAAATACCCCCAAATTCAAGAAAATTAAGAAAAATAGTACACTAACTAGATTAATTTTAAATTTCAACCACAGAACCATCACAACATACCAAATTTTTTCACCAAATCTCATCTTAATCTGAGTATGTTTGTCTGTCAAATTATCACAACTGTCAGCTTGTGATACAAGGCCTCTTAACCCAACAATTCCAACAACTCTCTACCACTTTAGAAGAGGTTGTGTGTCCTTTTAGATGAGAGGTAAAAAATTATTTTTTTTTTCAATTTATGATTCAAGTCTGTTCCCTTTTGTTATTTTATATATCTTCCGGAAAAGATAATTCGAACCCAACTTTCTGCTTTTGCTTTACATATCATCCAAACAAAGCCTTCATTCTCATTCAATAAAAAAGGTCCAAAAGGAACAACGAAGAAATCAGGGATCAAGAGGGCATAATGGACGCGTATGATGCAAGATATCAGAGTTTGATTCTTTCCATTGAAACTGACCCAAAAAGAATCCAAATTCCAAAAATCATAAGCCCAACACTGAAGTTGTAGTACTGAAAGCAGAAGTCAGAGAACAGAGCTCTAACATTGGAAGAAGCAGAACATGAATTTAAATAATGTGAAACAACAATTGAAAGCTTTTCTTGAAGGCCCGCAGTTTCACATTCTCATAGTCTTATTGCAAACCATTACTAGACAAAAGGCAATGATGTTATGAATCTCATTTGCATGGTGCTAAATGCACAACCAGATTGTGAGCCCATTTTTATGTGATTGTGCTAGTTGCTGGTTATGTCATTACAGGAGAATAATATTTGCCATTTTCTCATCCTTTCGAATATGCATTTAAGCTCTCAAAATTAATTGAGTAACAGCAGAGAACATGAATTTCAAGCATACAAAAACAAAAATATAACCATCTTCATGCCTCCGTTAAAGGATGAGGGATTGTCCATTAAGCATAATTCTTCTCTTCATATCATGTAAGCTCCAAATTCAACTTTACACCAACTGCCTTTTTATGTCCTGCATAAAATTAATGTGGGAATTATGATCTAAACTGCTAAAATGAAGATTTTATGTGGTCAGCCAAATATGGTTTCCGTTCTTGCCGAGGCCGAGCTTAATTGTAACTTGTATTCCCCCCCCCCCCAAATATACAAATTAATCATATGTAGTCCTCTTTAAATAAAATATTCAATTTTTTTCCCGTATACTAATTGGAAAACTTTTATTAAACGGATATGACAATTACTGAAAAGAAAATCAGTAAGACTCCTTTCTGTGTTAGAAAATGTGCAACATGAAAATATTTCCACCAAGGTATAAGTACCACGGGACCCCACTAATTCCGAGTGATTGCACCATCAAGCCTTGTCTGTGCAATGATTTTCAATCTTCAATCTAAGTTAGAATTGGATTTGGTTCATTAATGTACTATAGCTGGGACAAAATAGAACATTATATTTAAGATGAACCAAACGCTATAAAAAAATTTGTATGTTGGGCCAAATTGTAACTAAGCCTTATATTTATCTAAATGGCTGATTCAAAAGAAGAATATAAATATCAATGCCGTTAATCTTAATGGAAAATGATTGGATTAATACTGACTAGTTTGGCAAAGATGACTGTTCTGACAACTGAAGATAATTTGAGTGAGAGAACTTGGGCGGGAGGGTCATAAGCGGCTCATCTCCGCCGAGCTTTCTATATGCCATTCCTAGGGCATATCCTAAAGCCCGCGAAACAGAAACAGCTACTGCATTTCCAATTTGACAGTACCTGCATGTAGCCATTGGAAAAGAGCAAAGCATATAACTAGGCAAATAGCATGCTCAATATCAGAAGAATTAATGCAAACTACTTTGATAGGTAGAAGCAGTTGCTTTCTAAAATAACAAAACTATCTGCTTTTATAACATGCATCCATAATACATAGTACCAGTTAGAATTACCGCCTCATACCTCTCTTTAACAGTCCCAGAGAATCTATAATAATCAGGAAAACCTTGCATTCTTGCAAATTCCCGAATAGTGAGAACTCGGTCCTGCTCTGGATGTAATACTGCCTACAAGAGTTTGATAGCTACGAGAAATCAGAATGCGATTTCTAATTCTGTATCAAATCAAGGAAGAATGAAGCAAGACCTGGGTGTTACAGCTTGGGGTGGTTAGAACAGTGGCAACTGTCTCATCCCACCACAATCTTGCAAATGGCCTGCATGTGTTATTTACATGCTGTTCAAGTTATAAACAAGTAAATTACATGTAAGCCTACTGAATTAAAAAAAAGAAAAGAAAAACTCACCTCTTAGACTTCCCCTGTTTAAATATAATGGCATAATCAGGGACCTAAAACCAAATAGATATATGGGAGAATGAGAGAACTTCAAAAAAATTTAATTATAGTTCTAACTCCAATTGGAGGCAACATAAAGACTCACCAATGGTTTTCCAGATGGTAGTAATGGAGTCTCTTTGGGATCCCGCCGAACTACATTGTTAGCTCCGACAACTACTCCAGGCAGATCTCGGAAATTTGCCCCCTACAGTAATAATGAATAAAGGGGTGCCAGAAATTGGTTCGAAGTTTAGTACGAGAATCTAGTCCAGATGTCTAACCTTCCTTTTTGGAATTTGACAAACTCTTAAGTAGTCATCCTCATGCATGGAACAAGGCCGGTGATCATATAGTAAAGGTTTCTTCTCTGCATTCCCTTTTAATGATGATCCCGTCATTTCTGTACACATGGTTGAACCATTAAACGAATAAAATATGTAGACAATAGAAAAATATAGAATACTGCAAGGAAAGCACTGAAACACTAGCAATTGAAAGGAACTCATCCGACTTTATATACATTATTCAGCAGTAAATTAATTACAAGAACTTCTACTTCATATATTCCAAGGGAGGGGAATGAAGAGCCAAACTAGAGAAGAAAAAGGAAAAATGATATGTAACTTCACTATTAAACGATTGACCTTTCCACTTTCTTTGCCCTTTAACATTTGGAAGTTAACTCTACAAATATGAAAGCTTAATCAATAGTTTATCTACACCTAATTACACAGGTCAAACATCTTAAAGTGCAGGTAAGAATCCTCTATAATTCAACAAACTGCAATTTGTTAGGTTAGCTATAATGGGAACAAGTTGAGGAACTAGTATGCGAATAAAAGTCTCCCCAGTCCCCATGATGGAGAGGGGAAATCACAGTAAGCTCCGCTACCAAAAATGAGAGCTGGGAAATCTGAAATAGGTCATAGCGTTAGCAAGCATGCAATACTGCTGAGTCCCTTGAGAACTAGTTTAATGTAAGTCAATAACACAAAATGCATGTGCTGGGCAAGGAAAACAAACATTTACTATAGACATCATTTAACAATTTGTTCCATGCTTTGCACTCAAGGGTAGGCTGCATTACCATACTTAGATGACCTTATATATCTTTGAAATTCTGTTTCTGGAGGATTTTTGTATGACATTTCTTCACGAGTTTCATAGTTTGTGACCTATAACATTGGAGTACCTTAAAATCATGCAGTAAATCACTAACAGAAAAGAAAAAGAGCAAGTTAATGATGAAGAGTACAGCTGGAAGGTCAGAGATGGCATCTTGAATAACAATAGCTTTTTCTAGTTTACGGGGTTGGCCTTCATTATAAGCAACAGTATTACACTGCAAAAAAATAGCTAAAAATAAATATTGATAAACAAAACTAGTTTCTTTATAATTATTTTATAACGAGGTGCAATGATCAATACCTCAAACTTCAGCGGAGGCCAATATTTAACAATTGTTTCATGTGTTGGAAGTGGAAACTGGGGTAGAACCTAGGACAAATTAACAAATCACTAGAGAGAAAACAATTTCATCACGTGTAAAGAGAATATATCTGTACATAGTTCTGCATGTATCCTGCATGTAAGTTTAACATCAAAGTAATGGAACTGACCTCATCGGGATGAGCACCCCACAAGAACACACGCAACCGAAATTGTGGAAGACCATAACAACCAGCAGCAATTGTTCCAAGCCTTGCTTGGTAATTCATATGTACCAAACACCTCAATGCATATCTTGCAAGTGAAGCATTGTCAAACTTCAATATGTCAACGACATTCTCCATCAATACATACTTAGGCTTCAGGAATTTCACTATATCCATGAAAACTACTATCTGACGATTTCTTTCATCATCCAATGGTGAAGTGGTGTTTCTAAAGCGGTTATAGCCACTGATTCCTTGACAAGGAGGACCCCCACAAATTACATCTACATCACCCTGTAGTAGTTTCAAGTAAAAGTTCTATCAGAGAGTGAAGCCATACCTCAGCCCTGTATTACATATTTAAAATTAATAGTACCACTTACAGGAAGAGGCAAGATGTTTGATTTCATTCCACTTCTCACAAATTCCTGGATTCTCTTCTGACAATTACTAGAAATACACAAAAGTAAGTAGTGACGCCCCAAGTATACCAAAAATCATAATCAGAGAAAAGGGTAATACCCTAAGTCTTTAATTTGTTCCCATGTATCTTCCCTTGAAGAGTAACCCTTCCAATGAACCTATAAAATAACGATGATTACCAGCAAAACAGAAGTTATTGGTGATGCAATCATGCAACAGGACAAAAGAAAGGCAAAACATTAGCTGGTAAACAGCAATATTTCACTGCAGAAGGGTGTTAACGCTACAAAGCCAGTGGTCATGACAATCAGTGTCATGGTGAATTATCCATGCAAAGCCAATAAATAGATGTTGGCATATCTCCTCAACCACTTATTAACTTCAAGATGAGATGTTTACATTTACATTGGTCATGAATATAATTGAACTTAATCTTTTATTAGCTTTCCCTTAAGAATGATCGGACCCTTCTCAATCCATTTCTGTAACAATACTAAGGGACACTTCTATATGTAGCAACACAAAACATATGGCTTGATACTTAAAACAGCAAGGCTATTCTATTAGCTTGATTAGTTGTGCGCATCTTATGGTCATTAAAATCTTTCTGCAATAGTCAAGGCAGCAGTTTAAGAAAACATCATCTTCAAAATGACATAAATTTATTACCTTAAAATATAAACCACTCTTCCCAGTTTCATTGGGGTCCCCATAACATATATCAACTAGTCTAGAGACCTCACATTCACCATCAGGAATTTCATCAGAATTTCCTTGTTTCTTTCTTTTTCCAGAGCCCTTTGATAGTAATTGACATGGTCTGTCTCTTTCATTGGCCTTGTACCGTAGACATAACTTCTTCCATTCTTTCAATAGCTCTAGAAACTCGTCAGCAGATGCATTCCTCACCTGTTAAACAAAGCAGGATAAATAGGACCTCTGAAGTAAAAGTTTACCTTTGAAACATTTTTATTGCAGCGGAGGTTGACATCACTCACATGTGTCTCCGGATGATTTAGACAAAAGCTTTCACATGCAGACCTATGACTATCAACAGCCCATCTCTAATTAAACAGGACAAAAGTTAAGACAGACATGGTAGAAAAGACAATAAATGTAAGTAATAACAAAAAAAGAACTACATTAGAGATAAGAACTTTCATTACCGTCACTAGGTCAACTGAAGAAACTTTAGCACCAAGGCACAATCCAGTTGACATTCCACCACAACCAGAGTAAAGATCTAGCAATGTTAGTCCTGTCTTGCATGAACTGGGTATATTCTTCTTGGTGTCTGAAGTAAAACATAGAATTTGCTTAGATTTTTACTTGGCAATAAAAGGTATCATATTTAAAAAAATGGGTTTGAAATATTTCAATTTGCACTTTCGTAATTGTCTCAATGTGCATTTTGCTCAAAATACAGCATTTCACGGAAGATAATATTGACAACTAAAAGACGAGTGAAGCATTAGAGACAAACGTACTAAAAGGACAAGATTTCAGCTGAAACTGGAATAAGACCAACTAAAGAGTTACCACAGAGTGATTACTAGTCACAGATTTAGATTTTGCTCAAGACTAGAACAAAATACTTACCCGAGACCCAAATAGCTTTCATGGAAATGAAAACAAAACAAGAATTAACAAATGACAGGAAAGGACTAGTGGGTTAGGAAAATGATAGTTTTCAATATTCCCCTACTTCCAGCCCCTATTTCCCTAATCCTTTCTTCAATGATAGAGGAGGAAGAACAAGGTCGAAACTTATTTCCTTTATCCAACAGCATCTAGTGCATACTTACGTGTTGGTTTTGAGCGGAACGTAGAGTAGTCCACACGGTACTCCATATCATAATAGAAGTCAGATGATGAAATAGAAGTCAACTTCATGTCAACCTGCAGCAAGGCACATTCATCAAACTACTCAGAATTATGTATAAAGATGGAAGAACAAGCCTCGCAAGTTCCTAAAGATAGAAGCAATAGATGTTGAAAGCATTACTAACTTCTATTGAGAAAGCTACTAACAAAGATTTGCATACTCTAGGAGTCATGTGAGTGACATTGGCTTTTGCAATTATGCAATCTATTAAATTATCATCCATTATCGTTGAATAGAATAAACGCCTCTTGTCATGAAAGCCACCCTCATCTAAAACAACCTGAAAAACAGAAGGTAGCAGCAGTTATAAGGATTTATCCTTTGATTTGGCCAAGTCAAAATTGAGGCATACTCACAGTATCTTCGATTCTGTAAAACCACTGGACTCGGAAATAATTTTCTTTCTCAGTTGTTTGAAAAAATTCAACAATCTTTCCGACATGTTTCCTTCCTTCTTCACCCTGTTAAGATCAATTATGAAGTAAGTATAGCTTGCTCTCAAAGTAAAACCATATGAAATTTTGATGTTCAAAGACGGCACAAACTGGAACATTATAATAAAGAAGCTAGATTGTAATATTAGTTATGAGTGCCAATAATCATTGGCATGGTCTGCTGGACTTGTTGACGTCATAAATTGCAGTTTTAGGCTCTATTTGTTTTAATAGAAAACATGTTATATAAAATATAATTATAAAATGTTAAACTAAGGAAAAATATCTTATTTATTTAATAAAACTATAAAGAGTTTGGATAAAATAAAAGGAACTTGCTTTTTCTTATTAGTATGACTCTTAAGTATTTTTTTTTAGTCATAAATATAGGAAACATGTCACTCCTTCATCAATATACATACAAATGATATTTTTATATAGAAAATACTTTCTAATAGAACAAATGGAGCCTTATTGTGACAATAAAGAAGCTTAATTTACACTAATTTCATGCTAATATGATCAATGTATTGAAACACTTAGGAAGATAGTAGTTACTATGACGGTTTCAAGTCAAAATCATCAGGAAAACATGTGAATGGCCAACTTGACATTTATCACTGTAATTAAATTTTGGGCAAACTCATGCAATATTATGTCAAAAAGCGTGGATAGAAAATATTAGAATTTTTGTGGGGTTAAGTCACATCGAGTAAAGATGTTGGAAAGCAAAAGACGCTAATTAGATTACAAATATAACCTCAAATGCAAGTAAAGAAACAAGAAGGTCAACTTAAATGATTTGTTGTTGCACAGGAATATATATATATTTGCATTGCTCAGCAAATGGGAATTAGTATGATGACCAAAAGTCAGAGTTAACACACACACACATGGAAAAAGAGATAAACATGCTTTTCTCGTCTAACCACTTACTCTAGATCGCACAATTCAAATACAACAAAAATGAGCAGGACAAAGATGGATAACAAAAGCAGATAATCAATTTTTTGTTAAATATCCACTTACTTTTATATATGCGCAATCTTCAAGGTTATAAATACAATTCCCTACTCTTGCTTGAGCATAATGGCATTCCACATTGACAATGATCTTGTCTTCTCCATCATCACTGTTTATTCAGCAACATCAGAAAGCAAATATACAGGGAAAATTAGAATGTGTCATTGGAGCAAGAAGAAGTATTGGAATCACCAAAAGAAAATAGTTGAAACTTACTTTATTCTGTAGCTTTGATCTCTAGAGTTTTTCTGCTGAAAACTTCAACAGAACAATCAGAACATAACTATGTAAAGCAACACTGTGCAGTTTGATCTTAATAGAAAAGTAGCATATTTTCTCCCATAAATACTAGGGTTGAACAAAGAAGCAAACATGACCATGACATATTTGCATTAAACAAATATTCATGTGCTAAGTCTTTACAACATGCAAATCAGATTATAAGGATCAGTCCAATAACCTTTAGTTCATATCGCCATCCCCATCTTTTCTGAGCATCAACATACGGTATTGGATCACCTACGAAAAAGGAAATGTTTTTCTGTTTGTTACTTTTCTTCGGTGAAGAAGCAGAGGCCTTAAAATTTTTTCTACGTTGTCCCTCCACTGACTCTGGCAAGGCAAAGGAATCACAAGTTATTTTGTCATTTTCAATCCCAGCTGGAGATCCAATTGTTTCAGCAGAGCATCTTGATCGTTTTCTCTCAGGAATACTAGGAATCGAGTGTCCTGAGGCAGTTCCAACCTGCAAATGCTGTTCAACTGC
The DNA here is from genome assembly GCA_020226215.1 of Sindora glabra. Lineage (NCBI taxonomy): Eukaryota > Viridiplantae > Streptophyta > Magnoliopsida > Fabales > Fabaceae > Sindora > Sindora glabra. The sequence goes on along the minus strand of CM035225.1, from coordinate 117,704,424 downwards.
TGATTTAGAATATCTAATGTTCACTTTTGAGGTTTCTTCTTTTTGAAATATTTTCAAGTTTTGATTTCCGCTTGAAGATAAAAATCTTGGAGATCTTCTAAACTCCATTCCATCCAATGATTTAACATCAAGTCCTATTGCTGATGCCTCCCTGTCATGACCTCTTGTTGAAGAATCTAGTCTTGGGGATTTTCTCGACTGCTTCTCACCGATGAACTTCACATCACATTGTTTGAATGACGCTGTCCGCTTAGTACTGTCATCATGCTCGGAAACAAGACACGCCTTGGCATCTGAATGGAGATTAGAATTATTCCTTGACATGACTCTAAGGCAGCTTTTTCCATGGGACCCTTGCATCTTCTGTGACGACCCATTTGGAGAGGAAAATTTACAATCAAATTTAGTTAATGGCAGTCTCGGAGATCTCCTAAAGGAATTTCCCTCCAGCAATTTGCTAGCAAAAATTGTTCTATGGTCCTCTGAATCAGCACTGCAAGAGCAAATAGCATCAATTGGCCTTGAATCAAATATATGAACGGAAGGACGATAAGTAAACCACTAGACCCGCTTTCAAATTTTCACTCACTTGAGTTCTAATTCTTGACCCCGATGTCCTTGTTGCTGTAGAATCAATACAAAGAACTTTAAAAGATGAATCATAAATAGAATTAGAGGTATGCCAATATAGCATTATAGTATTATATTGCACTAGACAAAAAAGAAAGGAACAAATTTAGGCCAAGTTATAAAGACATGAAAACTTGAAGAAATTGAGGGTGTCTACCAAGTAAAAAACAAAGGGGATAAAAAAACAAATGAAAATCCTTGGAAGCTGTAACACCATATTTCTACTAATTAGTACAGCGGAACGCAGACTTATCACGAGGACAAATTAGAAGCTGATAATACACATTGGATGACTATAAAAAGGACCACTTTTTATAAATAAAGAAATGTGCGTACGGTTTACAAAAATATCATTTTCAATAAAACAGAGCATTCCGTAACCGAAAACAAAAGATTCTTTTTTACATTTTCTTTCAGTAGCACTTAAAGCAAACACCACAATTTTGGTTTGAATCAAATTTTACACTTTCTTTCCAATTAAAATAATGAGCTTTGGACAAAAACAGACTATTCTTTTTCTTTATAAATCGAAAGATAAGATGAAATAAACATGACGAAAAAGCAAGAATTTTTAGCGTCAGATACACCTTCCCAGCGTCAGAAACTGTTCTAACAACTTTTTCAGCATCAGTTACAGCTGCCGAGAATCTCGAAGACGGTCTTAGTGACTTCTTGCCCGAATTTCTCGACTCGAGCTTCCCCAGGCAGCTCTTAAAGTCGTTGGGACACGATTTACAGGAAATGCCCGAACCCGACCGGGAATTGTACTGATGTATCTCGGCGGCGGAAGGAGAGGCCAAGCCCAGAAACCTCCTTGAATCGCATGCATGCATCGATTTGAGCTTCTTTGTCCACCATCTGAGAGTCCTCTCATCCCACATTTTGAGTTCAGACCAGTTTAGTGAACCAGAAAACCTGGCAGCGCCATTCCGAATTGAAGTTGCTAACCTGGGGGACCGTCTCGGGTTAAGCCGACTCAGTAGTCTCCTGTAGTAGATGAACTTGGACATGGACTTGCAGCTAGAATTGGAGTTAAAATTTCTCGGCGTCCTCATTATTCTAGCCGGAAAGAAGCCAAGAGGGACGGCAGAGAATGCGTTCTGAGTTTTGATTTTTTCCCGTGGATGGGAAACGTCGAAAATTCAAAGCTCTAAGTAATGTAGCTGGGATTCAGAGGACGGGCGAATGATACGAAGCAGTGAAGCTGACACAAGAGATAAAAGCTTCTCCCAGCCTCCTTTCACACTCTCATTCATTCTTCCTTAAGCATGCATTAAAATCCATATGCGGACCTGGTGAGATGCTCCAAACAGAAACAGTTTCGAATGTAGAAACTCTTAAATGCTATTGGACCCTTATATATAGAGAAGCGCGGCTCTCACTTTTCTTATCTCACTCTTAACTCACCTCTTGCAAAGGGCGAGATTTATAGTTGCATGAATTCCACTATTTGTTACTTCTTCTCTCCCTATTTTTTTAATAGATGATGCAGGAAATTGTTTCATGAAAATTAAGCAAATTATTTCATCGTTATTCTATTACCTTCTTTCCCTTTTCTTTTATATATTTGTTGCAGGAAATTGTTTCATAAAAATTAAGAAAATTATTTTATCGTAATTTTATTATATTTATTTTTATTGTATTTTCTAAAACTATCATTTAGTATAATAATTAAAATTTATTCTATCGTTAGTTCATTATACATTTAAGTCTATGTAAGGAGTAAAAAAGATAAAAGATGACATTTTAATTACAAAATTCAAGGCTTCTAGAAGTGCAGAGAGAAATGTTATGGAATATATTCATCAACATATTTTAAGATAAATATGTAAAGTAATTAAGTATTTATTAAAGATAAAAAAGTAAAAGTAAAAAAAATAATGAATATTTTATTGAATTTTTTAAAATAAATTTTTTTCAAACAACAAATCAAATAGGTTAGAGGATTGTTAAAAAAAGTATATCAAATATTTTTCTTACCTTTGCATTGAATACATTTAAAAAAATGAAGAGGGTTGAAAAAAATATTTTTGTGTTTGAGTGCAATGAAAAACTTGAGGATAAATAGAAAAATAGTTAAAAATATACTTTAAGAATTAGTAAAATATTTTTTCATCAAATAATTGTATTTTTAAAATGGACCAATTTCACCTATAGGTGGGTTGAATCTTCACATGCTTCAAAATTACAAAGAAAGTACTCTATTTAGGAACAAAAGTTTAAAAATTTCTTTTTTTTTCCTATGTCTATTTTGCAATATTACGCAGGGCATTCAATTCATCTTTGCTAATGCTTTGCCTATCTTGGATTATTAGTTTAACCTATTTTTTGACATCACAAGTCTTGAAGTGAATTTTAAGAAAGAAAAAGATTTCTTAAGTTGAAAACATAAACATAAAAGTCTTAATATTCTAAAGTTTAAAGAAGGCAACCTATCTAAAGTTCAAAAAGTTTATAAACACAAGTGCTTTCTCTACTCAAATTGACCTTAATCTTCTCATCACGACCTTTTCTTCTTCTTTTTTCTCTACTTCTTCCTACCTAACCTCTTTATCATCATCCTTTAAGAGGTCATCCTCATTCTTATATTATCCATCTTCTCAAAATCTAGGGGAGGATAATAGGTTTTGGCATGATTTTTAGCCAAGTTAAAGCCTTGAATGAATCCTTGACTAGCTAACTTTTATAGTTCGTTGTACTCCTTTTAAAGCTTTTCAAGCTCCTTCTCCAATGTAGCAATTTCAATTGAAGACTAATGAATCAGCTCCTTATTTTCTTCCTTCAAAGTATCAACCTTCCCCTTCCATTTATTTATGCATTTTTCTAATAGATCAAGTTCTCTCATGGCAAGGTTGATTTCCTTTCTTCCTTCCTTAGTTTCCTTTCATGTGTCAACCACTACTTTTTCCATCTTATTCAATTTATTTTTTAGCTAATTAATCATTTTATTTCTTTCATTGACCAAGCAGTCCTTTTGATCTACTACTTATTTCAATTGCTTAGTTAATTGAGTCATTTAATCATGGAAATGTTTAACATCTAAGAGCCTTTTCTACAATTGGTCAAATTAAAACCAATCCTTCTCCTTATACTTAAAATAATAACTTTCTAAGTATTTGATCCTCTTAAAAGTGATCAAATCTTGGGCATCATTCTTAAAAATCTAAATAAGCCCCTAGGCAAAAAAAAAAAATTATGTCAAACCCTTCATAACTACCTTTTCCTCCAATTTTTTTCACATCATTTGGGAACAATAGCTAACTAGCTCCAAATTAGATGTAATTCACATCCTTGTTAAATGAACCATCCAATAGCTATCTAAATGATGAAAATATCTCTTCATGAAAGGTTAGACAAGTCTTTTTCCACACTTTCTTCCTATTATAACATTCATTTAGGAGGTTAATGCAATAGGGCATCCTCAAGCTACTTTGAGAAATGGTACATTGAGATTTATTAAAGATTATTTACTAAAAAATTGGTTTATCTACACTTGATCAACTTAGCTAAGTAGAAAAGGCCATCACTTTATCTTTCTCTTTATCAATTAAAATGTAAAAGCAAATTGATCTATTTACTACTCAGAATCTATCTTTTTTCTTTAACTAATTCCTTCTTCTTCTTCTTCTTCTTCTTCTTCTTTATCGCGACCACTTTAAAGTTAATCAGTAAAAAAGATTAATTCATTTGGTCTCTTAACTATCACTCTTACTAACAAAGGTGTCTATTTATAAAGACTAACTCTTCTCTAAACAACTAATTTAGGATCATTTAAATGATTATTTCTTCCAAACAACCTTTTTTCCCATCTCTTCTTATGGCAATCAACATTTTTTCTTCCTCCTTAATAGTTATGCTTTGTAATTAGTAGTTATCTTAGCAAGTAATCTTTTTTAGATTTCATCTACTTAGCAAGTTATCTCAACTTCTGCATATTTAAATCTCTTCTTGACAAAAATATCTCTAAAAAGGAAAAATAAAAATTAAAGTGTTAGAAATTGTAAAATCAAAAAAATTGATAAATGAAAGATTAAAAAACATCAAACATACTTAGAACAAATCATATGTTAAAGGGATAGTGGTTAGTCACTTCTCCAAGCTAATTGATAATTAAGCTATCCTTATCGATTAATGCAAGATCATCTTTTAATATATTTGGTTCCAACCACACCATTGAAAACATGGCCCTCACATTTGAATGAATCTAGGTTGGTAATTCTCCTAACTAAGCTATTAACTTGAAGTAAGATTCTTTCCAATGATGAACATTAAAGTTCATGTCACAAAATATATATCTCTCTTCTTTTTGGGTAATCTATGTCCATAATCCATTAGTTTTAGAAACATAGCAGAAGAAGGGGAAAAACTATTAACAATTAATCTTAACTTAAGGCTAGCCATTATAGATTCATAATATACCAGCAAGACCTACCTATTACATAAGATTTGTGAAGGGTCTATGTTCATTTTTCTTAGTATTACTTGTTAAAAAGGAACAAATGATGGTTTAACACCCACTTTCTTAACCAAAGCACCATAAAACATGTAGAAATGTTCAATTTTGTAGATACAAACTCGTTCATCCTCCCCTATAGGTTCAAAAAAATGTGATAATTAATCATAAATAGGTCCACTTTTATTGTATAATTGATCAATCTTTTTAGCATTTAGCTATATTTCTAATGAATTTCAGAACTTAACATCAAAATTAACCTATTTGATAAGGTTACATCTACAATATATTAGATAGGATCAATCTTCTACCTTTCATCCTTTAACTTGCAAGGTGTTGATTGTCTAAGATAAGATACTCCTTGATCATCTACGAATGAGCAGTTAACCATCAAAAGGGCCTACTCAAATTGATTAATATCAAATGGTTCATAATGACATGATTAGTCACATCACTTTAAAAAAGTTAAATGATTACTATTACTAATCACACAATCCCTAGATATTAAGACCCCAAGAATGTCACAATGACAAAATTACAATAATTATGCAAAACATACCTACAAACACAACATAGATAAAAGTAGGTGTGAGGGACATAATGTACATGAGCAACAAAGCTAACTACTACAATAAAATATCAAAGATAATTATTTACTCATTTTAATTTGACAAAATACAACAAAGAAAAAAAATATTGATATGAACTATGTACCACATAAGGATGAAGAGCAACACATTTCTATAGTATATAATATTTGAGTTTTCATTAAAAAAATAAGAATGACCAAAAAAAAGAAAAATCATAATAAGGAGACTTACCTAGCAATCATAAGGTAACAATATATCTCTGGTAAAACTAATCAATAGTAAAGATGTTTTGATAGTATACTAGCTTAGCTCCAAATGCAAATTGACAAGAAAGCAAAATCATAATATACATATGAATAATTGAAAATCATAAAAAGTGAAAGAGAAAAAAAGTGAGGATATATATATGGATGTATATATATATGAAGTTTGACAATCAAAATTGAAAGGCTTTATATCAAATCTAATGATTAATATTGCATATAAACAAATTAAGGCTTCAAATAGCTTACACCCAATAAAGATAATGAAACTCAAAATCAAGCCAATAATTTTTAGTAACCTATCTCCTAAAAACTTAATGGATGGACAACCCTTTATGGAAAATATAATAAATTTATTAAATTATTTCACACAAGTGTAGTACTTAAATAACCAATTTATCCCTATAATCACATCATGATCAACCATATTAAGCACAACTAAATCCCTCTCCTTTAGTGTACCCTACATCATAAAAGTAATAGCAACATTAACATATCAAAATAATTATTTTATAATATACTCATTTATATAATGTTGGACTAAAAAATGCAATCATTAATCAAATTTATCTTTAAAAACTTTTAAACTATCAACTTAGAAATAGCATCTCAAAGGACTTAACCATCGTGTGTTGAAACTTCCTAACCAACTAACATATATATAAACTCCATATTAGGTAAGCACCCTCCTAAGACATTCATTGTGGAATTACCTCTTTTTATTCAATATTTGAATCAATCCTTAAAAAGCATAATTACACTAATTAATGTACCATCAAAAGCAATAAACAATTCTATAAAAGAAATGATAAAATCATATTTAGATTATACAATACTGTAAATGATATAGAATCAACTTGAGATAAAATTCATAATATGTTGAAATACTTCTATCTATCATCGTTACAATCCTTCAATATAAGAGAAAGTTTCACAAGTTAAATTGTTGATTCACTATTTCATCACCCCTATAAAAATAACTATTAATAGTTCTATTTTTATGTTGGTATGTTATTATTTTTACAATCATTACAACAATCTCCTCTATGGACATATTTTTTGTCTCACTCAAAAATCTAATATCTTTAACTATCTCATAAAATACATTTAATGTTTGATAATTCATTTGAAAATGGTTTTTACATATAACATCATTCTCTCTCATAAATCTATTTAAGCTTTCCATTCTCTATTTTCTTTTATTTTTTTCCTTTCTTCTAATTGTTATGTATTATAAATCATCTTACTCATCAAATATCATATCAAATACACCAAAATGCTAATGTTAATAATGATGATTATGTATTGAAAAAATTCAAATTCTTTTCTTTTTTTAAGGATAAACCAAAATGAGTAATTTCTATACATGTTTTATTAAACACATTAGTTAATAAATTCAATATACATATCTTTTATGAATTGAGTTTTAATTCAATACACAATCCAAATTTGGAAAAAAAATATTTAAGCCTTCTAAATAAAGAAAAGACATGTTATAATGTAATCTAAAATGACAATGGAAGCTTCAATTGTTTAAAAATAGATAAAGTACACCAACACTTGATTATTATTCAAAAATTTTATTAATTCCATTATACATGAAAATTCTAGATCCTTAAAGTAAAGGAAACCAATCATGGTATAGTACTAGCAAAGTGGGATGATATTTGTGTTTGGCTATTAAGCTATTAGAATTTTGGTATTCATAATTTTGGTTTAAGGATATTGAATTGCATGCACCCCAAACTTTAGGAATGGAAATATACTTTTATATTAATACTTTTGAAGATAAAACATATGCAATCAAAGCACAAAATTCCAAAATAAAGGAGTAGGATATAGTAGAATATGAATTAAATACAAGATAATAATGACCAATAAGACCAAAACATGATGATTTCATTTTAGAAACAAACTAACCCTAATAATTCAAACTTATAAGAGCAATATTAAATCATAATTTGGATTTATGAGATCCTTTATTTGGTTTTTGAGAATATGCAAGCGTAAAAAGTATAAATCTATACATGAATTGTTTAATTGAAGTTGTCTCTAAAACTTAGAACCACATAATTTTTCATTGAATCCAGTCAAACAATACAAGCATAGTATAATATGTTTAAATTGATCTTATTTATTTAAAAAAATAAATCAAATCGAGTTAACTTAAATTATACTATGAAGAATTACAAAAAAAAAAGTCATAAATGATAATAATACAAGCAGCACAATAAAAAAACTCACTCATCTCCCAAAAATAAAAGAAATTGTCAAAATGTCAAATTTGCACATGTTAAAAATTAGCTAATAAGTTACATGATGTTGTTGGAAGTGGAGGTGAATTATACCTCCTATGTAGTTCCACACTAACCAAACTATAAAATAATACCTATTTTTTCAAAAAAAAATTAAACTTGAACAATTAGAGCTCAGACTTTCATGGTAGCAATTGTCTTACTTGTGAATTCCATCATCACCAATCATACTATAATGTATGATTATTATAAAACAACAAACATTAACATTAAGCAATAAAAATAAGCAATGAAATAGCTAACAATAACATCAATTTATTAAACATTTCTATAGTAGATAGAGAGAACAAATAGGACATTGGAGTATGAGAGAATGAGAGAACAAGTAATTTATTAAACAATAAACAATAATAATAGAAAAAGAGAACGAGTAAAAAAGAAAAACAGAGAAAGAAAGAGTACTCGATGCCATCATCATGAGATTATTAGGAGTTTATCACCAGTGGCCAAGAATGATGAAGCAATTGAGGTATAAGTGATAGATAAGTTTTTAATGGAGATATGTGTTGAGACTCAAAACCTAAAATAAAGGAATAAGATTTCTTAAAAGGCTTAAGGAATCATCAAATCCTGATTAAAGGTGAACCTATTTAAGAAAAATAGGAAAAGGAAATTAATTTTTTTAACTAAACACACATAAAGGAATAAAATGGTCCCTTAAATTGATTAAATTATTACTATTTTTTATCAATATTTTTCTTTAATCTAGTCATCAATCTTTTCACATTTCTAAAGTTTATAAGTGTGATAAATATATATTATTATGTTATTTAATCATTTTGATGATAAATAAATATTATTATAATTTATCATATTAAAATATTAAGAATTTTATTTGATAAAATTAGAAAACAAAATTTTGTTCAATGCATAATTTGTTTAATAAATTTATTTTTTTTAGCTAGAAGGCTTATTAAGAACTTAGTTTATTAAGGTTAGTAAGCTCCACAGTAACTTGTTTTGGTTTCATTTGGTAAGCCTCAATAGGTTAATAAGTTAGACCAAGTTTCTTACATTTTTATAAACAAGTTAAGATAAGTTAAAATTTTAACTTATAAACAATCCTAAATTGTGAACAGGCCAAAAAATTTTGAAGTATGCTTAGCCTATTTCAATTAAGGCTTAGCTTAACTCAGCTTATTTTCACCCTTAAATTAAAAATATTGAGGTTTCTACACTACTAATTGTTTACAATATTCTTATATACTCACAGTGGACATTAAACAAAAATAAAATTAATAACTTCATCCATAAAATTATAAGATGCCAGTAAAATGATCCATAAATCATATAAAATTACAAATTTATCTTTGAATAATAATCTATACATATTTTTTCTTTGTATTATAATTTACGGATGAAATTATTAGTATAATAATTCAGGAATGAAATTGTCCATATGAATTTATATAAAAGGATGAAATTATCTATGTAGATCATTATTCAAGTATGAAATTATAAATTTATATAATTCAAGTACTATTTTACTAGCACATTATAATTTTAAAAATAAAATTATTAATTTTTTCTTAAAAAAATAAGATACACACACACACACACAAACATATATAAATATATATATATATATATATATATATATATATATATATATATATATATATATATTCAATTTTTATGCATGATTGCACAATGAAAATTTCTGCCAAGAAAGTGACCATTTGATCTTTCAAACAAATAACAACCATTGAAATAGAGAAAGAGAGCAAAATAGTAATATTTAATTTCAATTGTTGAAATGCTATAGTTATATCCTTACCTTTCATTTATTGAAACCCACTCCTTATTAAGTCAATAAATGGAGAAACATTTAATCTCCTCCAATCAAATCTCAACCATCAAATGTCAACACCTTATAATTTCATGGATAAATTTGATTATTTTATCTCAAACAAATAAAAAATGCATATATATTCAATTTTTTGTGCACGATTGCACAATGACAATTTTTGCCAAGAAAATGACCATTTGATCTTTTAAATAAATCTTAATTATTGAAATTAAGAAAAAGAGTAAAATAGTAATATTTAATATCAACCATTAAAATATTAAAGATGTATCTTAACCTTTCGTTTATAAAACACATTCTTTGTAAAGCCATAAATGGAAAAATAAAATAAAATCTCCTCTAAACAAATCCCAATCATCAAATGTTGTTTTGATTCTTTTTCATTCAATCCATCTATAATTTTTAATAAGGAAAAAATTAAGTTGATATTGTTTATTGTAATTTATTACAACGAGGTACCATATGTATCATATACTTACTTTTTTTATTTAAGTTTACTTGTAAATAGTAATTTATTAGAAAGTCCAAAAGATAAAATGACATACTCAAAATGCATCTTGAAAAGAATAAAAGCAATAAAATAGAAATCGTTGTTGTCAAATATTAAAATTAGAAAATTTTTAATCTTATAAAAATAAAAAATAAAATATTAAAAATATATAAAAATTATAATTGAAGAATTATTAAATTTATAAAAATTAAATTAATATAAAATTTTAATTATAAATAAAATTAATAAAAAATTAATTTTTAGAGATTAAAATAAATTTTTAGTTAAGATAAAAATAAAAATAAATAAGAATTTAGAGGTACAAAACCTTACATAAAATTATAAGATAGTCTTTTTCTTTTACCTCATTTTTAAAAAAAATAATTATTCTAGATGAATTACTTTTTAGAGATCAAATAGTAACATATTACTATTTGGATAGTAACATATTACTATTTCAACAGTAATATATTATTATCTGGATAGTAACATGTTATTATTTCAATAGTAATATATTACTATCTGAATAGTAACATATTACTGTCTGAACATTAAACAATAATATATTATTATCTGATAATTTAATTATTAATAAAAATTAATTTATCTATTTATTTTAATTTTTTTATTAATATTATTGTTTGAAGATGAAACAGTAACATGTTACTATCTGGATACCAAACAGTAAAATGTTATTATTTGACAATTTAGTTATTAATAAGACTTGATTTATTCATTTATTGAGTTTTTAGTCGATATTACTATTTAAAAACAAAATAGTAACATCATCCTCTTTAACAATTTGATTATTAATAAGACTCAATTTATCCATTTATATTAAATTTTTTATTGATGTTATTATTTAGAGATGAAATAGTAACATATTATTATCTAAAGACAAAATAGTAACATCCTCTTTTTTACAGTTTGATTATTAATGTGACTTAATTTATCTATTTATTTTAACTTTTTAGTCAATGTTACTGTTTAGAGACGAAACAATAATATATTACTATCTAAAAATTAAATAATAATATGTTATTATTTGATAATTTTATTATTAATAAGACTTGAATTATTTATTGATTTAAGATTTTTAGTTAATGTTACTGTTTAGAGATGAAACAGTAACCTAACATGTTACTGTTTCAACCTAACATGTTACTGTTTAGAGATGAAACAGTAACATGTTACTGTTCGAGAATCAAACATTAACATGTTATTATTTAATAATTTGATTATTAATAAGACTTGAATTATTCATTTATTTGAAATTTTTAATCAATATTACTATTTGGAGACGAAATAGTAACATACTCTTTTTTAACAGTTTGATTGTTAATAAGACTTAATTTATTTATTTATTTTAAATTTTTTATCAATATTACTATTTGAAAATAAAATAATTATATATTATTTTTTGTAGATAAAATAATATTATACTATTATTTGATAGTTTGATTGTTAATAGAACTTAATTTATCCATTTATTTAAGATTTTTTATTGATATTACTGTATAGAGATGAAACAGTAACATGTTACTATCTAAAAATTAAGTTTGATTGTTAGTGAGACTTGAATTATCTATTTATTTAATATTTTTAATTGATGTTACTGTCAGCAAACCAAATAATAACATTCTTTTCTTTAGTAATTTGATTATTAATGAAACTTAATTTATCCATTTATTTTAAATTTTTCGTCAATATTACTATTTGAAGATGAAATAGTAATATATTATTATTTAGAGATTAAACAGTAATTTACTGTTATTTGACAATTTAGTTATTAATTAGACTTGATTTATTCATTTATTTTAAATTTTTTGTTAATGTTACTTTCTTGGAATCAAATAGTAGCATGCTCTTTTTTCTGTTTAGTTATTAGTGAGGCTTAATTTATCCATTTATTTTAAATTTTTAGTCGATGTTATTATTTAAAAATGAAACAGTAACATCTTTTTTTTAGTAGTTTGATAGTTAATGAGACTTGATTTATCCATTTATTTTAATTTTTTATTAATGAGACTTGATTAATGAGACAAAACAGTAATATGTTATCATCTAAATACTAAATAGTAATATGCTATTATTTGCTAGTTTAATTATAAATGAGACTTGAATTATCCATTTATTTAAGATTTTTTAGTCGATGTTATTGTCTAGAAACCAAACAGTTCTAGACAGTAACATCCTTTTTTTTAGTAATTTGATTATTAATGAGACTCGATTTATTTATTTATTTTAGATTTTTTATTAATGTTACTTTTTGGATATCAAAAGTAATATATTACTGTTTGGAGGTCAAACAGTAATTTGTTATTATTTGACAATTTTATTATTAAGAAAACTTAATTTATCCATTTATTTAAAATTTTTAATTGATGCTACTGTTTTAGAGACGAAACAGTAACATGTTACTGTTTAGTTTACAAGCAATAACATGTTATTCTTTGGTAATTTTATTATTAAAAAATTATTATGATACTACTATGCACTAAAAGAATTAAGGAGTAAAAATTTAATATGGAATTTGAATGAATTTAAATTAAAAAAAATGAGATCAATGTTGATAAAATAATAAGAAAATGAAGAAAAATTAAAAAGTCATTGAAAAAGGCCTTTTTTCGCTTGCTAGAGTAGGGGAAGGCATTCTGCAAGTACATAGAATTTTGAAAAATTATATGAAATCAACATATAATTTGCCCTAACCTAACAATTAAGCGCAAAATTATGATCGTTCAAAATTTTAAACTCAATCTAAATGTTTCCAGTTGAATGGACTCTACTAAAATTAAATTTTCTTATTTTCTGTTGAAAGATCATAATAAGACAAATGAAAATGAGTGATTATTTGTAAAAATTAGTTAATTAACAATGGAAATTATGCCCTTTCAAAGTTTCTAATTTACGATCGCCTTCTTATGGTAAAAAAAGAATATTTTAAAAATATAATATTAATAATTTATAAACCTAGCACCTATTTGAAATAAAAATCGGACACTAGCACCTTCTTTAAAATGAAGTCCAAGATGTGAAATTATAATACAATTTATTGTTTTTAATATTGTAACCCATCCATCTATACTTTTAATTATTAATACTTTATTCACTTGAACTATTTTTCATTTAAAATTTAATAAAAAAATTATATGCATTGCATTTAATATTTATTTTTTTAAATTTTAACTCAACTTGGCACTCACTTAAAACTAAATTACCTCCAAAAAATTTCATTTAATACCCACTATTTAGTAACTATGGATGAAATATTTATATTTATTACATGTAGTCTTTATTTCCTCAAATTTAATTTAATTTAACACCCATTACAAAATTAAATTAATCCCAAAAAAGCTCTATTTAAAGGATATATTTTTAATAAAATTAAAATTTTTTAAGTAAATTAATTCTGAGTAGATGTTAATTTGAAAAAATAAAGAGTAAATGGAATATACATAAATTTTTTATTAAATTTTAAATAAAAATAATTTAAATAAATAAAATATTAATAATTAAAAATATAAGTGAACAAATTATAATATTAAAAATTATAAATGAATTAACTAAAAAAGAAAGGTTGAAATTTGTTTGGAGGTGATTAAATCTTTCACCATTTATTGACTCACCAGGGAGTAAGAGTGGAAATGGGTTTCAATAAATGAAAAGCTAAGATACATCTTTTAAATTTTAACGGTTTGGATTAAATATCATTATTTTGTTTTCTTTGGCCTTTTGGAATAGTTGAGATTTATTTGCAGGATCAAATGGTCATTTTTTTTGCGAAAAATTGTCACTGTGCAATCGTGCACAAGACTGTTGAATCTACAGATGTTGCTCGTAAGTTTAATGTCCACTATAAGTACCCAAGAGTATTATAAACGATTAGTAGCGTAAAAACCTACTAAATATATAAATATATTTTATCATTTATTTGACTAATATTTTATTTGAATAATGTTTTAAATTTATATATTATTTATATAATTAAATTTTTTTCTGAAAAATATATAACTATAATATAATATTTATGATTTTTTGTTTAAAATAATATATTATAATTTATTATACCTATAAAATTTTAGTTTTAAAAAGTAAACGATTATTTTATTAGGCTTATTTAATTTCTTTTAAGAAATGAATTATTATAATTTTGAAAGGAATGGATAATTGATATACTTCGTGCATTTCTAATAAAAAAAAAAATAAAGATGACAAAGAGAAGTAGGATAATTTTTTTTGATAAATTTAATTTGTTGTCCACATTATATAAAATGATCAATCGAATAACAAATTTTTATATATTTATATGCATAGAATATACTTTATCATTTTGAGTAAACTTGTATTTATTATTATTTTATTTGAATCATCTAAGTATTTGATAAGTTATATTAAAACTCCAATTAATTCAAGCTTTGAATTAAGTCGGATTTTAATACAAGGAACAAACTCTCTCAAGACTCAAAACTATCTATTTTATCCACAAGGTTGAAATTAACAATCTTGTATTTATAATTTCATACCCTTATTTGTTTTTCCCTTTTTATATATATGCAACATTTTTCATAAGTAAAAGTTAAGATTTCAACGTGTTTTTCTTAAAATGGTGAAGTCAGAGAGAAGAACTTGATTCATTTTTTAAAAATTAATTGATTGAAAATCAATTACTTATTTAAATTAATTATTTATCAAATTTTAAAAGAATTATTTATCCAAATCAGTCAATCCAACCATATGAAATTAATTAAAAATTAATAAAAAATATTATTTATCAGACACCCTCGTCATCATGCTCCTTGGAACTTTGAATTTTGTTTCTCTAATGTAATTAATATGCGTTGGTTAGGAATAGCGACGACTGACGAAGTGAATTTGAATTGGTTGAGAACAGCTCAATTTCCACTCATTTAATTTTAACTTAAATCAAAGTCCAACTCATTACTAAAGGGGAATTTTTTTTTTTTTTACACAAGATGATCATAGGAAATAGAGATTTTGGAAAAAGGAGATCCCCTTTATATATAGTTAATATATAAAGGAATGGGCAGTGCGTACTTTTGATTTTTCCAAAAAAAAAATGCCGCTTATTTTTAATGTAATAATATTAAATTAAACAGTAATGTTTTACCAATTCAATTAAAATTTACTACTTATTAAGTGAATACAAATAAAATAAATATAATAAAAAATAGATTATTAAAAACATTCGCTCATTACTTATCTGATTATGAAATAAATTGTAACCTAAAAATCAATTTTTACCATAAAATGTGTCTTAGAGGCTTTCATTCATAAATCTACTGTATAAATTATATAAAATATATATCATTATTAATTGCACAAAAATTGTATCTAAAAATGATATTTAACGATTGTAAAATAAAATAATAAATTATATTTATCAATTAATTGATGATATTTTTATAAAATATATTTACTAATATTTTTTGTAGTAAAGTAATAACTAAATACAAATAAATTAATAATAATTTATTCACTAAAAAATTAATTTATTAATGACATTTTTATAAATAATATTTATTAAAATTTATACATCTTTATTAGTTATAAAGACATTATTGTTGATATAAATAATGTTTATAATTAATATTTATAATAATAATTAAAATTTATAATTTCTTTGAGTAAAAATAAAAACCTTTAAGCAGACGCTTTTAAGATGCTATTATTAAAAAAGCTTATTAGTCTTAACATAAAAAAAAATTATATATAAGTATATAAATAAGTATTACATATTTTACATTTATGTTAATGATAAAGATGTTTGAAATGATAATTTTCAAGAAGGCATTTAAAGTAATAATTTATTAATTTTGTGAAAGCAAGTTATATCTTAGGTGGTTTTTTTATTTACGGAATCTTACATTCTTAGGAAAGTGTATATTCTTAAGAATATAATCAATAAAAATATAACATTTTTATATTTAATTCACTATAAATTCTTCTAAAATATTTTACCACATTCTTAGCTATATTATATTATTATATTTGGTTCATATTTGATACTCTTAGAAAATTTTAAATTATTTCAAAAATATCCTTATCAAAATTTTTATTATAAAATATAATATAATAAATCATATTTTTAATTTAAAACTACATAAATAATAAAATTTAAAACCTAATAAATTAATTTCAATATTTAACATCTAAAAATTCATTAATGTATATAAATATTTTACAATTTATTATATTTTAATATGTAATGTATTATATTTTTATATGTTATATTTTATTATATTTTAATATTTTATACTTTATTATCATAGTTATTACTATTATTATTAAATCAATTTTTAAAATGAAGTGAGCATAATTTATTTAAGTTATCATTATATTATTAGATATACTTAATATTTCTCTTTTTACATAATTATAAATTTTTATGGCTAAATCATTTTTAAAATTATATTTCATATTAGTATTAAATTTTATATTGTAATTTCTTTTCTAATATAAAAATATTATTATTTCATATTTTATGTATAAATATGTCTTTTTTTTAAAAAAATTCAAGCATGTTGTATTATTTTTTAATGAAAAAATTATATGTATATATAATTATATTAAAAAAATCTTTGAAACATCAAGAACAACAATAGAAAAGAAATTATATGTATTTCTTAATAATAAAAAATATTTTAAAAATAAAGTGATAATTATTTTTCAATTTAAATTAAAAATTATTTGATAAAATGATAAATAAGAAAAAGAATTAAATATGAGAATAAATTTATCCTTTTATTTTATATATACATATATAAATATTTTACACTTTATTATATTTTAATATGTAATGTACTATATTTTAATATGTTATACTTCATTATATTTTAAAATTTTATACTCTATTATCATAATTATTAGTATTATTATTAAAATAAATTTTAAAATAAAGTGAGTGTAATTTATTTAAATTATTATCATAATATTAAAATACTTAATATTTTTCTTTTTATAAAATTATAAATTTTTACAATTATATTTTATATTGGTATTAAATTTTATATTATAATTTCTTCTCTAATATAAAAATATTATTATTTTATATTTTTATGTATAAATATACCTTTTTTAAAATAAATTTCTAGTCTATTGTATTATTTTTTATAAAAAAATCATATGTATATACAATTATATTAAAAAATATTTTAAACTTTAGGAATAATAAAAAAAATTATAGTTAAAAATTAATGTGTATTTCTTAATAATAAAAAATATTTTAAAATAAGGTGATAATTATTTTTTAATTTAAATTAAAAATTATTTGATAAGGTGATGAATAAGAAAAAAATTAAATATGAAAATAAATTTATCCTTTTATTTTAACATCAGCATTCCTATCCCATGAAAATCTAATACTTTCACCTCCTCTCATGGAAATATTTTAAGAGAAAATTGAGTCAAAAATATTTTTGAAAATGTGATATTTTCAAGTATTTTTTTTAAACCTTAAACTAAATATAAAAATATAATATTCCTCTAAAATATTTCCAAAAATTTTAGAAACATTATGTGAACCTTAATAATGAATCTTGAATTTGACCCTCAAAAAAATTCTTTGTCGGAAAAAATTCATCATCTGTTACGTGCATTTTAATTTACTTCCATTCTAAAAAAGAAATTATGGTACACTCTTAATGGGTAGTGTACCATAAATTTTCATTAATCTTATATTTAATAAAAGGGGACAATGATACCTTGGACGTTTAAAAAAAAATGCCATTTAAAATCCTCACTCATAGACTATACGCGTTAGCTATAATGTTATGCATTTATAAACATAAATAGCTATCTACATATAAAATATAAAATTAATAATTTCATTTTTAAAGTTATAAATTACCAATAAAATAATTTTTAAATTATATAAAGTTATAATTTTATAATTAAATAATAATTTATATAAATAATTTGTAGTTTTATATAAATAATTTCACCTCTGAATTACTATACAAAGGAATAAATTTATTTATACAAATTATTATTTATAAATAAAATTATAACTTTATATAGTATAAGAATAATTTTACTAATTTTTCATAATTTTAGAGATAAAATTATATATTTTATTTATATAAAAATATTATAGGACGAGAGGCTTACATAACCTATAAAAGGTACTAAATCCGATCTCCTGTCTCATTAACATTAATGTATAAATATTTTATCTATATAAAATATTATAGCGACGAGAGGTTTTTAAAACAAATAAAAAGTACTAAATCAAAACTCCTTTCTCATTAACATTAATGTATAAAAAAACCAAGAATCTTATGAATTAAAAATTAAATACCATATCACATTTCTTAAATTTGATTTATTTATTACAAAACTTAAAATATCTAATTTATATATTATTTATTTAGAAATCATGGAATCTAATTTATTAGGTTTAAATTTAGATACAAACTTCAAATACCAATAAAATTAATTCCAATGGTTGGAAGTTGAATCCTTTTAAATAAGGTTCCTTAATTCAAACTTTCGTAGGATGGAAAAAGTTATTATTAAAAGAATAATTTTAAAAATTGGATTGAACCAATAGGTTGGATTAGTAAATTAGCTTAATGAACCTATCTAATTAGGGGTATTGAATTAGAAATACATATGAATCAATATAAATCGATCAATACTTGGGAACTAAGTTTTTACAAATTTTATATTTTTTTAAAAAAATGAAAAATCTATAATATTACAATAATTAAAATATAATATCTTCATAATTTTAGATAAACTAAATTTATACTTTTTCACAAAAATATTTTTAACATAAATTATTGATATATTTATTATGTTTCATTACTTATTTATTTATATTATTAACTCATATTATATTTTTCTAATTTTAACATAACTTGTTATAGTAAATACTTGTAATACTAACATATACATATTTATATATAATTTATAGTTTTAATTTAAAATCGGTTCAATCAATGAATTATTAATTGACTAATGAATCAGTAATTTTTCTAATTTAATGAATGGTTATAATTATAAGAGTTTTATCCTCTACAATAAATTTAATCGATTTAACTCCCAATTAATTAAAGATCCAATATAACCTATGGAACACTAAGGATTTCATTAAAAAAATTACAAACTTTAAGTATTAGTAGGAGAGTTAAACATATTATAACCTATAAGTTACTTATCACATATTTTGATAAGTTTATATTCTAAAAAGTTAAACTTGTTTTAAATATAAATAATATAAAGTGATTCGTAAAATTTACAAACCAACTCGTACTTATTATAAATTTTGACAAATATAAATTCTTTAAAATTAATTTTATTTTAAACATAAATAATATAAATTAACCTATCATAAATTCAATTCATTATATTTATATTTGTACAGATCGACTCGTTTTACATGCTTAAATATTAGTTAGGGCTATCGTCGGGATGAATATGGAACGTAGATTCACTTTACAGCGTAGACAGCTGGCGGAATTTGAAAGACGAAGCCATGCGGGATGGAATAAACACTTTGGGCGCGAGAATTTAGAAGTCAATCAGGCAGGGACTTCGTATCTGACACGGCCCAGTCCTGTCACAGACTGAAATTACATTACAGTCCAAGCTTTCCCTTCTTTTCTCGCATTTACCATTAACTCGACGGATGGAAAACCAAAATTGCAGCACAAAATGAATGATAAACCAATTTCAGTTTATAAAATAAATAATGCTCCGCTCCCTCTCATTGTTCTCAATTCACTTTTTATTGACTTTTCTTCTACAAATTATAAAATTTATAATCCTATAAATCTTATTATTTGTTATAAAAGAGCATAGATTTCCATGAAAAAAAATGTACCAAGCATTTAAAAAGAACAAAAATAAGCCACTTTTTTTCTACCAAAAAAAAACCACTTTTTAGGGGCAAATATAATTGTTTTTTCATATTAATTAGGTGAATATACTATTTTTACAGTATCTCTCACACATCTCTCATCTTTGCTCCGCCGCCACCAAATATTCATAACAGACGCTTAGCTTCTTTTACACAAAAACAGAAATTTATGTAAGAAAAAAGAAAGTCGTTAACATCAAATGTATTATGATTACGAGGTGTTTATTATGATGTTTTTAAAATTTTGGTGTTTGGGATGGTGTAGTAAAATACAAATTATTGATGAAATTATAAAAATTTTAATATTAATTTAATAATATTATTCGATGATTTATATTTTGTCACACTATCCTAAATACCAAACCTCTAGAAGCATTTTAAAATTCACCTAATTATGATTAACTAATAATATATAGGGATCAATGAGACAAATGGAGGTGTACTTACATGGAGGATAACGATGGCGGCAACAGTAACATTGGTGAACAGGTAGCTACGTTGGGGTGAATAGTAGTAATAAAGGTGGCCACAATAATAATAAAAAAGATGAGTTGGTATCCTATACTTCCACTTTTCACTAATATTCTCTAAAAAAAATAATAAATTAAGGCCCATTCTAAATTTCACATTTTCAATTAAAGATAGCAAGTGATTAACGGATAAATTGATGAAGTTTTTTTAATCATTTTTAAATATAAGTTTTATGTATAAATCTTTATTTTCTACCCTTAATAAATGAATGCTTTTATATGGCATTTTATACATAAAAATTTATATAATATTATAATATACAAATTATACGTTAAAAATGTAACCTATGGTACATTACCATGCCTAGTATAGGTCATGAAATAAGCTCCCCACCTTTCAATAAGTGGTCATTTCTTTAGAAAATGTCTATTTTTAAATTTTGAAATATTTAAATAAATTAAAAAACATAAATCTCAAAGTTATTAGTGAGTTAATTGTTGATAAAAATATTACCTATTATAAAAACAATAATATTATATGTAATAAAAATAATATTTAAAATTAAAATTTGAATACAAATTAAGAATTATTAACAAAATGGTGAAACATATTTATAATGTTTGATTCAATGGATATAAAGAGTAATATTATAAAAAAATTTACCTCTTAAAAAGTTAAGTATTTTTATCATTAAATTATATTTAATATATTAATATTTATATTTTAATTAACTAATTTGAAACTCAATTTTAAATTTCATCCTTATTATTTATAACATTTCTGTGAAGAAAACCGGTAAAGGTAGAGTTTCCCGTAAATTTTGAGATCTAATCATTCCAACTTTAGCAGCCGTAAGTCGGGGCCTCGGAAATATATTGATGCTCTCAGAGGAAGAAGAATCCAACGGGGAAGGAGAGACATGGGACTTTCGAGGGATACATATTCCGAAGTCTCAAGTAGATAATGAATGGATAAATAACTTTAACGATGAATCATAAAATTGAGAAACAAAACAAAAGATGGTACATTAGTCAAAAAGCAATTATTCCAACGGCTGGGTAATGGTTCTCAAGAATCTTTCCATCGAAGTAATTTTGTTTGTTTTCCGGGCATGGTCGTTTTTCTCTAAAGCAAGACTTTTATACGTATAATATATGCATGCTAAAATTAAAAAAAAAATTATAAACTATCCTATTCAACTGTAGAATAATTGTATTTAACATTCAAAACTATTAATTTTATAAATAAAATCAAATTTATTTATAAATGATAAACTATAACTGCATAAAGTATTTCTTTTTCTATAATTTCATTACAAATCTAAGCATTATATTATATCGATGTTTAAATAATATGTAAGAATTGCAGCAAGTATTTTTGTACTTACATCAGACAAAAGTGAATCTTGACAAAAAAACTAAAATACAACTCTATAATTAATAGGTAAGTATTTTTGTACTTACCCGCATAAATTATTTTTTTCTATAATTTCGTTACAAACCTAAGCATTATATTATATCGACGTTTAAATAATATGTAAGAATTGCAGCAAGTATTTTTGTACTTACATCGGACAAAAGCAAATCTTGACAAAATAACTAAAATACAACCTAAACGGAAAATATAAAAAAAAAATTGCTTTGGTACAATTTACAAAAAAGGATTTTATTAACATTACTTTTTGTAAATTTTATGAGAAAGTTTATTAAAATTTGTAATTTTTTTTGTAAAATCTTGCAACTTTTTTCTAAGATGTAAGTTATATGAGGTACAACTATTTATATAAAATTTATAATTTTTTTTGTAAAATCTCATACCTTTTCAATAAGATAAGTTATATAGGGTGTAATTATATAAATAAAACTCACAAATTTTTTATAGAATTTAATAATTTGGTTCATAAATTTACAACATGAAACAGTAATCCTACACTATAAGAATTTGAAGAACTATTGCGAGATCTAATAAAAAAGTGGCCCATTAGTTTGTGATAATGAGTTGTTGTATGAGGATCTAGATGAACCAAAAGAAAGAGGTGAATCTTATATATAAACCTTATTAGATGGAGAGGATTTTAAAGTATGGGAAGGAAGAATTATTAATTTGGATGAAGAAGATATGGTTGGAGAGCATGACTTCAATGGTTTCATAGTTGAGGAGGAAATAAATGGCGAAAAACCATGCTTGAAATTTGTTATCTTATTAGAAAAGGAAAAGAAAATGAATAAAACATAGAGGAAGATTATCATTATTAAGATCCTAGGTCTAAAAATTAGCTTTAGGGTTCTTAACACTAAGCTTTATCAGTTATGGGTGCTAAAAGGAATCTTAGAAATTATTTATCTAGCTAGTGAACTTCATCTCATGAAATTTAATGTGTATGTAGACTATGAATATGGACTAATAAAGGGACTGTGTTTTTTGTATGATCATTATTTAATAATCTGAACTTGGGATCCATCCTTTGATTTGTCTAAAGTGGTTATAAAAAAATTTCTATTTGGATCCTTATACCTAACTTACTTATAAGATTCTTCAATAAAAAGTTCTTAACTTTCGTGAGAAATAAGGTAGGCAAAGTGCTAAAAGTGGATGCAATAACTTTAAAGCAAGCTAAGGGAAAATATGCTTATATTTGTGTTGAGGTAGATTTAGCTAATAAGTTCTTATCTAAGTTCTCATTATAGGGCAAAAATTATTTCATTCAACATGAAAACTTGCATACAATTTATTTTGGCTGTGACAAAAATAAGTACAAGGTGAAAGGTTACCCCAATATGATTTGTAAGGAAGATATAAAGTAAATGGAGATCAACAACTAAAAAAATGATCATAATGAAGTGGAGAACAAAATTCAATATAATGGCTAGATAATGGTTTAGCAAACCTGATAATCATAAAAAAGGAAAAAAAATGGCAAAAGTTTAGCACAATTAAAGAAAGATCAATTACCTAATTTTATGGGATTAAGATTTAATATTTTAGTCAACTCGAAATTTTAAGAGGATAATAAAGATAGAATTGAGCAAACAAATTTGGGTGACAGCATAATTATTGGTGTAATAATGTAGAAGGAAAAAAAATAAGAAACAAGTAACAATTATGAAAAGGAATAATAGGAAGCAAAATCCATGCACTATAAATAGGATTAAGCTCAAAGATACTAAATAGGTATTGAATGGTGCAATTAAATGAGAGTCAAATATAGGCTTGTTAGGATTTAGGGTTTAGGGTTTAGGAGCCATAAAAACACAAGATAATACACCATGGACCAATCAAAGGAAAGAAAATGACTTAAAGCTAGCCCAATGTTCCTATATCTCTCCTACTACAAGCTACATGGACATCGAGAATGGTGGCAATCTATTTAACTAGATAAAAATGCAAAACAAGAGCATTATAATAAATGAAAACTATCACAGCCTATCTGAGGGCATGTGATTGTTAAAGAAATTCACACTTAGCAACCATTTACTAGCCTCACTTTAACCATAATGCAATTTTGTAAGTGTGTTATGGTGCTCTAATCCTCAATAGATATAAGTAACCCTTTAAATAAATGTAGATGAATGCAAAATCATTATGTAACAAATATGTACATATACCATTATCTATTTTGGCTATCTGGTGGTTCATCTTGGTGCTACAATACATGATTAAGTCCACTTTCATATAACTAATAGTAGTTGAGAACCTAAAGGGAAGATCTTCCTATAGAGAAAAAAAAGAGAGAGAAAATGTGACTTTATTAGAAAATTCAATGACTAAACAAAAGTAATTGAGATAAAATAAAACATAAATATAACATTTATAAGTTCAATATTTATTCCTTTGTAAAATCCATATGAAGAAAGAAAAGGATGGTTAGACCTTATCCAAAGAAAGAAACAATTCTAGGAAATAATATACATTATGAGGAAAATAGATATGATGCACACGACATAAGACCTAGCCACTATTACCTCACTTATTGTATAATGTTACACTTATTAAGAAAATTTAAATCACCAAAAGATTTCATTCATAAAAACAATCTCATTGGTTATTCATGACTGCCCAATAACAATTTTATGTCATAACAACAACAACAACAACAACAACAACAATAATAATAATAATAATAATAATAATAATAATAATAACCTATTTAATTCAAGAGATTCAAATTAAAGTTATCTAAAGTAATTGCAAATAAAAGCAAAAGAAAGAAAAAAAACCTTCTTGTAACTCTTAGATATTCTTATCTCTTTATAAACTTAACCTTGTCCTTCTATTATTTGTTTTATCCCTTTACAAATGGGTCATATGGATCCAATATGTAATATCATAACATAATTTTAACACCCCTTGCATTATTATTCTCATCCATTACATAATTTTTAATCACAACATAATCATTTCAATAATTGTTTTAATTTCATTCCTATTCACCTTAAGATTGTATTTATATGCATGCCTACATGGGTGAAACCATGCATAGTTTACCTTTATATATAAACTTAGAAAATTTAGCCTTTTTAAGTCACAAAGGATTATTGTGTCACAATTTACATGATTTTATTTACCTTAAAAGCACAATAGTTAATTTCTCATTCATATTATCTTCCATTATTTGTATTCATGATCATTTAATTCTATCTTACATGTTTAAAATAGTCCAGCACCATAAATTATTACAAAACACGTAATACTACAATAAAATAAGGTAATGCTTGACTATATTCTACCCTTCATGTAGAGTTTGCTATAGCAATCCCTAGGATTCAGTAGACTCTTATGTTTTAACTATATGATCAAAACAGAAGCAAATAGTAGGAAAATGTATAAACTAAATAATAATAAAGATGATTTTGTTAAAAGGAAGTAGAGAGCAGATTAGGAGTTCTTGTGATTTTGTTATTTCACTGATAGTGAAATGAAAAGTAAAAAACTTGTATTAATAGACCATTAAAGGAAGCTTTTAAAGATTAATGTTAAAGAAAATAACATTGAAATTAAATGGTAAATAAAGTTAATGGCGTTGTAATTAGGTGAAGGATAAGGTTAAAAAAATTTAAAAGATAATGTTTTTAATTTCATCATACCAAAAATCCTAATTTTAAGATTAGGAATAGTCAATGTAAAATATTTTTTTTATTTTTTAGTTTTCTCAAAAATAGATTTGGGTTAGGCCTTTTATATTATTCTTTGTATAGAAAAGTAAATCTACTAATTACATTTAATTTAGCCCACCATGTGTATGTGAGCATACACTCTCCATGTTTTTCAATTTTGTTATATGATAAACCTTATATACAAACCTTAATAAGAATCTTGACTTAATCAATATGGGACTAAGTTTTTTGAAATACTAGCTTATTTATAATTTTTAGGTTTGAATAATGTATAGATAATTTTGAGTCCAAATATGTGTGGAAAAAGTTAAAAAATCCCTATTGCAAACTCAAAATGTTCGTGAAAATATTCATAAATTTATAAATGGGTACCATGCTAATTATTGGCTTTCAATTTGGTATAGACAAATTTATATTGTTAAATGAACTATTATTTCCCTTATATTTTTACGTGTTTAACATGCTATTTATTTCCAATGTCCTGAAGTTATTATGTATAAAAAGTTTGAGATTTTTCCTTTTATTATTGAATTTCAAAGAACAAATATGGAAACAAAGGCTTGAACCTTTTACCTTTGCATTACAAGCATCATGCCTCCCATTCAGCTACTATTAAAATGTAAAGATAATATTTTTCTTTCATCACTATCTTTATGACAATTAAAATTTATAGTAGCAATGATGAAACAAGTAGAGGAAGTAGAATTTCATTTAATATTGTTTTCTTCTCTTTACCAATTATATGATCTATTTTTTTATTTCTTTCTTTTAACATCATGTAAATGCTTCTTCATGCATTCTTTTGATTGAATAAAATAGTAATTTTTTTCATGAAAAATAATGAAATTCATCCCATTAATTTTATTGAATTATTTAAATTGAATACATTAATGATAAAAAGAAGGTTTAAATATGGATAAGGTCGTGATTATAACTGTGTATGTGAAAAAAGTCAAATTAATTTATGTACTTATGGAAGTTATAAAAATAGTACAAATAATCACAAGATTAGTTTTCACTGTCAGAAGTTGAATAATGTAATGAGAAAAGTTTATATTGTTACACCCTTTTAAAATTTAAAATATTTTCTAAATTAATATTTAGGAAAATAATAAAATGAATGTAAGGAAATATAGGATAGAGTTTAGTTGAAATAATAATTAATTATTTGGATGAAGTTAGAATAAGAGTTTTTTATGAAATAGTTTTGGAAAAAAATGATAAAACAAAATGTTTAAAGGTTATAAGTGTTTAGGGATGAATATGTAAGTATAGAAAAAAGTTATGACACTTTTTTGAAAATACCCCTACTTTTTTTCCCTTTAAGCTCTAGCATCTTCCTCTCTCTTTTCATTTTCTCTTAAGGCCTTCAACATTTCTTCCTCACCTTCTCTTTCTCTTCCTCTAAATTCTTCAATAATCAATCAAAAAGAGATTCAATCTCTATTAAATTCTATATACAATCAAGGTAATGATATTTAAATCTTCATAATAATGACCTTTTCTTCAATTTTCCCTTGGATTTGATAAAAAAATCAAGTATTAAGCTCAAAAAGGGGGAAATGAAATCCTAACCTTAAATTTGTTAATTTTAAATGATTAAAACCACTAATTCTTACTTCTAGCTTCCAAATACCTCTTCTAAACGAAGTAGGTGGAATTTTAACTCCAAATCAAGGATTTGGATGAAATTTGCTTGACTGAGCTAAGTTTTAAATTTGTTAAATATATATTTGGAATGTATGGATGTGTAATGATTTATTTAATTTTGATACTAAAGTTAACATGAATGAAGTGTTATAAATATATGTTGATAATTTGGAATGGATTAATAAGGCAATAGATGAGTTCAATTGAAAATTTTACCATATGAATAATATTTTTCGAGCTAAAATTTATAAAAATTTTGAATAGTAGTCAACTATGGGCTAAGAGTTATTTTTTGGAGAATCATAGTTAACTATTAATAGAAATCTTAACTTCTAAAAAGTTATAGTCAACTACATAGTTAACAATGGCTAAAATGCTTGCCTTCTAGATGATGTAGTTAATTATGTAGTTTACTACCTCAAATGGACCTCATCTTTGAAAATCTATAGTCAAATATAAATTGTTTCCTATAAGCTTATAGTGGAATATGAATGGTTCCTAGAAGGCCTAATAGTCACATATATAGTTGATTATGTTTTGAAAAAATGTTTTCCAATAGCTTATAATTAAGGGTGTAAATTGGTTAGGCTTTACCCTAAATAAGCCAAGCTTATTTTCAAAATCATTAGCTTGAGCTTAGTTTGTTAGTTTATATAAGTTCAAAATTCAAGTTTAGCCTAACTTATTAAAGAAGCCTAACTTTATCTATTAGCCTACTTAAAAACCTACTTATATAAATAAATTTTTAAATTTGTCAATAGATTAAAACTTTCTTAAGGTCCAGAATCATCTAATGGCCTAATTAGATCTATATACATAAATATATATATATATATATATATATATTAAACTTTTTATATTATTTATATATGATATATGTTATATTATATTATTTATAAATATATTAATAATTAAATAGGTTAACAAATTAAGCTTGAAGAAAAAATGGTTTATTTATCTAAATAAGCTAATTGATTAACTTTAACTTAATTTATTTAAATAAATAAGTCATGCTAGACTGGGCCTTAAATAAGTTAAGCCATAAGTCCCTGACAAATTACGTGACCTACTTGCATCTCTACTTATAATCAACTATACTATGATCCTAGAATTTATAATAATAAGTTCCTCTTAAATTATTATAGTATAGGATAAATACCTAAATTTTATATTGTAGTCACTTAAGCATTCAAATAATAATGATTAAGTTATATGACTATATAAAGAGGTATGGTAAGATGAGCTTAAGTATTACAAAATAAGTTGAATTGAATTATGATGAATTATCTTGATATATGTTGATGAATGAGGAATATGTATAGGTGTGAATTGGGGATATGTATAATTGAAAAATTAGACCAAGTAATCATTTGTGAAGGAATAAGACAGATCTTAAAGAGATAAGGTTAGGTTAGTGAAGGAATAAGAAAGATTAAGAATCACAAGAAGGCTTATTTATTTTTATACATTAATTAATGATTATAATTATTATTGAAATATGATAGATTGATAATGCTATGAATGTTGTAGTGTGAATTAGAATTATGTAGGCCTTTAGGCCTTATTTTTTATTAACATTAATTAATAATTACTAATATTTAAAGTTGATGTTATTTAAAATAGGTAATGTGATTAGAGGAGGATAAATTCTATTGGTAAGGATAATGCCAATTCTTACCTCCATAAACTTTATTTATATTAGGATGTTTACTCATTAAATCTAAAATTTACTCCTCTATGTTTTAATTACGTATACATAGGTTGAGTCTTCTCCACCATACCTCGAGGTTAATCTTCTAAGAAACTCCTAAATATGGTTAGAGGCAACATTAGATAGTTTAATGTATTTAGATTCCTTTAGGCCTTGTCTTTTATAGGATTAAAGGTAAAATAACTTATACTAAATTCTTGTTTAAGCTAGTTAGGTCAGCTTATTCTTCAAATAATATGGTAATATAAGTAGGCTCAACTCTCATTTTATAAAGGAAAATTTTAAATAAATAAAATTACAATATTTTTAATGATTGCATGATCTCTTTCCCTAACCACTTGTATGTATTTTAGTATTAATTTAGGAAAGTAGGATGGGCTTAAAGAAAGCAAGTACCTAGATGCTAGTCATGAATAAGATTAGGTCATGACATATATAATAAAAGCTCAAAAAAATTGAAAAATATATACTGTTAAGGTTGGTACAAAAGGACATTGGTTACGAATTCTATCATACATCTAAAAATCTTATGACATTTTACCAAGCCCTATTTTAAAAAAAATAAGGCTTATTTTATTGATGAGAATAATACACTTAATTATAATTCTTATGATATAACATATTTTAATGTAGCCAATTTCTTTGTACATTCCAAAGAAAAATTGATAAATTGATTGATAATGACAATGACCAAATTTATTTGCAGTTGAATTAATATTGAAATTTGTCTCTTATGGATAATACAATAATGCACATCTTTCTTAAGAATAGAAAATAATTGTTCTCATTAATAATTAGCAAAAATTATATTAATATAATATCTAGTAGTACAAAGTTAATTAAAGGTTCTTGAAGAACTGATATAATTTTATAAAGGGATATACTATGTTTATAAATGCATTATTGTTAACTAAGTCTTAAAGATATTTACTAAGTTTTAAAAACATACAATGAAATAAATAGTATATTAACATAATAAGATATCAAATATCTTTATATTATAATAATTATTTCAAAGAAAAATTATATTGGAAAATTTATTGTTATTTTTTTCTAATTTATACTCCAGATGTAAATCTAATTGAAATAAATATTATAGTAAACCATAAATTTACAACTAAAAATATTTTTACTACTTGACATAATTATTTAGGCTATCTTGGATTAATAATTGAAAATTCACACAATCATCTATTAAAAGATCAAAAGATTAGGAAGAATACAATTCAATCCCTTAAAGTAAAGGGATGTGACACATAATTTCCCTTAACTTTCAAAAGCTACATACAACTTCCTTAAATTTTTGTAAAAGTTAAAAGGGTTACTTTTCTATTGAGAGAAATGTTATTATCTAAATCTATTTCCCTTTGCTTTTGAACTTTCAAATCTACCTTTGATAACTAATAATTCATTTCAACTAAATGAACAATGGGATTGACATTCATAAGGATAAAAAAGTCAGGAGGAATGTCATCGATTAATAAGGGAATTAGTACCACTTGCAACATGTTAGAGTATTTGATCAATAGTAATTTCCCATGGGTTTAGAATTTTTAGACCCTATCTAGGTTTAATATTTTTAATATGCTAGTGAATTGTAGAGTGATAATGTTTTGCCATTATTTGATGCTGGTTTTAAGGAAAATATGAATTCTTTCTCATTTGATCAAATATAGGGATTTAGGTTCCTTAAGCATTGTCTCCACTATGACTTTCCCATATAGGCAAGGAGATTAAGTTCAATAAGTTAAAGGAAGTTAGAAAACATGAAACTAAATAAATCAAAGTTAAAAGATGATAATTTCATAGTTCCACAAGTTAGCACCCATCTTTTAGTTGAAGAGATCTAGACTTTTTTAGTAGAGACCAAACTAAATAAAATAAAAACTTTTTCAATGATGCAATTTCTATATCATCCTATATTTCTCTTTCATTTTTTTTTTACCTTTTATTTAGCTTGAAATTCATGCTATGCAATTTTTTAATTACCAAAATCAAGCCCTTTAAAAGGATTTAATTCTTGTATCATTATATATTTCTCCTTTTCCATTTTACCTTTTATTTAGCTTGAACTTCATGTTATGCAATTTTTATTTATCTTTTTTGTGGTTATAAAATATGCAAGCATTATTGTAAAAATGAAAGAGGATTGAAACTCCTTTTGTTTGACATTGTTTTAGAATTAATTATATTACCAATCATATAAATTTGATTTAGAAAACAATAAATTTGTTCATAACCATAAGATCCATTGGTTTTAGTTAAGTAAATAGGCATCTTTTTTAATTATAAACAAAAATCACCTAATTTTCAATTTAGGAAGAAGATAAGAATTACTAGGTGAACTAAAGACTAAAAGCATGTTTGCTATTTCATTTAATAAGAAAATAACATTTTCACTTTTTAGAAAAGTTTAAAGAAGGTTATACGAAAGTATTGAAAGTTTAGAAGGGTTATATATCACAATATCTTACTTTAGGGGGTTAAAATGTACTTTACCCTAAAAAATTCTTTAATTTAGTAAATTTTATATATGATTTGTTTAAGGAAAAAATAAATTTTCAACATATTTTTAAATGAATTTAAGTTAACATATATGGACATATTTGCCTACCATGTGGACTATTTTAATTCTTTTAAATTGATACTTTAATAAGATGGTAAATATATATTTGTTATGAACCTATAACTTAATGTTTGTAAGAGCATTTGCTTAAATAAGTTAACCTTGAACATAATTTATAAATTATATAATTAAGACATTATATCTTGACAATGCTGATGAAATTATATTTAAAAGCCTTCATTGATTATTATATGTTAATTGGAATAAGTGTTAAACATCTTAAAGTAGATTCATATATAAAATAATTCAGTTATAATGTTTTTAATGTCCTAAATTATTAACTATATTTTTTCAAGAGAACACGATTCTCTATATCATCTTAATGGACATATAAGTTTATATATTGCAATACTTATATGCATTAAGTTAATAAGTTATAATACCTTCTTATAACTAGCTTTGGCTCAAAGTTAAAAACTTTTATATAAATTTTTTTTTACTATGCAATAATTTTTTCCACCACAATGCACATAAATAATTTTAAAAAATAATAGAAAATATAAGTTGATATGTGAAATTTATTGGTGTGTGTCCTAGGTGCCAATCATAGAGATGATTGTAATATTACATAATGTATTACGCTTCATTTTGGTAATACAATTATTATATTTTATTTTGTGCAAATTATAACTTAAATATAATAATTATCTTTGGAATAACTTTGTTACTCCTAAAATACCTCTAGTTAAGTATTATTACGAAAAAAATAGTAATAATACATTGAGACTAGTATGTATAATGACTGATGATTATGAATCATGGATATGTGATATCAAGTCAATACATGAGTACATTATTAGTGAATAATATACTGGACTGACCCATTGTGAGAATATTACATGGATAGACATGTCATTAGTTATTCTCATATGATCACAAATTCACATAGTCCTTTAATTTGAAGTTACTACGGTTTCCTACATAAGAAGTTACTCACTTTGATATCGTCCTATGTTACCTTTAATCGGGATGATGAGTAGGGTTTTAATTAGGTGTGTCACGAATCATGCAGAGGGAAGTGAGTGATGTAGATGAGATTTTGTTACTCTTGTATAAATGAAAGATATCATTGGGCCCTTTGATTGAGTGAGACTTAGAAATGCATAGTCATGCTCAATTGGATCAATATATGATATTGATAATTTATTTTAAGTTTACTCAGTATCAAAAAATATAAATTGAACATTAACGAGGATGATACACTCTATGCCTCCAGTTCGATTTGGATATTGTTACAAAAGGGATTATGATGCAAAGCGTTGATTACATATTAGGTGAATGTCGAATCACAAACATTCTTACTACTTAAATGGCAGTGATGTATTGCTAGATACTGCTCACTGTCTATAGCCCAATAATGAGTCATTGTCAATATAGTAAGAATCTATAAGATCATACAAAAGGAGTTAGAATGAGACAATAATTAATTAGAATTTAATTGAATTAAAAACCAATTAATTAGACTTATTTTCATGTATATATATTATTATTAAGATAATAATATTTTTCACGTAATATATATAATATTATGAAATATTATTTGATATTAAAGTAATATCAGATAATTACATTATTAGATATTAAATAATTATATTATAAGATAATATTATTATCTAATATAAGATAATTATATGTCAATTTAATATTAGATAATTATATTATGAGATAATGCTATTATTTAATATTAGATAATTAATAGATAAGTCCTATCTCTCCACACTCTCTCTATAATAAGGATAAGGTGATAGTTGTTAAGTTTGATTAGGATTCTTTTAAAGCATTATCTTAGTAGGACTAGAATTGTGATTTGCCTTAGTTCTATAAAAAGAACCTGAAGGCAGCACTTGGAAAAATGCACATATGCTTTCATCAAATCCTAAATCACTCATAAAAAACTCAATCCTAATCCTAGTGAGAGAGACGAATCCTAGCAGCTTCATGGAAGGAAGAAGTTATTGTTCACTTTGTATGGATATTGTAGAGATGCTTTACTTTTGGCCGGCGTTTGATTCATTCGTTCTCTTAAAGATTTGTTTAGAAAGATGACGAGCACAAATAAGGTAAAACTCTAAGACTGATTTATGCCCCTTTTACATGGATCCTAAGTAGGATTTAGATCAAAATTTAAAAATTTTCGTTGCGTATGTTGATCTAAAATCTAACAAAATTATATTCCTAAATCAGGAGGAAAGAATATGCAACTGTAAAAATAACGTGATATTAAATCATCTTGATCTTTACACAAAGCGATATGAACCAAAAATTCATAAGATAATTGATTTATAAAGTATAGCAAAATTACTAAATATATTACTGATAAAAAAAGAATAAATAAATATTATATGTTAGCTGCAAATACTTATATTCAAATTGATGCCTAGATAGGGCAATATGGTTTTCAATGACAATTAAGTTTTGAGCATATTTGAAATATAATAAATCTATTGGTTTCAAATGCAAATATTAACAAAAAAAAAGAAGTAGCAAATAAATAAAATGATTTTATTAAGGAGCTAAATACTCTTGAAAAGAGTTGAAACATAATTAATGACAAACTTTTGGAAAAAACTTAAATACTTAATTTATGAAAATAAATAAATTTTAATTGATTATGTCTCCAATGAGAAAATGGAACCAAAAAGAAAATATTCGTTAACATTTATTATTATATAAAATGTAATGCTTAAAATTATGAAAAAAGAAATGGTTAGTGAGGATCTCAATTTTATAAAATGATTATGTATGATTATTGATCAAAAGAAAAGAAAAAAGATGCAATTTATATAAAAATGTAAGGCTTAAATTTACTTGTAAAGTGAATAAATACCAAAAAAATGTTAAGTTAATGAAACACTCTGAAGATATAAAGTTAATAAGATATAAATATATAATTGTACCAAAATGAGAAGAAAATTATTATTACAAACAAAAAGTATGATTTGTACATAAGGATTTTTATAATGGTTGTCATTGACTATAAGAATATTTATATGACAGATATAATACTATAGTAATGTATCAAAACTTGATGTGTATAATAAATTTAATATATCCTATTTCATGCATGACAAGTGACAATTGGAATAATTTTATATGAAAATCTTTATAGAATTTCAAATACTTGAAGCATGAAATTTAAATTTTCAAGAAATATATTCAATTAAATTACATATATCTTTGAATAGCTTAAAGTAATCCAATTGAATGTAGTGCAATTACGCTAATGAATATTTATTAAAAAAAATATAAAAAAGCCCTAGCATTTTTATTAAGAAATCTAAATGTGATTTCATTATAATTACTGTATATGTTAATAATTTGTATAATATTAGAATTCATGAAGAACTTTTAAAGGTAGTAAAGTATTCAAAAAAAGGAGTTTAAGATAAAAGATTTTAAAACATTAATTTTTATTCTAGCCTGCAAATCAAGCATTTAAATGATGGAACATTTGTTCATCAATCAAAATGAAAAAATTCTAAAAATATTTTTATATGGATAAATTAAATCCATTGAGTATTCTAATGATTGTTCAATCACTTGTTATTAATAAAGATTTATTTCAAACTTCAAAGAATAATGAAAAAATTTCTTGGTCTCAAGATATCATATTTTAGTGCAATTGATGTACTGATGTATCTTGTAAATTATACATGTCTTGATACAACTTTTCAAAAAATCTATTAGTAAAATATAATTTTTTTCAAATAAAAGATACTAGAATAAAATTAAATGTATATGTTGTACCTTTGAAGAGTAATTTATATAAGTTTATTATATTTTAAGTCATAATGAAAGGGTTATGTAGATGTAAGATATTTAGTTTATATAAAATTTAATTTTATATTATTATTTATACACATAATGGTGCATTTGTATCTACTTTTTAGTGAAATAAATTATCAATATAATTTTTTTAGCATGTATACATGAAATAAATCAAGAATCAATACTTGATAAACATGTGTCATGATTTTTAAGGAAGATATTTTAACAAATTTTGTTGAAAGTAATGCCATGGACAAATTTCAATTAATGAATAATGTATAAAAGGAGATCGAATAAATTATATCTCATTAAAGCTCTTTTTTATACTTACAAAAAGATTGTGATCGTATTTGATTATAATAGTATACTTGTTCAAATGGTTTCTAATGAAATTATTAGTAAAGACGTTAACTTAAAGATTCCTCGTGATATTTTCAACAGAGGAGTTAAGTTTATATTACATTCTTTTTTGGTTAACAAAAGTTTTTTTTTCCATTAGGCTTTCTTAACAAGGATTTTAATGAAGTAAATTATTTTCTAAAACAATAATATACTTTACTTTTTGGTTCACTGATTTTTTTTTCATTGGATTTTTCATAAAGAAGATTTTAACAATTTTTTTTATAAAATGAATATTTAAAGGCAAGTGTTATGAATAATTATAATTAGATGCAAATATCCATAACTCAAGTGTTATATTTTTATTATAATTAATTATTAAATTTTAATTTTTTATAAATCATTAATATAATATTGTAACATTTAACTTATTTATCTTATAAAAATAAATTGTATAAATTATTTTATATATAGAATAAAATATACTCTTCTTCTTGTGGTTTTTATTTATCTCTTTCATACATATCTTTAATTTTTTTTAATATCATATTTTTTTTTTAGGAAATAGCACATAATTGGCTGATGGCAATGTAGGTGGATTCCAAAACTCGTCGATTTTGCCGGCTGTACCTGAATATGGGGTAAAGTTGAATTTTCATTTTCGTCGTCATTTTGGAAGCGGCTTCAAACGAATTATTTGCGAGAGCTTGTTCATGCAAATGCAATCACAAGCTCGCCCGTAGGTGAATTGTTTATTTATTTTTATTTAATTATTTTCTATTTAAAATAATGTTAAAAATAAAAATAATAAATTTTTTAATCGAACTTTGAGTTTTGTATAATTTTAATTGCATCAAATTATGAGTACCTGTTTTAAATGCATGTTTAATTAAAAAAATAACACTTAAAAATTAGTTGAAATTTTATCAAGACTTTATTATTTGTATGAAATGCTTGAAAATTTTAAAATGTGCTATTTATAATTTTCAATGTATAAATCATTGTAAAATAAATATAACAAATTAGAT
This sequence comes from Sindora glabra, assembly GCA_020226215.1. Lineage (NCBI taxonomy): Eukaryota > Viridiplantae > Streptophyta > Magnoliopsida > Fabales > Fabaceae > Sindora > Sindora glabra. The sequence goes on along the minus strand of CM035225.1, from coordinate 117,667,286 downwards.
TTCATACTATTATAATTTCTTTATAACTGTCATATTATTTTTATGCTGATAAAAGGAGATTAATAAACATCGGTGTGAATGTACGGAACAAATACTAATACTCTTACAATTTAATTAACTTCTTATTAAATGTTGGCGAAAGTTAATATAGATTTATGTAAGATTTAATTATTTTTTGAAATATTGATTAATAAAAGATCAAAATAGCACACCCGTTAAAGGCTAATCAAATCAAAATAAAATTAATAATTTTATTCTTCTGATTATAAAGTATAGATAAAATATTTTTTAACTATTTAAAATTATAATTTTATTTTTAAATAATAATTCATACAAATAATTTTATCTCTCTTATATATTTATATAATAATTTCATTCTTAAGTTATTATATTAAAGGATAAAATTATTTATATAAATAATTATTTATAAATAAAATTATAATTTTATATAATTTAAAAATTATTTTATTAATATTTTATAATTTTAGGATGGAATAGTTAACTTTATATTAAATCAAATTAGATCAGTTTTTTCCGCAATATCTCTAACTCAGTCCACGAACGCGCCTGACATGCGCGTGCTGTAAATAAGACAGAAGCAATTAATGGTGTCAGTAGTGAGTAATTATTGGTTTCTTCGAACAAAAAGTGAGCTCCTCGGCGAAAGTTGCATCGCATGGAAGATGGAAGCATAGAGCACCAGCCGGCTATTGATTTTTCGGCCTGGGGCCCTGCTTGTAGATAATAGTCTCTTTGCATATATTATATTTATTAATATTTTTAAATATGACCTTCGTAAAAAAAGAATAACTTCATTAATATTTTTATATCAGAATAATTCTCTCACGTGGTGCTTAAAAAAAATTCAAAAGAATGCACGTAATGCACCCTAAATAAAACCACCTGGGCTTAGTTTTAAATATTGGAATCAACTTAATTTAAAGGGCAATGCTTTATAATCCAAGATATTGCTATCTTTTTAAAATTTTATCGTATAATATTTTTAACATTTTATAAAAATATGTTGCGAAAATTACATCACAGAAATTATTTGGGAATTTTATGTAAAAGTTATAACATTTTATAAAAAATTAAAAAGTAAGAGCATTCCACAAAAGTTATAAAAAATAAGAAGTTTTTTTAAGTTGATACGAAATCAGAGAGCTAATTTAAATTTCCATGCATAAAAACATAAGCAAATATAACAAATAGTAACATTTTCCTAAACGTACCATTTTCATAATTTACATTCATAATAAATTTCACAACGGTAAAATTATAATTTGGTCCATATACTTTTAATGGCTATAATTTATCTATTTTCAAAATGTAGTTCCCTCTAATTTTGAAGAGTCCTGTTATTTTTGCATTGTTTTTAACTTTCAAAGATTCATTTTTATATTTCTTATAAAGAAATTAAATTTCAGTGCTATATTTTATTAGAGAATACGATAAACTCATGTATAATTTTTAATTAGGTTTTTATTGAATTTTAAATCACATCAATTTCAATTCTTATTGTACAGATGATATAGGATATGAACCAAAAACAAAAAATTTAAAATGGCGGAATAATAAACATGTAAATTGGGGAAGCTAAAATAAAATTTTGAATTAAAAAAAAATAAAAATATGGAGAATTTAAATTATAATTACTTTTTTGGAATATAAAATGTTTGATTATAACTATGAACAATATAATTTGAGATAAATTATCAATTACTTTAAAAAAGATGAATTAAATCAAATTATATGATATATTAAAAGACTGCGAAGCATCTTGCTTTCATTATTGTATTGTTAAGAGGGGGAAAAAGACTCTGGTAACTTAACCAGAGTGAGAATGATAAGAGGGGGAAAAAAAAAAGAATGAAATAGAATGAGGTTTTTGTCTTAGTTGATAGAATAAGGGTCACTCTCTCCAAAGTTGTATTTGTTTAGTTTCCTGTTTTATTTTGTTTGTTTTTCTTTTTTGGGATAAACATGCCGTTCTATTTTATTTTTATGTTTAATATAAGAAAATAATATAAAATAATTAATAACAATAATAATCTTAGTATAAAAATAATAATTATTTAATTAATATAATAAAGATATATGATATAATCGATAATAAGAAATTATCATAATTTAAATTTATAATTGAAATGATAATTAAATTTTTTAGAAAAAATAAAAAATTTAATTTAGAAAAAATAAAAAATTTAATTTATCAATTTTTTTAAATTAAATAATTTTTATAAAAATATAAAATTTTCTATTTTAAATTTAATTAATAAAAATATAATTATTAAAATATTTTAATAAAAATAAAAATGATATTAAATATTAATGAAAGGGTGAAAATGTGAGAGATTGGATGTAATTCAAATTCATGTTCATTGATAAGTTAACTCCAGAGATTAGTATCATTTCTGCTAAGCTAGCATCTTGTTAGTATTTCCTTTTCTATTTTTATTTTATTCTATTATACTAAATACATACTAATCTTATGTTTGGATATAATGAGAAAAAAGCATAAAAAATGGATAGAAAAAATATATGAAAAATATTTTTGCACTTATTATTTAGATGTATTAAAAATAGATGAAAAGAAAACAAAAAATATATTATTATTTAATTCGATTGAAAAATAAAGAAGAATAAAAACATATTTTATTAATTAACAAAATTCCTCTTATTATAAGTCAATAAAGTTGTTTATTAAACCCACAAAAGAACAATTTTGAAATTATAGTTTTTTTTACTTTTTTGAGTTCCTATTTAGTAGAAATTTTTTTTTGCTGATTCTTAAGGTATATTTTTAACCATTTATCATCTTACTTCAAAATTTTAACAACATCCAAGGACAAAAAATTTTAATTTCACTCTCTTTTCTTTCCATATATTTTTCCACATTTTTTTTATAAAATTCAAACAAAGGGCAAGTGTATTTAAATTATATGAATTAAACTAATAATAAAAGAGTATATCATTAGACAATATATTTACGTTATTATTAATTTAATATATATAGTATGAGTTAATTACATAAAACCTTTTTATATTTGTTATGATATGTGATTTATTTTTATATTATTAAAATGTGCTATTTATATGCTTTTACTTGTTTAATTGTGTAAATAATCTTTTCTCCATCCTCTATTAATTTTCTATTTAATATCCAAATAGAATGAACATGTGATTATCAAGTAATTCAATTTTCCTCCAACATAAAAGGAAATTAATGCTAGTTTTAGAAAAGTTGTTTAATATTCTTCTTCTAATTTATTCAACATTTTAGTTGTAATTCTAAACCTTGCTTTTCATTAGTAGCACAATTAAATGGATCGCAGTTGAATTATTTAATTTTGATTTAATTTTTTCGCAAGTTTATGTGGATTAGGTCATACAGATTGAAGTACACACAAATTAGTGGTTCAAATTGTAAATATGAATTGAATTAGATCATGCAAAATTTAATCCATTTTTTTGCATATTTATATAGACCATCTATTTTGTCAATTTTATAGTATTATCTACGTGAACATGAATGAGTGTTTATGTAAATTTAGCAAATTTGGCAATCAATTTAAAGAAGAGACATCAGGCGTTGGTTTTGGCATAAAATTTTTCAAATTTTAATATGATATGATTATCACATTAATTAATTATTGCTTATTATTTCCTTTTTATAATTATTTTTAATGTAATGGTATGAATGATACTTTTTTACATTATACTTATTAGGATTTTTTCATATATTGATGATAACTTAAACTTTTGTTAGATGTTAAGATATTGAAGTGTAGTTCAATATACTATAATCCTCGAAGGAGAGGAAATGGTGAGGGCAAGTGAAACCCCTATATGAGGGGATATGATGGGGTATACATTAAGATTAAATCAATGGAAGCTTTTTGGTTAGAAATATTCCTCTTGATCTTAGGCAATGAAAAATTTGCTTTAATGAATGATAAGTTTTAGAATGACAATTAGAATTGTGAATAAATAAAAAAGAGAATGTCAATAAACTTTTCTAAAATTAGCTTTAATTTTCTTGATATTAAGGAGAAATTGGATCACATGTTGATTCAATTTGAATATCAATTTGGAGAATTAATAAAGAAGAGTTATTTGTATCATTAAATCAATAAAAGTAGGTAATGAACATATTTTAATAATAAAAAGGATAAGTTATACAACCAAAAAATATATCGAAGAATTCCATGTAATTAATCCTTATTCTCTTATACACTTCATATCCACACTTTTCTAGTATAAACATAGAAAAAAAAGTTCAAATAGTAAAAAGAGATAAATGTAAAATAGCTTTTTTTTTACTTTGAGATAGTTATATTTTACCTCATAAATTTTGAAAACTTACAAATCAAATTATTAAACTACTCATTATTCACTTAATTAATTATTTTATTCAATTATATAATTTTTACTAACTTTTTAAATAAGAAATCACAACATTATTATTGTTACACTACTTTAATAATTTGAAAAAACACAGCAAATAGAAGAAAACATAAAATGTAAATGAATAGGAGAGTATGAGTAAGTGTAAGAGAAAATCTTGTTAAAGGACAAAAATGACCCTATTTATATAACCCTAAAATCAACCCCCCTTTCTTCATTTTATCCTTACACCTAAGTATCCCTTTCCTTCATTCTTCTTCTTCTTCTTCCCCATTTTTGCAAAGAACTTTGTGAATGCATGAAAATAGATAAGGAATTAAGCTAAGATTAATACATACTTGGAGTATAAATCCTTAAACCTTGCTAGTTTTGCATCAATATTTTTTTGAAAATTTTATGAAGCTTATCTTGAGCTTGAGGAGAAATGGAACCCTAACCCCAACTTATCTAGAAACCTTAGATAATTGGGGTAAAAAAATTTCTAGATACAACCTTTTTAAACTTTCCCTGATCATGATGAATGAATATTCTAACTCAAATTTTAGAAATTTCCAAAAGAATAAATGTTTGCGGAACAATAAAAAATTGATACTTTCTATAGATTTTAAATTAGTATTAAAATAAGTAAGGTTGAATGATAAAAATTATCTAAGTTAGGATTTTATGTTAAGTTTGTATGAGTTAATAAGCTTAAATAACAAAATGAATGGGTTTGTAGGGGGTAAAGAGCCTATGTGAATAATAGCTTTATGGAGGAAATTATGTAGAAACCTAGCAAAAGGGCTTCTCATTAAGTTTAAATGGCCATTTTCTGCTAGGCATTTTCCATAATTTTCACTCAATAGTAAAAATTCGGTTGTTAGGTTTAAAATGAATACCTATTGCTTCTTTATGTTCTATGGCTAAGTGATAAAATGCTCTAGAATGATAAGTTAATGGTCAAGTGTTAATTAGAATAATTCAAAGATAATCTTAATGAAATAAAACACTATGATGTGATGTTATAATAAGGATGAACTACTATTGTTGTTTATGAAACAAAATGCATTATGTGACTATGCAATGAAGCATGGTGTTATTTAACTAATGCAATGGGCATAACTTATGTTATTACATAGGAAAATGAAATCATTGCTCATTGAGAATTATGAAATATGATAAAGGTGATTATGAATAGTAAACGATTGATTCTCTATAAAAGAATAATAGGATATAAGGTTAGTTCAAAAAGAACAAGGACGGAAATAAATGTATAGTATAGGATGGACTAGGAGTCATAAGATGTATTCATATATTTTCATTTATGATTATTGTACATTGTATCGTGAAATGACTTCTAGTTGTTGTTAAATTTCTTTTGAATGAAATGATTATGTTGATAATGATGTTGTATATCATAATTTATACTAATTTATGTTAGTATAGCTAGATGAATATGAATTATACATTACAATAGTATGAAATTCTTAAGAAACAAATGGGTTCAACAGTGTTGACCACCAAAGGTGGTTAGTTTTAAATGTGATTTTAAGGTTAGTATTGGAATCTTCATGGGATTGAATGAAAGGAGTAAATCCTTGATTTAGTGAGATGTATCTTGAATTTTAAGTCATTGTTTTATGCTAGTATATTTACTAAGTCATAAACTTACCCTTTATGTGTTGTACCTTACTGGATTTATATATAATATCTGACAATGTGAGATGTATCTTGAATTTTAAGTTATTGCTTTATATTGGCATATTTATTGATTAAGTTATAAAGTTACCTTTTATGTATTATCCTTTATAGGATATCTGACAACATAAGTATCGCTGCCTAGAGTTTTGTATAGTATGAAATAAATGGTATGTCTCCAGTAACAACTATAAGTAAGAAGTAGGTGAAAAATGAGTTATTTTTGTATAAAAAGTTAGAATGTAACTTAATTGCATAATCAAAATAGGGGGAAGAATAATTACTCCTTTAATTGCTATAACGTATAAATAGCATCCTTTATCTTTCCTTTTGGTCATTAGAAGATCAAATGCAAAATAAAAAGTCAAAGGTAGACGGGGTTTTACTAGTTAGATTAGGGGAAATCATGATTTAGGATCCATGCTGGTTATAATTGCGCACAGATTATAATAATTTCATGTTGTTTTATTAGATCATTTTTGCACTTAATTTCATATTTTATTTTCAAATATTTAATTAAAATTTTATATATTTAATTTAATTTTCATTAATTATGTAATTTAAATTATAAAAAAATAATGTAATAAATTAATATATAATAATATTATGATTCATGTTTAAAAATTTTAGAAAAAATTACATAATTTAATAAAATAATTAATTAAATAGGTAATAGTTATTAATTGCAACTTTTATATAGTTTGAGTTTGATTTGTCAATTTCCAAAATTAATAGAAGTAGAATATAATCATCCTAAAATTATTATAGTATTTTATACTTTTCTTTCATAATAAATAGATGTATAAGAAAGATTATAATCTTTTCAACTTATATAATCTAAATCTAATCTAAATATACTTAAGTGTTATTTGATTTACACAAGCAGTAATTTCAAGATTCTAATCTTTTCAACTTATATAATCTAAATCTAATCTAAATATACTTAAGCGTTATTTGATTTACACAAGCAGTAATTTCCTATAGAAAATTGAACTTTTCAAGAGATAATTTTCTATGTGAATATTTGATGAAGTGTTAAAGTTGTTTGATTGATATTAAGGAAGTGATATTTCTCAAGAATTTAAAGGTCATTTGATTTACTTCAATAGTACGAGAAATTTTATTTTCTAGGAAATGGAAAAGAGATAGGTTGTTTGGTTTGCTATTAATTTAGAAATTAGGAAAAATAAAATTTCTTAGGAAGTTCTACTTCTCATAGAGTATAAGAAGTTGCTTACCCACTTTCTCTAAGTAAGTTTTACTTTTTGTATTATTTATGAATAAAATGATAAAATTATTCTTATTAAATATAATTAATGATAATTAAAATTTATTAATTTATATTATAATAATATTGAGGATATAATAATTATTTTATTCACACTTTGTAGGATATTTAAAATTAAACTAAATTAGATATAAGAAATTATTTCTTTGTAAGTATTACTTCCTATGTAACCAAATAATTTTGAATATTTTGTAAGAAGTTCATATAGAAAGTTATTTCCTACAAGGTTTAATTTTTTACAGAAAGTTACTTTCTATGTGAATCAAATGACTTCTTATTTTTTATATTTTGTTTGGATCAATTTTAAATTTTTTATGAAGTATTAACAAAATAACTATTATATTTTTAATATTATTATAATATAAATTAATAATTTTAATTATTATTAATTAAATTTAATAAAAATAATTTTATTTTTATATATGTAAATAATATAAGAAATAAAATTTATTTAAAAAATATATGTAAGTAACTTTTTATACTCAATAGGAAATAAAATTTTTACCCATTGTAGATAAGAAGAGAAAAAGGGAGAGGGAAGAGTAAATTTTTAAATTTAAATTAAAAAATAAAATAAAAATATAAAATTTAAATTATTAAAAAATTTTTAACCATAAATTTTATTTTTAATATTTTTTTGTTCCTCTTTTTTCTCTATTCAAACAAAAAAATAAAAAAAATTATCGATCCAAACGAAATTCAAAGTCATACTTCTTTTAATTTGTTAAAAAATAATACTTCTCAAGTTATTATTTCTATTATTATTACTTCAAACCAACGTAATCAAATTTGTTTACGTATTTAAGGCAAATATACATTTTTTTCTTGTATGATAATGTCACTTGCTAAGTTATTTTTCATTTAAAAAAAAGGGTCTTCACAGAGTACGGCGGTCTTTGCACCAATATAATACCTTCACTTAATGAGGTCATTGCACGCCCCCGAGAGTTTCACACTACCTCAGCGGTGTTACTGGGTACAACCAGACTACACTCTACAGTCTACAGTCTACCGTCTACCGTCTAAAACTTCCCCATTCGCCTTTCTTAAATCCCAACCTCCCCTTTCTCCCCCCTCTGTTCTCCTTTTTTTCCTCCCGTCACCCTCTTTTTTCCCCAGCTATTTTCCCTCACTTTCTCTCTTACCAAACAAACGAGCACGAGACCCGATGAAGGAGGTGACCGTGGAAGCTGAAGGCGGACAAGGGTCAGCCCCCAACCAGCATGAGAAGAAAGGAAAAGGCATTTCTTCTGCAGCAGCAGATGTCAAAAACACCGCCATGAAAATTCTGGGAGCCAGAGAGGCTTACAGGGATGTGTATGAAGAAATGCAAGACAAGCCCTCTAGATTTGAAGTGTATGGGTGGTACTTTTACGAGTTCTGCACTTACTTTATTCAGACTGTTCTGATCCCTGTAGTGTTTCCTCTCATAATCGGCCAGCTTCAACACCTCTCTAGTGACCCACTTCAAGAATGGCTCAAAAACCACCCTGGATCTGTCTGTAAAGACAAAGAAATTACCCTGTAAGTTTTTTTCTCTTCTTACTGTAAAGCATTTGAGAAGATAAGTCCTTTTTTTCCGGCAAATGTCTTTTTACTTAGCTTGTAAAACATTTTAGAGGAAATTCATGGCTTTTTTAAGTTAATTTATGAGATATTGAAGAGGAAAGTCAAGTTTTTTCTTATATGAAATATTTCAGAGAAAATTCAAAATTTTTTTCGGTTGATTTATGAAATATGTTGGAGCAAATCCAAAGTTTCTTAAAGCCAATGTTTATAACAACTTATTTTAGAGAAAAAATTAGTTTTTTAGGTTAAAGTAGGAAGATTTTATCTTTGAGGGAAATTTTTGAGTTGGTTTAGGAAATACTCTAGATCAAGTTTAAGAGTTCACTGGAAGTTATTTCATGACAAAGTTTGGACAAATTCTGGGTTTTTTTTGAGTTAATTTACAAAATATTTTGAAGCTATTTTTCTCCAACTTGTTTCGTGGAAAATTTTAGAGCAAATTGAGCGGCAAAGAAAGCCGTTGATGGTGGCTAGTGGTGGGCAAGGGCCAACATGAGAGCGAAAGGTTAAAAGGAAAGTTTTGAGTATTTAAAAACTGAGGCGTGAGAACAGCTAGGGTTTCATAATTATGGGTTAGCAATCATGAAAAGCCGAGCTTCTTTGGTAGTGCAGCCTGCCTTTATTTTACTTTATTAACTCTTATGCGAAGATTCCGTTTTAGGCTAAGTCACAAGCCTTCTCATATTCAGATATTGCATTGGTTATCTACCTCATTTATTAGCTGTGTCTTAGATTAGTATCTTCAGGGGAAAAAAAAAGAGAAAATATATTATATCGATATATTTATATATCTGATTATATATTAAATTCATAATTTTTTAAGATACAGCAGGCAATAACGTATTAGTAATTAAATTAGATTAAATTTAGTGGTGTATGAGTTATAGTGTTGTATCAATGGCGAATCGTATCATAGATTTTTTTTCAAAAACAAGAGGGCAATAAAACCATGGTCTTCCCTTTGAAGCGTGTTGGACCTTAAAATCATCCCCTTTCTATTACGTTTTTCAGTTTTTCCATAGTATTATCCCCTTGTGAGATACTATGGATTATTTAACTATTTTGTTTTTTGTCGGCTTCTTAAGATTCTTGTTTGTTAGGAGGTCCTAGTTTGGCCGTTTGTTCAGTGAAAAATATCTGGTTGATCCATTTTAAATTAGCGGGTTAGATCAAAATTTCACAGTTTTCGAGGTTGAATTTGAATTACCCCTTACCTTGGGCTTGTGCCCTGAAAATGAAATTTGGGATGGAGGATAAGCTTGAAAAAAATTCCTAAAATTATGAACGTATGAAGCTTATTTTCCATTCTCTTTTTCGTTAATATTCTTTCATTTATCTTTTTAAACGGATCATAAAAGAGAGTTTACAACGGTTGTTAATTAACTTTGGGTTACTCAAAGTGGGGCTGCCTGCACAGCTCCCTATAGCCTCACTTTAATTTGTGAAAGAGGTGGATCCCACACGACTGCTTCTTTTATTTCAAAATGAGATTAGGACTGCGTAATTAGTATAATTTGTTTACCAAGTATAAAAGGAAAAAAGATGATGCTTTTACGAAATATATCCTTATTATCAAGATTTATTTACATGTAATTTATATATAGTCTCTGAACTTTCTTTAATTAATATTTGGACGGTTCTTATGAATTTTTTGAGTTCATGTTAACTTCGTACTCCCTCGACCAAACATACTCATGACTCCAGTCATCACACCTTTCTCCCTCCCAATACAGCTATCATTTCTAATGCCTTGAAAATTGAAAAATATAATTTTCAACTCTGTTTCCTCTATGCATTACCTTTTATATGTCATTCAAGGTAAATGCACTATAACTAAGGACTAAGGAGAGCAGTAAATAATCTCATTTTTAGTAAAAAAGAATTGTAGTTTATTAATTTATTATTGTAATTTATTAATTTATTCTATACTAAAAGTTAACGGATATATAAAGCTATCTAGTATTTATTAGGTTAATAGGGTTAAAAACTAAAAAGATATAATAAATGTATTTTTGGTTTTTAAAAACAACAGATAAATATGGGAGGAAATCTCGGGAGTACTTAGTAAGGATAGAAGGTTTTCCTTTTTCATCACCTGTATGAGATTATCTAGTAGGATGTATGGTAACTTGTGCCCAACTGTTAAGGCACTATCTAGATGAGAATTTGTCAAATTTTTCAGGTACAGCAAACTCACGGAGCGCACAGTGAGAGCCAGCGGCACAAGTTACTCCTCCCTGGAATGGACGGCAATAGCATGGGCAGGAGGCCTAGGCATAGCCGTTCCAATTCTAGGCTTCATCTCCTTCCACCTTGATGGCCAATTCCAAGCACTCATCACAATAGCAGCCACTGCACTTGGAGTCTTCTTCTGCCTGCCAGCCGGATTCTTCAGAACATCTAAAATCTTTATCCCCTATATTGCCGGCATTGCAGCTGCCAGCGCTGTTGCTTCTGCCTCCCACACTCACCATCTTGGCCTAATGCTCCGTGGGTTCACAGGACCTCTTCAGAAAAGCCAATTTCACATCAGACAAGGGATTGCTAGCAGGCTCTCACTTTATGGCACTGCTTGTGGTTGCTTTGGCTCGGCCCTAATCGCATCCTTCACTTACCATATGCTTCGAGAACCCACTGACCACGAGTTCATAAGCTTATGGGTGGTATCCATTTTCAGTGGTTTGATTTGGCTTGCAGGGTTGTTTCATGCCTTCACTGCTGTAAACAGGAATTCTAGCTCTATTACTTTCTCATCAAAGTTTCATCCTTTTTCGATCTTCAAATACCCACATGGAATTGGAGCCATTGTTTCTGTTTTCTTCTCTTCATTTTGCACAATGAGCATTTTCACAGGAGGGGTGCTTTTCATTGTGGGGCATCTCTGCATAAAGCCAGTGCATTTACTTCTCTTCTGGTTGACTTACTTCCTCTTCCCTATTGTTTCTCTTCCACTCTTGCAACCCCTGAGCAGCATGATCAAGGCGAGTGCGGTGAAAATGCAGATTCTTGGCTTTCTACTATCAATCTTGTGTGCCGGGTTTGGCTTCTACTTCCATGAGAGTCGCTGGAAATGGAGGCACTTGGTAGTTTTTGGTGCCATTCAGAGCACATCAACTGGGATTTTATATGCATTTGGAAGAGTGTTGGTGTTGAACTGTGCACCTTCTGGAAAAGAAGGTGCCTTCTCCATATGGTTTTCTTGGATGAGAGCTGTTGGATTGTGTGCAGGCTTTGCTGTTGGTTCATCGGTGGCGGGACACATTAGGCCGTCATTTGGAGCTGCTTTCTGTACTGCAGTTGTTGGAATTGTTGTTCTGCTGTTTGGGAATGTCAGCGATGTTGGTGGAGCTGAAGCTGCTGGGCATGTCAAAGAGGACAAGGAGAGAGATCCGCAAGGCTTGGATTCAAAGGAAGCTGCGCGTGTTTGAAAAGTCCAAGAAAAAATAATCCCAATGGATCCTTGTGTATTTTTCTCAAGATATTCTTTGCTAATGATGTTAATGCATGCAAGAGTAGTATAAGTTTTTTTGTTTTTTGGTTTTTTTCTCTTTTCTTATAACTATGAATTGATTTTAGATGTACTCTTATAACAATTTGTGACGCATTGTTTTGTGTATGATGGTGAGGATTTTGTGCTTGTGATTTCGTGTCGTGTAGTTAGTCAAGTTAACAAATATTTAGTCATGGCTCATTCAAGTTTGTATGCGCAAAATTGGATCATATCAATTTCATGCATTATCGGACAGTCAGAAATTTAGCTTTTAAATGTGTTTTCAACCCTCAAAAAATACCGATTGAGTAACAAAAAGGGGTAAATGGTACTCGCATTCTCTAATTTTTATGGTATATATATTCATACCTTTTTTAAATCTTGAAGAGTATTCGCCAATCTCCTTTTTCTAATAATAGAAGGGTTACATATAATTAGATCAAATTTTGAGAGAGACAGGCATAATTTCCTCTAAAGAGCATAAAGAGCAAATTACGCATGCTTTGGCTTTTAAGTTAAATGTGATTCGAACATGCTATATTTAAAAATATATAATCACCTTTTTTATATTTTTGAAGGGACTTTTAAATTTGTGATTATTTACCTTTCTTATTTTCATGTTAAGAGCTGTAATAATGCAGTTTATTACTCTAATGTAAATTTTGCGAATTCAAATCTATTTTTGAAGTTGGGAAAGTGAATATATATTTAAAATAAAAAGAAAGAATATGAATATTTATGAAAAAAGAAAGGTTAATGTATATTTATTAAAAATAGAAGAGATGTAAATATAGTAAATTTCAGTCAAGAGTGGGTGTAATTTATCTTGTATAAATTTGTTCTTAGAATTTGATTTTAAATAAATTCAATTCTTATTTAAAAATAAAATAAAATTTAAATTATTATTATTTTTTTAGTCCTGGCATGATGAATCAAATGGATTCCATTTAAGAGTTTCAATCTTATAGTTGTTAAGCAAAATGTAAGTAGCATTACTATTTAATCTGACCTATTGAAATTGAGGTTACCGTTACTAAATGGAGAATAATCCAAAATTTCCGTTATAATTCAGTTCCACCCCACAGATTTCGAATGCGTGCACTTTAACTGGAAATTCGGAACTAAAGGAAGCACCTTTTACAACATTCCGGTGTTTGGGAGTTGCTTTTCGGCTCACTATTTCCTGCTTTCCGCAACTGCGATTAATTTGTTTACGTTATGTTGTCTCCCCATTCCTTGCTTTCAATTTCATACAAATCCTCATCTTTGGTTGGAAATGACAAATCTAAGCAGCATTCACACTTAACATGCTTCATAAAATTTTATTATTCATCTGCTTTTGCTTTTAGGATTTTTTTTAAAGCATTAGACGCTTACAGCTGCACAATTGCAGGGATAGTAGTTCTATTTGCACGAGGCACATCATGCGTATGCAGTAGCCGGAGACTGCAAGTCTGCAAAAGCTATAAGAGGAATTCTACGGTACTCCCGGAGTTTCAAATCCGGGGTGATATGGTGCATTGTGGACCATTAGATGAGATTACCAAAATTTTTAATAATCTTATCCAATGACTTGTATTGTGTCACGTCACCCCGGGTTTGAAACCCCCAGGGGTACCGTAGTAAGCACCAAAATATAATAATTATAGTGCATCAATTATATTAGTATATTATTAATGTAAATTATTAAATTTTTGTTTATTTATATATAAATTAAATAACATTTATTAATTTAAATTAATAGCATATTGATATAATTAGTGTATTAAAATTTTTCGGATATTTTTGATAGAAGTGAAAAAGCATGACTTTTATTTATTTTAATAAAACTATATTTCATAAGAATATAATTATATATTATTAAAATGATAAAAAATATTTTATGTATGCAATGTCAAATATAAGGAATTTGATAAAAGATAATATCAGGATATTATTTTTCTTTATTACCATTATTTTAGATATTATTTTTTTAATAACAAAATATAAGGATAATATATTACTCCTTAATTCATATAAAAATAAAATGAATTTCTTTTTGCAAAAAATACCTTCTAAAAAATGGGCAGCGCCTAATATTCCTACAAATATAAGCCCTCCATCTTAAATGGATCTCACCGTCATTATAGTGGGACCTGCTTAAATAAATGGTCTCGATGAATAAGTATCAATAATATAAAAAATGGTACTGCTGAAGTATATACTTAGAGAAATTACGAAATAGTGGAATATACAAGTAATATTTATATTTTTTTATGATGAGTTTTTTCATGCACTAAATATTTAATGATCATATTAAATTTTATATTTTTAATAAAAATATTTAATTTAATGAATCACAATTCACAAATAAAATTAATTTATGTATATATTAAATTTTATTCAATTCATGATAAAATTATTCTTTTTCACTAAAGGGAGAGTCGGTGGTGAGAAACTTAATACTACGTTGAAGTTTATAAATTGAAATCTCTTTTCCTTCCGACCAGAAACATATATTTAACGTACTAAAGAAAAACCTCTTCACTGTTAATTAAAAAAAATTATTTTAATACAAACTCTAAAACATAGGGTGGTTCTCCTTACCTTAGAATATTTTTTGGAGCATAGTAATCAACTACACTGTGATTTCCTTTAGTATTTATTAGGTGAATTCTAAAGTGTCCTTAGGAGTTTGGTGTCCGGGGTGGTGTGGCAAAATACAAGTCACCGGATGAAATTACTAAATCAATACTAAAATTTTTGTAATCTCATTCAATGACTTATATTTTGCCACATCACTCCGGATATCAAACCCCTACAGACACTATAACAAACACCTATTTATTATAGATGGAGTTGATTATGTCCCTTATCCTGCAAAAACAACATGATGAGAATTTTGGATTTGTTTTTGCCTTTACATAATGCTAGGGATAACTCATGAGTATGAAGCATGCTACTTTGTGAAAGTTGACAAGACAAGAGTTCTCTCAGTTTCCCCACTTGAGAGAGCTGTCCGTTCCACCCCACTTTTAAAAATGTGATGGTTTCGTATAATTGTGTACACTTAGATGTAGCTGAGCTTTGACCAAATATTTTAACTTGAGTCACTCAAAATAAAGTAACTTTAATTTCTTCCAAATAAAACGAACCTTTAAAAAAGATACAAGCATAATGATGCTTGGAAAATGGGTTTCACCCCTTTTTTTAATCCAAGAGTGAATGAAGAAAAAAAAAAAAAAGCAATGGTGGGTGGGATATTTCTTCATGAATGGATATGGATTTATTGTTGACTTTAAGAAAATCATAGGTAAGGACAAAATGGAGGTCTCGCCATACGTTTTAGACTTACTAGTACCCTTTCTTATTACCGAAGAATTTTTAAAGAAAACCATCAAATTACTGTGTGAAACATTCGGTAAACATTAAATTAGTAATAAATTTTTTTATTAATTTAATATTAATTTTAAAAATTTGCATTGAAATTTTTTTACATCAATTTATTATTGGAAATTCTTACCGAAGATCAAAGTATTAAAATTTTTGAGGTTGATATTAAATTATTGTAAATTTTTTTTTTAATGTTAATTTGATGTCCACCTAATCTTCGGATAGTAATTTAATAGTTTTCTCCTTAATTTATAAAGAAAATTACATTTATATTTTTTTTATTTTAAGAAATATACATAAAATACTTTTATTTTTTAAATAATAGTAAGAATTATAATTTATTCATCCCTTGTTTGGCACACTTAAAAATTAGATTTTATTTTTCTTTAAAATGAATCCTATTAAAAAATTATGTATGAGTTTTTAAATTTTTTAGATTTTATTTTATTTTGAAATATTATTTTATTTACATTATTACTATTTTAAAATCTTATGAAATAGAATAGGATTTGATAAGAATTCATTTTATTTCAAATGTAATATTTTTATTAGATAGTTGTATCCTTACTTTTTTAATAGCTATTTCTCTTTTTTTGAATTTTCTTTCACTCGCTTGTCCTTAAAGATAATATTGTAAATATAAATATTTGAAATGAATTCCATAAGTTTTAATAAAATTTCAAATAAAAAAATTCATTTCAAAATGAAATGAAATCATGTTTTATATAATTTATCTCAAATGAAAGAATTTATTTAAAAATAAAATAAAATTATTTTTTATTGAAATGAAATAAAATGAATTTTATTTTTTAGTATGCCAAAAAAAAGGATTAATGTATATACACGCAATATCTTATATTCAAATCTCTAACATAATTGGAAGTACGGCTTTTAAACTAAGATTGAGTACTACTATTACCGGCTTTTTTTTATTTTAAATATATATACACCTCTCTTATTTAAGAAAATAAAAGAGATGAGTGTTTATTTAAAACAAAAGTAGAGAAGTAAGTGTAATCTGATTAATTTTGGGAAAAATAAGTGTAATTTGCTTTGATTAACATGAAAGTTTCTAATGACCGCACCTCAAACCTTTGTCCATGACGCCGCGCATTTAATGTCGTTTCATCTGCACCGAGCTGGATTAACCTGTATATTGATCATTGCGGACCTTTCTTTTGGGATTTATCATTATTCATTATTACAAGACAAAAAAACTGGCCCTACCTTTAGAAAACGGAGCCCCAAGTATTGATCCAATAACAAGAGGCTGGACTGCCCCACTTACAAATCAGGCCCAAAACTCCGTTCTGAGTTTAAAAAAAAAAAAAAGAGGAGAGAACAAGGAGAAACAGCAAGTCACAATCCCCAAATCGAAGGCAAAGCACCGGTGCCGAAATTCTGGTGCGGCCACAATGATGCAGAGATGCTGCACCAAGCTTCGCTCTTTGGCTCTCCAGTCACGCCAAGCTCTATCCTTTCCCTCTTCTCGTCGTCTCCTTCACCTCTCGCCGCAGCCTCTTCAACTTGCTTCGGGCAACTGCAGTCCTTTTTATCTCTTCAATGTCTCTTCGTCAAACCACACTTCATTGGTTCTAAATGCCTTTCGTTCGCCTTCTCTCCCTTCCTCTGTAAGTTTTCAGTTTTGAATATTTTCCTTTCGGGGCTTGTTTGCTTACTGAGAAAACTTATTTTTGAAAAAAATCTCAAATGGGACTTAGATTTTGCTCATAAGTTGTTAGGTTTTTTCGTAAAACATTCAATTGAGTGTGCAAGTTTATCATTTTTTTCCCTTACATTTCTGATCGTTATAGCATTTTAATTTGTTGTGCGAATCTGCAGTTGATTCAACTGAGACATGTTTCGTCAAGAGAACGGAAGAAGAGAAGAAAACCAATGACTCCGGTTACTTCCAAAATTAAGAAAGTCAAAATGAAATCTTATGCGTGCGTTTTTACCTTATGATGATTTTGTTGTTTTTCTTATTAAAAAGCATCAACTTTTTGTGTGGATTGAGTAATTTTGCATTTTTCTGGGTCAGGTCTTATAAGTCGCGGTTCAGGGTGTTGAACGATGGGAACATCAGGCGTTGGAAGGAGGGGAAGCGCCATAATGCACATTTGAAGGTGTGCCTTTTTCGTATCCAAGCTTTTACATTATAAGTGGTCATCTATCATGGTATTGAAAAGTAAGTTTCGAAGTGAAATACAAATAGTGACCTAGTGATGACCCCAAGTAAATGGCATAGCAATGCTCAACTAAACATTCCATGGATGCTTTGGTTGTACTTTTTCGTACTGTACATACATGATGTTTATGTAATGCCTTGAATTTGACTTGGGAAAATTGTGAAGGCCACTAAGTTCAGATAGCTAGTTAGTAATAATGAGTACCCAATAGTGATTCTCAGTGTCTGAAATTGAATTGTATATGGAAGGGTAACATTGAAATTCGTTGTATGGTTGCATTCTAATATACTGGTAAGGAACATGGATATGTATATGGAAGCTCAATGCAAATTTTGACATTGATAGCAAGAGGCCTTCATTGTGGATCTTGGGTACACCTCTAACCAAGGCATTTGTTCCGGTAACAATCTGGTGCAAAATTCACATTTTTAGACTAGTTAGTTAATAATGTATATGTGAAAAAGAGTATAGTAAGAACTAACAAGTTAAATGTTGTATTTTAAGGCCTAATTGTACTATAAAGTATGTTTTATTGGTTTAGTTACTTTTATTTGCTATATTCTCTGTAGCTTCTATTATCTTGATTGATTGAATTTCAAAGAGCATGATATGCATTTGAATCAATTAAGAACGTTGAATCTATATTTTATAAGATGCACACCAAGTAAAGTTTTGATTCTCTTCACTTCCCGTATTATTACATACGGTGTTTTTAAATCTGTTTACGTAAGTGATGCCTAAGGATGGTACACTATCCTAGAGATTGATGAATTTCTGGTATTGATTGCAGTCAAAGAAATCAAAACGTAGACTGAGAAAACCTGCTATTGTCCCTCTAGCTTATGCCAAAGTGATGAAGAAACTCAATTTCTGTGCTTAGACAATTTTTAAGTTACATCAGAGCTGCGTGGAAGAGGAAATGTTCACAACTCACCAATCACTTTGTGTCACATTTCAAAATCCGAGAATTAGAAGGTTATAGCAGTGTGTTTCTTGGCTGCTTGTTTGCTAAAGTTGATAATATTTTTATCCTATGGCTCGTCAAAATGGCTCTTTTTAATTTGTGCATTAGATTAACTCGTGGTTAATATAACTTGACTAGAGGCTTGGATTAGTGCTTTTTGAATAATAATCTGTCAACTCTCCTAGGATTTGCCTCTGCATGAATTTTTATTTTTTGCACCACTGATGCAATTGTATTACTAGTAGCGCATAAAATGTTGCCCCGGGTTCCATGTTGCTCTTCTAGTATAATTGGGAGAGCACAAGTTACTTACAACATGCTACAAATGGTAGGATTACAAGTAAAGAAATGAACTTTGACAATATTCCTGATTTTGCTCTTATGTTTACTGAGAAGTTTTACAATTTTGATGATGTTTTTTATTCCGTACGCAGAAGTTGTGCAAGACGTTTTAATTTCTATTTTTGTATGGTAAGTTTGTAAGTAGTTGTGTGAAAGTTATACTTGATTCTGCGAATTCATTTATGGAGTTTATAAGTATTTTATGAGAAAATGATTATGATGCACTATTGATATATTAGTGCATTGATATACTATCAGAACTGTTAATTTGTTATTGTATAATTTATTAAATTTGACTTAAAAAAAGTAAGTTTAATATATAGTAAAATTTGATGATATACTAATACATTATTGCGTTAGTAATATATTATAATCTCTCTGATTTTGCGGAGGTTCCTACTGTATATACTGATAAGTTGCATAGTTTGCGGGATTTTATTCTTATGGTGATTGTTGACCATCTTTATTTCTTGTTTTTGGCAATTAACTATTTTTCATCTAAATCATATATATATAACATAAGTAAAACGACTTAGCTGTTATGAGTATTAGTGGGAGGGGAAAAAATAAAAACTAATTTTTAATGTGACTGCCATTATTTCTAAGAATTTCTCCTTCTCTTTCTCTCCCTAACCCAATGATAGGTTGTGAAAAAAATAGAAGGAAAAAAGGAAATTTTGAATGTCTGTTGAAAGAGAAAATGTGAAAAATAAAAAAAAATTAAAATGATGTCTAAAAATAAAAGTAACCAACATTTCCTTTGTTTCCTTTTTCTATCAATTCAATTAAGGAAAAAATTTTCTATCAATTCATTTAAGGGAAAAATTTAAAATTTTCCATTAGATTCCTTTCCTTTCTCCGATACCAAGCTGAGGGTGAAAGTAGTTTCCGTGCGATTAAGTCATATTAGACCTACTTTGTCAAAATAAATAGAATGGGATGGAAGAATCAGTTCACGGGATACATGGCATAATTGAAGGATAAATCATGGATCGGTATGAAGTCCTACTTCAACTAGATTCAGAACTTGACAGTCTATTCAGAATTAATTATCTAAAACACTATTTAAATAATTTTGATTAGTCTTACTTTTCCTTTGTATTCCTTTTTTTGGGTTTTTTAAGTTACGTAGCTCACAGGTAGTAATTGTCTTTGTCTAATCAGATGTATTTTCATCTTCTCTTTTTCTGTTGGACTATTTTTCACGCAAGTATTTTTATGGATTCTATTATACATAAAATGGAATTCTTGATTGTATTGTACATTAGAATTTTATGTCAACATGATAAGAAAATCAACAGAAAAAGAAAAATGAGATAATCCAAGCTGACTAACTGCGTGGCTTCCACTATCAGCATACCTTAAAATTCCGTTTACCAGTAACTTAGCCATTTGGCGTTGAAAAATAAAAAATCCTCCTAAAATAGTGTATGTAGCCAACATAGACGTCTATTAAACATTATTTCGGAACTCCACGCAACTCTAATCATCAGTGGCCGAGCCAGGAATACTGGCTTGGGGATGACTATAATTAAAAGAAACTTTATTTGGATGCATGCTGAAATATTGATAATTATTTAGGAAAATTATACTATTTTTATAATTTTGATTTGATGAATTAATAATTATTTTATAAATTAAATATAAAAAATTATAAAATATTAAATAAAATTATAGAAATTTATTCATAAATGTTGTAATGTATAAACTATTTGGATTTTTATAAAAAAAAGTTATGATAAAAATTTATAGAATTTTTGAAAATGTAATTAATTTAATAAATTTCATTTCAATACACATTTTTTAGATATGTATAAATATTTTATTGTAAGAGTTTTAGATAATAAAATTAAAATAAATAATAAGTAAGTAACACTAGTGCAATCATATTATATTTATTATGCAAATAAAAATATAAAATTTTCTTATAAAGATTGTAACATACAAATTATTTATAATTTTATTAAAAACTAAAATAAAAATTTTAAAAATTTGAAAAAATATAATTAAATTAATGAAGTTTATATATTTATACTCTTTTTTTAGATATGTATAAAGGAGTGTCAAAATTTAGGATGATCAAATTAAAATGGAGAATGAATAAGTGGCAATCTTAGTGCACTATATTATATGTATAATGCAAATAAGTGCATATCAATTTTAGTGTATATAATATTTTTCTAAAAAATAAAATTAGAATTAGATGTAAGTTAGAAAATTTTTTGTAACCATGTAAGCTTTTTGTTTCAACTAAATATATGCTTTTATAAATTTTTTTTAAAGTATAAAATAATGAAAAAAATTCATATTTAGCAAGAAGAGAGAAAGATAAAAAATTAAAGTATAAAATATTTATAATTATAATTAGCTAATTATATAAAAATTATGGTCTTAGATCTTATACTTGCAAATTTTTATTTTTCATAAAATTTATTTTTTATTACTTTAGTGCATTTTCTGTATTATGATTATAAGTATTTTAATATATATATATATATATATATATATATATATATATATATATATATATATATATATATAGGGTTTAGGGTTTAGGGTTTAGGGTTTAGGGTTTAGGCTGGCCTCTCCTAAACCCTAAACCCTATATGTAAAAGAAAAAAACATGGAGCTTTCGGCTGGCCTCTCCTAATCCCCCATCGGCGCCTCTGCTTGGGAGCAACCACGAAATATTTCTTGCTAATTCAACCCCTTTCGAAAGAGCAAATGCAATTAAAACAATGAATTTGAATTTAGAATAGCCATATGCTAGTACAACTGCTGCTAACAGCAGTTTAAGTGCAACTCTGTTGACATTGGCAATTTTATTTTACGAGTAATCTCAGGGTATGATGCATTTTTAACACAATAGATCAAGATAAACCACAATTTCATTTCCATCCCCAATTCTTTTCTACGATGTGGAATATGAAGTAATTAAGATGCATAATTTTTACCGCACACCACTAAATATAAGTGTTTGACTTTATTGATCTGTATAATATGTACATGTCAAATGAAATTTAATAATTTTAAATTAGTGGTGTAAGATAAGATGATATATTTTAATCTATACTTACTGAATATTTTTTTTATGGATTCAATTCTTAAAGGAATTTGAGGAAAATACACAAAATCCTATTCATGTATCACCTTCTATTAAATAATTTTTTGAATTTTTAGATCTTACAAATAATCTTCCTTAAGTTTGGATGAAAATGAAATGTTTGGAACTGCCAACGATTAAAAAGCACTGTAATTTTTTCATTTACTAGTCGTTTTAAATCATCAAACTACCGTTAAGTGAATGATGATGGTTTAAAATTATTGTTAAGTGATAATATAATTATTGTTAAATTATTTTGGTTATTTTTCTCACTTTTTTATTTTTTTCAAACTTTAAAGGCATTATTTGTGAGGCTTGAAAATTTATGAAAATTATTTGATAGAAGGTTATATTCCAGGAGAGGTTATGTGTATTTTTTCCGAAGAGTTTTGATTAAGAGGTGAAATAAAATATTATATATATAACATATTATATGGTGTATCGCGAACAAAGAGGTGAAGATGCACAAAAAGCAAGAAGGAAGAAATTGTTGTGGATAGCTGTCATAGTTACAATAATTATGTTGTTAGTTTTCATGGTCATCATGTCTTTGAAGGAGAATAATCATAAGGTTGAGTCCCATTCTCCCTTGCTCATTAGGAGAAGTATTTACATATTTTTATAGTTTAAATGTTAAGTGCACATCACAAAATGTTTACAGAAAGTTTTGTGCAATTTATCTGATTTTTAATTTACAAAATGCAAGGTTTAAAGAGAGTTGGGTCCTAAATTAATAAAAAATTATATTTTTAATTTTGATTTTTCACTATTTTTAATATTTTTAAACCTAATTATAACAAATGACCTCTTTAATATTACAATTCAAGTTGACAGTTAGAGATACTCATTTTCAACCAATCTATAATTGATTTTTATTTTAATTTTGAAGTGCTAAATTTTAATTTAATATATGCTTAATTATATTAATTATAATAAACTAATTATATCAGTAATATTTCACGTGGCATCTTTTGACCACATTTTTGCTAATTGATTGACTGCGAAGAATGGGGTAGTGACAAAAAAAAATAGAAAAAAAATACTGTTACTCATAATAAGTTTTATCCTTCTAGTTTTGTAGGTCTCATTGCTTCTTCTTCTCCTTCTTTTTAATAGAGCCCATTAAATTAAATTAATTAAAAATAAGCATATTATGTTATTTTACAAATGACGGTTAGTTTGAGTAATTAAGGGTTTAGTCTCTTAAATAAAGTCTCGAATTCAAGTTTTGTACATTGAGAAAATTATCATTGAAAAAATTTTGCTTTTATATTGAATTCAGTTGACTCAAATTTGGATTAGTCAGAGGTTCAATATAACTTATTGGATACCAGATAATTAATACAAAAAAATAGATTAGTTATTTTTTAATTAATTTTTAACATATGAAAAATGATATAATTTATTTTTTAATCGATTTAACACAAACATTTATATATAGTGATTGTTATTATGAATGCCTCTATTTTTTGAGAGATATTTTTTAGGAAAATATTATTTTTTTATATAAATGAAGTATTACCATATACTTCTAGACTTTATAATAATAATAAAATACTTAGAGCCATATTAGTGAAGAAAAATGACTTTTTTTTGGGGAAAAAATAATCTATCATAAAATTTTTTACATTTAATATTAAATATATAATTTATTTTTCACCAACCTAATAATTTATAATTAAATTCTTACTGAAGATTTTTTTTACCAAACTAAATGGGTCATTCTCATAAAATAATAAAGTATATTAATATCAATTTGCCTCCAACAACATTAATGAATACATTTATTATATAATAAGAGAGAATTAATAAAGTTCAATTAAATATTTTAAATTTAAGTATCAATTAAAATTACTTAAGTGCTTTTAATTATTATATTACTTTTTGAAATTAAATATAATACTTGGATTAAATTAAAAAAATGGAAGTAGCTAACATTCACGTAATAATATAGGGGTTATCAATCTCCAATAAATAAAATATGTTATGATATTGAATTTTTATAAATACAAACAGATGAAATGATAAACGTCTTTCAACCAAATAGAGAAAACTTTAAAGTAAGATGTATATTTGAATTTATTTATTATTTATTTTTTAGAATTTTTTATGACTAGTAAGTATTTATTTTGAATTTTATAAAAATTACGCTTAGTGAAAATATATTTATTTATGAAATTTTAACCTGTAAAAATTCATGAATGCTCTTCATAATATTTATGAGTTTGTTCATAAGTCACTCTCTTTGATCGTAAGTTTAGATATGTTTTATAAATTGTTAAATCTTTAATTACGTAATTTTATATATATATATATATATATATATATATATATATATATATATATATATATATATATATATATATATATATATATATATATATATATGGATGCCAAAATTGTTTATTATCCTTTTAGGAGGTCTAGGAGCATATTACATTGATGATGGATGCATCGTATCGGTATGATATTGTTAATGTAATTTTAGGGTTTAAACTTTTTTGGATAGACATGTAATATTTATAATATTTCATTATTTCTTGTACTTTATCACTATGGTTATATTGATTACATTCTTGTGTAGACTCTTGTACAAGTCAAATCATATGGTATATGTAATTTCATTAATTCCACTTTGTGATAAAGTTGCTTGACTGATTTTTATTTTAATTGGTAATTTTGTGTTATATTATATGGTGCACGCATAATTAAAAATTTTCAATTTTGTAGCATTAGTCTCAGCTTTTCAATAATTATATGTAGTAAGGACTCTTAATGGAATAAACTATGATGAATGAAAAGAATTTTTTAACATGTACTTGATAATTTCTAAGGAAGATTTAACTTTTAGAGAACCAAAGTCAGTTGATCTCTTGCCTATGTCTAGTATTGCAGATAAGACCTATCATAAATAGCGGTATAAGTCAAACCGAATTTGTTTGGTAGTGATCAAGTTCACTATTAAAAAAGAAATTAAAGAGAGTATCCCAGACAAGGACATTACTATATAATATACGAAAGTTGTTGGAGACAAATTTAATTCTGCCCCTTTAGCTCTAGTGTGTTTTGAGTCTAATAATCTTGAAACATCTTTTGAATTTTGGTGGTTAAATTCTGGTGCAACTATTCATGTTGCAAATTTGTTATAGGGGCTCAAAAATTGGTGAATCCTAAGTGAGAGAGAAAAGACTGTATTGGGAGTAATAGGGAGTAAGGTTAAAGTTAAATATATAGGATCAGTTTCTTTATATTTATTTTTTGGACATATTTTGAATTCGAATTATGTCATTTATGTACCTTTTGCAAGAAGGAATTTGATTTTTAGTTCTATTTTGGATAATTTTGGTTATTTCTTTTGATAAGGAAGTGAAAAGAATAAAATTTATTATGATTCTATTGTTCTTGGTACTACCACTTTACAAAATGGTTTATATCATTTGACCTTGAATAATTGTCTTACTGTATCTTTTGATGTTCCTATTAATGTTGTGATTAGGCAAAAATGCCCTCGAATGAATGAAAATTCTTCCATTTTGTGGCATCAATGATTGGGCCATATATCTAGAGAGAGATTAGAAAGATTGGTCAAGTAAAATGTGTTTCAGATCTAGATTTCTTAGATTTTGAGACTTACATTGACTGTATTAAAGGAAAAATTTCTACTATAGCTAGAAACAAAAGGGCATGAAGGTTTGAAAGCATATTAGAGCTAATACACACTAACATATGTAGGCTTATTACACCAGTAACCATTGGAGGTTTTAAATACTTCATTATATTTATAGATGACCATTCCAGATATGGTTGGATTGAACTTATACACAAAAAGTCAGAGTCTCTAGATGCATTTAAGAACTTTAAGGCAACAATAGAGTTGAGCATTGGCAAAGTCATAAAATGTGTCAGATCATATAAGGGTGGAGAGTATTATGGGAGATACACTGAGGCAGGCAAAAATCTTGATCCATTTGCTCTATTTCTATAGGAATATGGTATTGAGGCCTAATATACAATGCTTGGCATACCACAACAAAATGGGATTGCAAAAAGGCATAACTATGCTCTAATGGATATGGTAAGAAGCATGATTAGTCACTCCTCAATGCCAGAATTCCTATGGGGTAAAGCCTTAAAGATTATAGTTTATATTTTGAATCAAGTACTTAGTAAGTTAGTGCCAAAGACTCTATATGAACTTTTTACTGGAAAGAAGCCTAGTTTGAAATATTTTCAAGTATGGGGTTGTAAAGGAGAGGTGAAACCATATAATCCCTAGTTGAAGAAATTAGACTCCAAAATAATTAGTGGATTCTTCATTAGGTACTTTACTGGATCTAGAAGTTGTAGATTTCATTGTCCTACTCACACTACCAAGATCATTGAGTTTGATTGGACATTCTATTTTGAAGATGACTTGAATAGTGGAGGTTTAGCACCTAGGACTATTAATCTACGTGATGAGACCACTGTTTTGCCTATGACTATTTTGATACCTTCACTCACAAAAGGTGATAATGTTGAAAATTTGAATCAGATAGATGAAGAACCTCATGTTGTAAAACTTGATAAGCTAACCATTAAATTAAAGTGATATTAAAGAATCTGTAGACATGTAATACTAAATGACTATATCATGTACTTACAAGAATTTGAATTAGACAATATTGATAGGGCAGATCCCATATCTTTTCAATAAGCAATGTTAAGTCCTCATTCTTCTAAACGGTAAGAGGCTATGAATGATGAAATTTCCTGCATGAATCACAATCATGTATGGGAGCTTGCTGAGTTACTTGATGGATATAAACCAATTGATTATAAATAGGTCTTCAAAACCAAATGCAGTGCTACTAGTGAAATTGAAAGGAATAAACCTAGACTCATAGCTAAAGGTTATAATTAAAAGGAAGGCATCGATTATACAGAGACCTTTTATCCCGTGTCCACTAAGGATACTTTCAAAGTTATCATAACTTTTGTTACATAGTTTAACTTTTAACTTCATTAGATGGATGTTAAGGTTGCTTTCCTAAATAAAGACTTGTATGAAGAAGTTTACATAACTTAGCCAGATAGTTTTGTTGAACCCGGGAAAGAGCACTTGGTGTGCAAACTATATAAATCCATTTATGGGCTAAAACAAGCCTCCAGGTAGTGGTACGTGAAGTTTCATGAGGTCATTACCTCTTTTGGGTTCTTTGAGAATGCTTTGGATCAATATATCTATCAGAAATTTGATGACAGTAATTTTGTCACCTTAATGCTTTATGTTGATGATATTTTGCTGGCTAGCAACTTAATCAATTTCCTAGATGAGTTAAAATGCATGTTATCATGCCATTTTAATATGACGGATCTTGATGAAGCATCTTTTGTTCTCAAAATTCAAATCCATCGTGATAGAACTTGTGGCATCTTGGGTTTTTCCTAAGCCAATTACATTGAATGGATGCTTAAAAGATTCAAAATGGATATCTGTGCTTCTAGTCCAAGGCCTACTCAAAAAGGCAATATATTATCTCAATCACTGTGCCCTTAAACTGACATTGAAAAGATTGAAATGGATAAAATTTCTTATGCTTCTGCTATTGGCAGTTTTATGTATATATAAGTCTACACTCATTTAAATATAGCTTTTTCTATTTATATGCTTGGTAGATACTTGAGTAATCCTAGGATGGATCATTAGAAAGCAACCAAGAAGGTAATGAGGTATCTTCAAGGCAAGAATCACATGTTGACTTATAAAAAATTTGATTCACTTAAGGTTGTTGATTGCTTAAATTTGAATTATGCCTTATATATAGATGATTGTAAGTATAGATGATTATAAGTTAACATCTAGATACATCTTTATGATGTATGGAGAAGTTGTCTTATGGAAAGGTGTTAAACACACACTCTTAGCTATCTCAACTATGGAAGTAAAGTATATCATATGTTATGAGGCCACTTGTCAGGCTATATGGTTAAGAAAGTTAATATCTAGCATGCATTTGGATGATTTTATATCACGACCTCTAACGATTTTCTATGATAATTCTTCTAATGTGTACTTCTTTTAGAACCATAGAAATTCTAATTGTATTAAATATTTTGATGTTAAACTCTTATTTGTTAAAGAGAAGATTGTTGAATCTCAAACTCACATTGAACATATCCCTGGTGGAGACATGCTGGTAGATCCGTTGACTAAAAGCTTACTTGTAGGAGTATTTAAGAATCATCTAACTCATATAGGTCTTGTTAAATCTTTTGATGAAACTTAGGTTTAGTGGGAGTATGAGAGATATGATTGTTTTATTTTGTTATTGTTTGAGACGACTTATGTAATCATTACTCACTTTAAATATTAAAACATTGGTGATGTCTTATATGTATATATATAATTTATTTCCCTATCGGATTTAATGATTTTGAGTTTTTTCTTTTTTGAATTGTAGTCGGAAGACTAAGTTTATATACTCTATTCTTTTTAGATTATGAGATAATTATATTTAAACATTATTTATCTCCTCATCATATTTAGTGATTTTGTATGAGCTCATTTTTTGAATTAAGTTGATAATTTAACATATACTAATTGCTTAATTATTAATGTCTTAAATATTTCATGTAATTAATTAATTCTATTTAAATGGAAGATTGTTATGTTAAAATAAAATAAATAATTTATTAGATATATTTACATGGATTAACATTAATTAATTTATTAAAATATTTATTTAAGTAATTACTTTTATATTTTAACATTAAGCATAAAACAAATTAGAACTTAGTTCAATGTGTATGGTTTGTAATGGATTAGATCATACATAAACCCATATAGGTAAACACTCCAACCTACAATACTTTAGTAATCATTTTGTATGGGCTCATTTTTTGAATTAAGTTGATAATTTAATATATTCTAATTGCTTAATTATTATTGTCTTAAATATTTCATATAATTAATTAATGCTATCTAAATGGGAGATTATTATATTAAAATAAAATAAATAATTTATTAGATATATTTATATGGATTAGTATTAAATAATTTATTGAAATATTTATTTAAGTAATTACTTTTATATTTTAACATTAAGTATAAAACAAATTAGACCTTGGTTCAATGTGTGTAGTCTGTGATGGATTAAATCATACATAAGCCCATATGGATAAACGCTCTAACTTACAACACTTTAGTAGTCAGTGGTTTCCTATCACAAGCCTGTCTGATCATATATAAAGAGATCAGATTGTCATTTAGGAATAATAAGGATTACCACTTCTATGAAATCTCTCTATCTCTTTTCTTTGAATAACTTAAGGTGTGAAATAAGTTGTGAACTTTACTTATCATCATTTAGGTTGGTCATGGCTTCATCAGGTCATGCCTTCATCAGGTCATGCCCTAGGTATGCTCATAGTCCAGTATGATTAATTTAGATATCATTTTCATATTTATTTATCATATTATCAACATCATAAACAAGTTTAGAAAGTAAGGAGAAGACACACAAACACACAAACACAAATGGGAATGAAAAGCATCATGTTGATGATGGCGTTGGCTTTGCCTCTGCAATCTTATGATTTACTTCTTAGATCAAAGTATGATCTATTGCATGGGTTTTACTCAGGCTTGCAGCCTCCGCTACCTATGATCTTAAACATCTCAACCCTAGCAAGTGCAAAGGTACTTGTGTTGTAAGCTTAGTTCATCAATTTTTAACTTTGGAACCAACTTGTTCCCAATTTAATGGTTTCAATTTCTAGTCATACGTACGTGAATAATTTATGAACTTTCTTTACTATTATGGTAGTAACTATAGTATCTGTATTTTTTTTATTTTTTTGGTAATTATATCTTCCTCTCTAGAAGTGGTTTCCACTCGATAATCTATTTTGTCAAAATGAATAGGATTGGATGGGAGGGTGAGTTCACGGGATGATTTCATTGAAAGAAACCAGTTAACTACTCAAGTTTTATTCATATTAAGTTAATTTATGAGGCAGGGAAAGCCTCATTATGATGCATACTGACTTTGTCTTGTACAGATATGTATACTCTCAAGAAAGGAAAGTACCTCACATCCCCTAACTTCAGCGTTTCCGCTGCACAAGTTTTTACTTTGGGATTCACCATCCCCACTAGAAGTGGGGCTGGAAATTTTTTACCTATTTGGTATACAAACAATCCTACTAAATTTGTGTGGATAGCCAACAGAAACAAACCTGCTCCACCTTATAATGCAGTCCTCACCATTAATGGAACAGGCACCTCTGCAATATTTAGAAGTTCCGGTGTTGGCCATACACCTGTAACCGACCCTCAGCTAATAAGTGCTGGTACATTGTTGTATCCCTTATTTGAAACATACCCAGGTACAACCACTGCTAAGTGCAACTCTGTTGGACAATGGCAATCTTGTTTTAACTGATGGCTCTACAACCTGATGGCAAAGCTTTGATCATCCAACAGACACTCTTTTGCCAGGCATGAAATTAGGCTTTAATTATATAACTAAAAGGAATGTAATGACACATCTTCAAGATCTTTCACTGTAGAATGGGATACTATACAACTCCAATTGGTCGTTAGGCAACGTGGTGTTAAAATTTGGACAAGTGGCAAGTTGAAGAATCAGAGCTTTGATTTCATGCAAGATAATACATTGATGTGTGAGGGCAACTCCGAGGAAGAGTTCTTTAGCATTTTATGAGTATTGTACAATGGCACACTAGCATTTTATGAGTACGAAAATATCTCCATGGATGAAAGATGGAATGGCATCCCATTACAGGAAAATTGTTATGGTTATAACACAGATGGAGTATGTGCAGAATGGGCACAACCACAATGCAGAAGTGAGAAGCCAACATTTGAGTTAAGGTCTGGCTCATTTAAACTCCCAAGTGGAGATGTTGATGAAGGCACTTATGTTTAAGGACAGCCCTGATCCTAGCGATTGTAGATCTATTTGCTGGAATAATTGTACTTGCGCGCGATATTTGAACGCAAATGAATCTGGTCAGTGCACCTGGTACATTGGAACAAAATTACAATTCAAACAAGATCTTTCCGGCTCAGAATTGGCTAAATATATTATCATTGGAAAGTCTTCATCTAACAGTAACAGTAAGAATGCGCAAAGCAAGTCAACTTATTAGGAGTATCAATTATCTTTTAGAGTGATCTTCTTTCTTTCGTCCTCAGTAAGTTTGCAGATATATTATCATTGTAAAGTCTTCGCCAAACAAAGACAGTAAATTTGCTCACAACGACTCAAATTTTTAGGAACTTCACCTACCTTTCAGATTGATCTGCTTTCCCCCTGACTTGGTTTCATCCGCGGGGGTATGTATGTACAAAAGTAATAACATTGGATCAACCTTTCATCATAATCTTTAGAGAAGCTTCAGAATAAGGATAATGAGGCATTTTCAATACAATAAGGTAGGACAATTCACAATTCCCCCCCTCCCAATTCATTTCTATAAAATAGAATATATGAATGTGCTGACATTTAGTTGTCCGTCACAACCAAATAGGAGAAGGTGCGCAAAATGCAAGAAAGAAGAAATGGATGTGGATAGCAGTCATAGTTCCAATAATTTTGCTGGTAGCTGTCATGGTCATCATCATTTCTCTGAAGAAGAACCACTAAGGTACGCCACATCTCGCTTATACTGATAGTGTTTTCATACAAAACTTGAAATAACTTGTATAGCTCTTTATAAACAGGGAAAGGTAGAAAACAGCAAGACATACTTCAGTTCATGGCTTCCGATGGATTAAGCAATGCAAGAGAGGTTGAATATAGTGATAACTTGAATCAAAATTTGAAAGTGCTCACCTTTGTGTCCATTATTGAAGCAACAAACAACTTTTCAGCAGAAAGTAAACTTGGAGAGGGTGGTTTTGGTCCAGTCTATAAGGTACAACTTGATGGTGGGAGAGGCAGGGGGATATTTTTAATCATCGTTCCAACTTATTTGTCATACTATTAACTGATGGTGAACAAAATTCTGTTATAAAATGACGGGGAATTTTACCTAATCAACTGGAAATAGCAGTGAAGCGGCTATCCAGAAAATCAGGACACGGATTAGAGGAGTTAAAAAATAGGATGTCACTCAGAGAAACTACAGCACAAATTTGGTGCGATTACTAGGCTGCTGCCTACATGGAGAGGAGAAAATGTTAGTTTATGAATACATGCCAAACAAAAGCTTGGACTCTTTCCTTTTTGGTTGGTAATACTTGCATCAATCTCTTTTCCTAAGAGAATGTTTGATATATGTTTAGTTGAATTATGTATATATATATATATATCACATATTCAAGTATTACTTAGACATTCTACTATTCATTTTCAAATATAGATGCATCTAAGAAGGGATTGTTGGACTAGAAGAAACAAGTCATAATTATTAAAGGAATTGCACAAGGACTTCTTTATGTTCATGAATACTTACGAGTGATGATCATCCATAATAATTTGAAAGGTAGCAACATATTATTAGATACGGATATGAATCCTAAAATTTTTGATTTTGGAATGGCAAGAATTTTTAATCGCGATGATCTGATGGCCAATATGTACTGAATTGTTGGAATCTAGTAAATGATAAAATATTCAATGATGAATTACATGATTGATTTTGTACCCCAGATTCAGTTATTTTTACAAATTTTCTCTAATTCTTTTTGTTGAAATTTTATCAATGGATATATATCTCTTGAATATGGGCTTCAAGGCGTTTTCTCTGTGAAGTCTGATATTTTTAATTTTGGCGTCTTAGTACTTGAAATTTTGAGTTGCAAAAAGAACACTAGCTTTCATGATATCGATGGACCACCAAATATATGAGTTCACCATAACTTAATACTTCCTTTTGCTTTGAAATTTGCCAGTTTAAAATTTATTATATTGAATGAATCAATGGCAGACATGGGAGTTATAACAGAAAGATTGCGGCCTGGAGCTAATGGATCCAGTCTTGAAAGATTTTCTTTCTCCACAGGAATTTCTTAGATTTCTTCATGTGGGTGTCTTGTGCGTGGAGGATTCCCCAGTAGATAGACCAACTACTTCGGAAGTCATTTCAATGATGACAAATCAAAGCATAGTTCTGTCTTCAGTGAAAAAACCTGCATATTTGAATTTAAGCAATGTCATCAACGATGATCCTCAGAGGAATGAGTCACAAAACCACTCAGTGAATGTTGTATCTATTTCGACTCTGAATGGAAGATAGAACCATGTGTTCTGATAACTGAGATCATATGGTTGTATCTTATCCCTTTGAACTTGCTTCAGTTGGAGAGATAAGAATCTAAACGTGGTACTTTGTTTTCTAATTGTGCAATAGTTGTATCCAATTTACATTGTTGATTCAGTTTAAGTTACGTCAAGGACATTCCTCCGTTCAATGTATATATTGACTCTTCTGCCTGTATATTTCTCGACTTGATGAAATTGAGAATATGAGATACATTGAATCAGTAAAAATCTTTGAATATGTATGCCATAACTGGTGGTTTGAAAACCCGGGCGCATTAAAAGTTAAAGACATCAATTCATGCAGGTGTTGAAGAAGGTTCTTTTGCATTGAACGCAGGCCTTGGTCATAGTGATTGTCGACTTATTTGCTGGAATGGTTGTAATTCTGTGGGATATTTGGACACAAATGAATCTGGTCAATGCACCTGTTATCTATTATCTATTTGCTTCAACAACAGTCATCTCTACTTATTAGAAACAGCAATTGTCTGATTTTAAATACTCTTTATCTTTAAGATTATTCTACTTTCCCAACTTGTTTCATCTTCAAAGATACATACAGAGGTAACATCACCGGATCAACTTTACATAATAATATTCAGGGAAGCATCAGGATAAAGAGATAATAAGGCTTTTTCAACACAATAAGGCAGGATAAATCACATTTCCGTCCCAATTCTTCTGTATAATATTGAAAATATGAATGTGTTGGCACTTATTTTCCACCACAACTAAATTGGAGAAGGTGCAAAAAATGCAAGAAAGAAAAAATGGGTGTGGGTAACACTTATAGTTCCGATAATTTTGCTGTTAGCTTTCATTGTAACAATAAGCTTCTGAGTAATAGATTATGAACGAAGCAATTTCTATGAGAAAGTAGGCAAAAAAAAAGGAGTGAAACTTATTGCAGTATTGACAAAAAATATAACAGGATAAATCTCCCTTTCAGCCTTTCCTCTTAAACATGACAACCAAACAGGACAAGGGGCAGAAAATGCAGAAATGAAGGAATGGATTTGGATTGCAATTGTAGTTCATAATCCTCTACTTCATTGTTTGTACCTGTCACGGTCATTTTTTTCTTTTTGTCCTCATTGAGGAGATTCAAATTTCTAACTTTCAGTATATTATCCAAATTCATCACCACCAGTCAATCACTTGTTGTCTTATGTTTAACAATTTTTTTCTTTTAAAAAGGGTTATTCAGCAAGTTTGAATCCCCAAAGGAGATGGATCAAGACTTAAGGTACCTTGTCGAACTCATATGTATTCTTCAATTATTTTAAAAAAGGAATAATTCTCAGCCTAGTCATCATATATAAACCTTTACTCTTTACATAGTACATATAAAAGGAAAAAATTTTAACTCAAAAATAATTCTTAGTTAAAGCCTCCCCAAATTATAATATTAAATTAAATTATTTTTATCAAAATTTGCAAAATTAATTTATGTTTATTTGATTCTAAACAGGCTTAATTTGCTGATTCACAACCAAAAATACAATCTTGACGCGAACTTTAACTGGCGTACCGTGAGATCGGAGTCAAGCTACTTAGAGGACCAGCCATCCCAAAATGCGGGAAACGGCGCGAGGAACTAAGAAAGCCCGCACTTTTAGTTTAATATAAAGAGGATGAAGGTGGATTCTATCGAAGCACGAGTGTTGTTGTGAATATCACAAAATTTTGATTCTTCATTTTGTCATGCTCCATTATTTCTTTTTTTGGGATAATTATACTTTCTTATCTATAATTTTGTTAATTTTCATTTAACTCACTTCTGCCTTCAAGTATTATAATTTGCCCACTTATACTTTCTATTATTAATATTTTTCCCCACTAAAACATTTTTTCATCCAATTTTTAATAGCATATTTAAATTTGGAGAAAATCACATAAGAATAAATTATAATTTTTTTATATTTATGTGAACTAATATTCAAAATTCTCAATTGAACCAAAAAAATACATTAGCATTATCTCCTTAATTTAGACATACAAACAATATGTTATTATATACTTTATAAAATATCAGTCATAGAATATATAATTTTTTTTTACAAATATTAAGAGTTTCAATTGATGTTTTTTATCCAAGCCATGTATAATAATAGATTTGTTTTTCATTTAAGGTGTTTTATTAGAATAAGGAGATAAAAACTAATATATTTTAGTTCCAATTGAGAATTATTAACATTAATTCACATAACTATAGTAAAATTATATTTTATCCATTTGTGATTTCACTTGATTTCATTTAATTCACATGCTATAGAATTTTTTTAATTAAAAATTGAACGGAAAAAATTTAGGAAGGTAAAATGTTAGTTTTAAAAAGCATAGGTGGACAAATTATAATATCTGAAAATGTATGTCAATTGAATGAAAATTAAAGAAATTAAAAATTGATTAAAGGAATCAAGTATTGAAGATAAAATCACATCTCTCTATGAGTTGTCATCAATTTTAACAACGAGAGCATTCAATTCATTAATTCATCCAATCATTTTCATCTCATGGCCATGAATTAGAGTACCTTAGCCATCTTAGTAGTCATATGTCCTTTCAAGGCTATTTGCCAAGTAGGACAATTTCACTAGCCAAACATTAGGATTTTTTGACCGCAGCATTACATTAGGAAAAATAATTTCGTGAAATACTATGTATGAAATACTATTTTCCAAAATGCTTAAAACTAATTTTTTTTTGTTTTAAACCACTGATCACAGGAAGGGTCACCCCGTGATTAGTTTGATTGGTCACGGGTGGCCCCTCCCGTGATCAGTCTTTTTTATTTTTTTTTTAATTTTTTTTACTTTATCAAATTTGAAGTCAATTTTTTTGATTCAATTTGGACCATTTTTTTAATTTTTAATTATTTTTAATTATTTTCTTTGTTTTATTTTTAATTTTTACTTACTTATATTTAATTTAATTTTTTATATTTTTTATGTTTATTTGATATTAATTATTCAAGGTTCTAAATAATAATCAATAATATTATTAACTCTCATAAAATTATATAATATATATAATATAATAAAATTAGTAACTATTAGAATAATTATTATCTTAATAAGTATAAATTTTTACATATTCTATTATAAACTTATTAGTTGGAAGATTTAAGTCATAAAAATAATTTTTTAAACAATGTTTTATCATACTATGATGTATTTATAAGAATCTTTAACTAAAGATGAAATAAGAAAATAATCTACATTAAGAAAATAAATAGTTTATTAGTAAACTATGTTAATCCATAATATGATGTAATTGAATTTTAAAAAAATAATTACATATAGATAATATATTTTAAAGAAATTTTTAAACAAAAATCATAATATTATAATACATTATTTAATTTTCATTCTATCACATGTCAAAATCATGTTATATAAATAATAAAAATAAATTATGCATAAAAGATTTTAATTTAATACTTAAAAATAAAGTGCTGAATTGTTTGCCAAAAATTATTAAAAATTAATATATTATAATGTTGTAATTCTTTTTTAAAAATAAAAAAAATCATATCATCTGATAAAATATTCAATTAATTAGGTAGTGGAATATTAAGTATAAGTTTAGTAAAATTCAATCTGTAAGTTTCAATTTTCTAAAATTTAATAGGATAAAATTTAATTATTTTAGGGTAAGCTGAAGGTGGTATTTGACTTTAATATCCAAAAAATAATAATAGAAACAATTTTAGGTTGATAATTTAGGCTTCATTTGTTTTATTAGATAATATTTTTCATAGAAAAAAATCATAGATGTATATTGATAAAGGAGTAACATGGTACTTTCATTCATGATTATTAAAAATGATACATAAAGTTATAATAATAAAAGAAAGCAAGTTCCTTAAAAAAATAAGAAGTTATTTTTTTAGATTCTTTATATTTAATATTAAATAAATAAAATATTTTCTCTTATACTTTTATTCTATAACTTTGTTCTATAGAAAGTGTTTTATGTTGAAACAAATGGAGCCTTGGAAGGAAAAGTAATTGAAGGATAAATAAATAAAATATAAATATTTATTCTTAATTAAATCAAAATTATATATATTTTAATATTTTTCTTAAAAATGAAGGACAATAATTTTTTAATTTTTCTGCCTAAAGATAAGTAGTATTTGTAAAATATATTTACTTAATTTTTTACCTTTGGATAAGTAATTGACACCATTTCCTATAATTTCATATACGCATAACTTTAAATTAACATCATAACATGTGATATTTTAGAATGCTCCAAGAAATTGTAAATAACACTGTAATGAATGGAATTAATTCAATAATGTGATTTGAATTAATGACTAAGAGTGAATTTTTTTAATTTGTACAATTTATCTATAAAATTGGATAATATGATAAATGAAAAGTGAGAAACTACTAAATTTGAAGAAAAAATGTTATCAATCAAATAAATAAATAAATTGGATATAATCTTATAATATAATAATGAAATATATAATCACTAAAATAATGGCTCCTAGTCCCACATTAAGGGCATCGCTTTACTCGTTATGGTCGTTAAGCTAAGAAATGATGCTGTTTATCTTCATTACTATCCTCATTATCATTTACGTGAGTTGAGTAGGTTTGACCCTTAGAGGATGGAAAGTTCAAGTCCTAGGGAAGAAGATTGAAATGGTGGAATAGGGTTTTCCAAGGTGAAAAATTCTTGTTATTGCTGCTCTGTGGATCCACTAGCGTACTAAGTGGCAAATGCAAATGGGTTAGCAAAAAATGCCATTAGAGAATTGGGGACTTACTAAGTTAATTGTAATGGCAATGGGGTGAAGAACGATGACTGTGGAGTATTATGAGGGTGTTGTGGAGGTAATGTCAAACTGTATGATGGGCCAACATCTCTACTTATGAAGAATTGTGATGAGGGGGTATAAGTTGGTAAACCTGCACCTCTTATATCAGTTTGTGTTGATGGAGGGGTGTAGGAGAATGGGACATTTACCTGTGGCATCGATGGATGACTATGAGGGATACTTTCATCATTATCCCCTTCCTCAGGCAAAATAGGATCCCTAAAAGATATGAAGTCATGGCCTTTCTTACCACGCCTAGGCTTGAAAATGGGTGGTCTCGGTAATTTATTAGTAGGATAGACAAGTTAGGAAGCAGTCATGTCTCAATGCTTTCTCAATGCATGTAGCATGAGGCAATATTCTTAATCTACTATCTCCTTAAATTGACTGTACGGTTAATAGGGGGAATCCTCAACATTGAGCTTGCATAATCTTTTAACTATATCAGCTTATAAAGAGTGCATTTTGATAATTTAATAAATATTATATTTTGAAGAAATAATAAAAAGGATGTGAACATCTTTGGTTACTATAAATCCTAGACCATTGCAAGCTAGATAAATCCATCATCTAGTGTGTTTTCAAACCATGTCATGTAGTTCCAGTCATGGTGAAGAAAATCTATCTCTATCTCAATCAACGAAAGTGTATTATGCTATGCATTCCAAGTACTAATGAATATCATATGCTCTTACTGTTAGTCTTTTGATGTTTTACTTAGAAGTTGCAATGTATGATAAGAACCCAAATTAAATGGCTCTTGTAGGATAGGCTGTCTCTTGCGAAATTGGTGAAGCACACAATCTGCATGATGCCATTCCACGATATGAAAGCATATGATGGGGACTAATGCTAGCCATATATCAAGTGAGGTCAAACAATACTTTAGTATAAGCTGTTGTATATTGGAAATGTCATAAAGGCTATAAATAATTTGCATTACACAGGTGTAATAAAAATAAGCATATCACTACATGTAAAACTGGCTTCGTTAGATGCAACAAAGTATGCCTTCCAACCTTATCAGTCTTCATTTGATCAAGTAATCTATATTGGTGTAAGATTGTTGCTAGCGGCTGAAGAGACAACCTAGTATTCTTCCACTTAAGATAAATATAAATTATGTATCATTTGTTTGAATATTTGAAGATGTTATGAGTGTTGGTGTGTGTCCTAGAACCAATCATATAGATGATTGAAGTTATACACAATGTATTATATTTTATTTTAGATAATTTAATTATTATATTATATTTTTATAATTTTATTATTATTATGTGCAATTTATAACTTAATAAAATAATTATCCTTGGAATAGCTTCGCTACTCCTAAAATGTCCCAAGTCAAGTATTATTGTGAAAAGGATAGTAATAATACATCAAGACTAGTATGTATAGTAACTGATGATTACGAATCATGGATAAGTGATATCAAGTCAATACATGAATACATTGCCAGTGAACAATATACTGGACTGACCCATTATAAGAATATTGCATGGATAGACATGTCATAAATTATTCTCATATGATCATAAATACACATAAACCTTTAACCTGAAGTCACTATGGTTCCTTACATGAGGAATTACTCACTTTAATATTGTCCTATGTCACCTTTAATCAAGATGACAAGTAAGGCATTGATTGAGTGTATCATAAATCGTGCAGAGGGAAGTGAGTGATGTAGATAGAATTTTGTTATTTTTGTATAAAAGAAAAATATTCTTGGGCCCCTTGATTGAGTGAGACTTAGAAATGCATGGCCATTCTCAATTGAATTAATATGTGATATTAATCATTTATTTTAACTCTACTCAGTATCAAGAAATATAAATTGAACATTGATGAGGATGACACATTCCATACCTCTAGTTCAATTTGGATATTATTACAAAAGGGTTATGATGCAAAACGTTGATCATGTATTAGGTGGATGTCGAATCACAGACATTCTTACTACTTGAGTGGTAGTGATGTATTGTTAGATATCGCTTACTGTCTATAGCTCAATAATGAGTCATTGTCAACGTAATAAGAATCTACAGGGTCACACAAAAGGAGTAGGAATAAGACAATAATTAATTAGACTTTAATTATATTAATATCCAATTAATTGAACTTATTTTCATGCATATAAATATATATTATTAACAATAATAAATTCATGTAATATATATATATATATATATTATGTGATATTATTTGATATTAAAGTAATATCAAATAATTACGTTATCAGATATTAGATAAATATATTATGAGATAATATTATTTTGATATTTGATAACTATATGCAATTATCTAATATTAAGATATTTATATTATGAGATAATGTTATCTAATATTAAATAATTAATAGATAAGTCATATCTCTCTTCATTATCTCTAGGATAAGGATAAAATGAGTTATTAAGTGTGATTAAGATTTTGAAAGCATTATCCTAGTAGGACTAGGATTGTGGCTTGCCTAAGTTCTATAAAAGGGGGCTTAAGGGCAGCATATTAGAGACACGCTTATAGACTTCCTAAAACCTTAAATCACTTAGAAAACATCAAAATTCTAGTTCCTAGAGAGAGAAACGCTTCCTAGCAGATTCGTGGAGGGCGAGAGGTCGTTGTTCACTCCGTATGGATACCGTAGAGATGCTATACCTTCCGGCTGGCGTTTGATTCATCGGCTCTCAAGTTTTGATCAGTAGAAACACGAGTGCCTAATAGGTAAAATCTTAATCATTAATTTATGCTTTTTGTATGGATCCTAGGTAGAATTTGGATCAAAATTTTGAAATTCCGTTGCATGTAATAATCCGAATTCCTAACAATGAGAAATGCAATATGAGAATTATGTATGATCCATACCTAAAGCTTAGTGGTGGAAGTCTGGGGTACATATCCATCCAAGGATTAGGATATGGAGGTCTCGGTGGTGCTAGAGTAGGAAATCAATCCTATACCCATAAATGCAATAAGTGCAAAAATTCATCAATATTAATCTCATTACATTTAATGGTAGTACACAATTCTCTATACAAGCATGCTGGAACTGCTGACCCTCAACTATGCCGATTAGCATTTACAAATTTTTTTAGCAATAATAAATACATTAGCAACACTCTGTGGCCCTAAGTGTCGGGCATAAGGTAACTACTTATGAACCTCAAAATGTAAGCACGCGTAAAGCGCAGGATTTTTTCATCATATGCATCATCTAGTAAATGTTTAAAGTTTGCTGCTAACCAAATGATACTTAAGTGCTGGCCTTGTAAACATTCTTTAGGAAATTTGACCCCTAGAAATCTTTGCACATCCTTGGTTAATCATATTCAGTATCTCCGAAGACAAGGATACCTTCACACGATAAACCTAACTAGATGGAGACATCTTATAAGGTAATGGTGCACTCTTTCGAAGTGGTGTGAAAAATGTGTGTCTCAAGATACCATTGCTTAACAAGTGTGGACACGAGAGCAATATTGAAATCAAAGTGACCAAGCCAGCTGGTGCCGTAGAAGCCTGCCAGTTGAAGATATAGGATAATTACAAGGGGTGGATCGAAGAGACGATTCCTATAGGCGACATGTTGTAACT
Organism: Sindora glabra; assembly: GCA_020226215.1. Lineage (NCBI taxonomy): Eukaryota > Viridiplantae > Streptophyta > Magnoliopsida > Fabales > Fabaceae > Sindora > Sindora glabra. Next base: position 117,625,187 of record CM035225.1, on the reverse strand, counting down.
TTAAGATTCGATTTGCCTTTACATGCCAATTGAAAACATAGTTAGTATATTTAAAATCAAGCAATTTTTATTGAGGGAATAACCTTACTTGGCCTAGTCACATGACTTATGAAACGTGTTTAGACTACAAGTATAATAGGGACTTATCATCAGGTTTAGAGGTCACAATATGACATTGATTGGCCATTGAAATCGGGTGATATGAATTATGTTAAATTGGATAAATTCAGTCAATTGCATAATTATAAATTCATGTAAGTCTTCCATAACACAACTAAAAAATAAATAATTTAATACAATAAGATAAGTATAATATACTATTTAGATACAATAAATTATCTAGCTTTTATTAATATGTCAATAAACTATATATAGTTCGGAGACATGTATAGTAATAATTTTAAAGAGAGGTTATTCGTTGACTTTTGGAGTTAGAGGTATCATGGCACATTTCGTTCATTAGATTGATAGGTTGGATAGTCGTGCCTAGTTTGCCTACATAACCCACATCTTTGAGGTTTTGATGGACTTTTTCTCCAATCCATTTCATTTCTTATTCATATGGAATGTGGTCAACCATTGGGATGCATCTGCATTGGATCCGACACTAGTATTGGTTCATTCAATGCTGGCCAATGCTCTATACTGCTGATTAGCCAAAACTTACAACTATAAGCCTTTAGTATTGTCTCTAATTGAAAAATAGGATTAACATATTATAATGGATCCAACGAGACCTTTGCACATACAGTAAACACATGTTAGCAGGGTTAATGCTCTACTTGGAATTCACCACAGTCACATGATTGATCATATAAGCTAACCTTATAAGTTCGACTAAACTGTTTCTAAGTTAGGTCATATGGCTCTTCTATTTTGAAGGCCGACCCTAGGTGATTAAAATGACACACATGGCAGGTAGATGCTTTCCAAATATACTATTGAATCTTTTTTTGAATGTCCTCACTAAGCATCTCTTCTGCCTGTAACTATGTTGCGATGGTCTCAGCTCAGTTAACAAAGTATGTATTTAGTCGATGCATTATAACTTTGACCAATTCGATAATCTATAAAAATTTAACCCTTTTCAATATGCTATTGATGCACTCGGCCAAGTTAATTATTATGTGCCCCCATTATCGGCCTTCCTCATCATAAGCATGACTCCATTAACTTTTTGGAATATTATTGATCCAATCGACATTTCTTGGGTGCAATTAGTGTAGTTCATCCAACTTGCAATCCACAACATGTTGCTCATATTATTAACCTGTATCATACATCGTTGTGATTGAATAAATAATAATCATGATAGATAATGACAATTAATGACATTGGTGTAAGCAATATGCACCAATGCTAGTAAACATCTTTTTCAGCCACGTTGTCCTAAAAGTTGAGTTTAGATTATTGGCGAGGTGTTTAAGGTCAAACACATGATACATATAACGGAGTTCCCACCCTACACATAGGTTTGCAACGATAGCTAGTATTTCAAGATGTTTATCTTATATCAAGTAAATACCTTGCCTATCTTTAACGACATGCCATTGAACATTTGATAAGAAATAAGCCTCTATCTCGTTTGTTTCCCCTTTTACCACGACAAATGCAAGAGGCACAACTTTTCTATCGTCATCCTGTGACATTGCGATAAGTAAGACCCCCTTATACTTTCAATACAAAAAGGTGCCATCTACTTGACTATCGAATTCAAATGGTTAATTACCTTAATACATAGCTTGAAAGTCTAAAATATTCGATAGAACAATGCAACTGACCCATCTTCAAAACTACTTGGCAGACATTCTTTGCTAACAATCTCGAAGTAAGAGCTAAGATTAAAGTGTCGCACTGCTGCTATCCACTTCGATAGTGTAGAATATGACTTCTACTAATTCTCAAATGCAAGTGTAATGGCTCGATATTTTCCCTTCCATGCCTTCTTATAGGATACTGAGTATCTAAAAATACTATGAATTTGCTCAATGACTTCTCAGATGGATACACTTGGATTTTCGATCACCATGGCCATAATATAGATGAAATAATATCTGTGTCCAATTTTGTATGATCTCAGGAAAGAGAGGCAGCACATATATAGAGGCCCATTGTATTTTAATATCTACCAGAGATTTCTCTCGCTTATGACATGCTCTAACCCTCCAATTGCATTGTATACTATAGTGAGGGCAACAATATGCTTCATATTTGGCTGAAGAGTAATGCATACAGAATGTGTAGTGAGTCCAAATTGAGTATATCTTCATTGCATGGCGAAATAACTTTTGGTCCATATATCACAAAACCATATATGGCTCCTGGTTGTCATTTATATTTACGCCATCTCTCACTTCAAGATAATCATGACTTTCAATAGCTTCTATATTTATTCGTAAAAAAAAGATAGTAATCGATTCCATCTATTAGCTTACAGGTGTTATTGGGAGTATATTCGTAACATTTTCTCCACCATTATCATCATTGTAATTGTCATTATTACCACCAAACTCTTTACGAACAACATCATATACATCTTTATCTTCAAATTCATCTATGATATCCTTTATTTCCTCTAGAGAAGAGGAGGATTGAAATGAGCCATAGTTGGGCTAAAAAAAATAGCTTTGGAGCATAATCAATAATAGGGGTATAAAATTGCTGGTCATATTCAATTCGTTTATCTATTGGTTCTATACTAGTAAGGTACGGGTTATAATATGATGACCCGTTATTAATATCGTGAAGTTGGCTGGTGGATGGTAGTGTATATGGATCACTTGATCAATTGGTTGGCGTGTTATGTTCAGATCCAGTTCCATAGTTGAGTTATGTGCATACACTTTTAGACAGGATAGTTAAGTAAGGACTCTCATATTTGCTTCCCAAATTCATTGAATGTCATCATCATCTTCCAATTCACACACCTTATACTACATTGAATTTAGCAAGAACGATGTTTGTATACCAACTCAGTTATAACTTAATTTTTATTAAATCATAACTTTCACTTAAGTAGACTTTTCAGTGCATCCAGGGTTATGTTTGATTTAATTTTTATTACTTTAACTTTGTGACACTTAAACATATCATCTTGATTTATTTTATAAATTTTTCCATTTGCATAAATACAAATATTTTCTTCTTTGACACTCATTTTGATTCCTACCATAGTCAGATTTCCAAATTATTTCAGGATTAAATCTATATAATAATGAAAGATGTACCATTGTTGCAAAAATAACTACAATTAACTATTACTACACAATTACTCATATTTATTTCAATCTTATTATTTAATTAATTAATTAATTATGATTATTGCAATATTAGATATTTACCTAATTTATTTATTAATATCTAATTACAAATTTAATTTAAGTTCAATTTTGACATTTAAATTTTATGTAACTAAATATACTAAAACAAGTTTGTAAAGAAGTATCATAAACAAGTTTTTCATAAAATATATAGTATAAAACATCATTTAATCAATATTATATTTATTATAATACTTTTTAGAGGTTAATGAGTCAAGGATAATAATATATACTTTTAATATTTGTTTTAACCTTTGGATTATTACCGATAGCAATTCTCATAACTACAAAAATTTTAATTTATTTAAAATATCCATAAAGTTTTAAATATATATATACATATTACTTAGTAATATTAATATTTGAATCATAAATAAAAGACATAGACATGAAAAATAAGAAAACATGAAACCAAGCATATAAAAGGAAAAAATAATAAATGAGTTATAAAAAATATGAAATAACAATAAATTACATAGTAAAGTGAATTAATTTAATTAAAAAGTTTTAAGCCATTTAAAATATTTTTAGTATAAAAATGAATTTTGTTATGCTAAATTTACATTACTTAGCATTATTTAAGTTGTAAATAATATAATAAAAAAATTAAAATAATACAAAAGGTATAAAATCTTGATAAAAATATTAATTAATACATACTTGATTTGACACATAGTATTAAAAATTTGATATCAAGTAATATTGGTAAAAATTAGATAAATAAAATTAATTTAAATATTAAAATATTATTTTAAAAAATAAAATATGCCATTAGTTAATTCAATTAATAATTTCTATACGAATATTTTAATTCACTTAAAATATTTATGAAAAATTAAATATAGAATATATAATGTTATATATATACTATTTGATGATATTATTATCTAAGTTATAGATAAAAGAAATGAATGTGAGAACTAGGAAAGCATTAAATTGTGCAAATAAAAAAAAATAATATTTGAATCATAAAACAATTGGAGTTATAAATAAAATATATATTAAAATGAATTAACTTCATTAACAAAAATAATTTTTTTAAAATATTTCTACCATAAATTTTTTTATTATATTAAATTGATAACATTCAATAATATTTAAGTTGTAAATAATAGAAGTTCAAAGAATAAAAAAAATACAATGATTTAAATTAAAGGAAGATAAATAGTATATGGTTTATAAAGTTCTGACAAAATTCTAGTTAATTTATGTTTAATTTAATATATAGAATTTAAAATTTAATATGAAAAAAATATTAGAAAAATTACTTTAATAATCATGATTCTAATTTTTAAATACTTTTATTAAAAATAAAATATGAAATTGATTCATTTAATTTATATTTTCTTTTAAAGTTTTAACTTATTTAATAAAATTTATAATAAAAATAAAATATATCATGCAATATTTATGTTACTTAATGATATTGGTATTTGAATTATTAGTAAATAAAGCAGAAAAATAAAATTTAAAAATATACAACGAAGAAAGTAAAAAGTAGAAAAATAATAGGTCAACTATAAAGTAATGAACATAAAAATTAATATATTAATTATTAAAGTAATTATATTAAATTTTTAAAATTTTAAATTATTGTTATAATAAATGAAAAATATATTATATTTATAAGAAAATTTAAGTTAAAGGTTAAAAGAAGTAATTTAAACCTAAAATTGAAAAATAAAAGATGATTTATTAGATGGAGAAAATTGGATAAAAAGTTGATATGCATTAAAAAAAAAGGAGAGATGGCAGTCCAAAATACCATTTGATTAGTAGATGTAAATAAATTAAGATTTAAGAGAATAGAATATAAAGATAGAGATATCTCTACTTTCTCCAATTTAAAATTTTTGAATTTTAACATGATATTATATTTAATTTTGTTATTTAGAATGTACTAATTTATATTGTTAATAGGAATAGTGATTATTATTAATAATGATTTTTATTAATAATTAAGAATGAAATTAACAAAAGGACAACAAAACAATAATACAAATAAAATTTGTAGTCAAGACATAATTGGTAGAAGAAAATATAGAGGTATTTTGGTAGGAAAATTTTTTATTAGATGTAGACACTTGGCAAAAATAAAAAAAAAGGTGGGATGCTAAAAAAATCTTCTTTTAGTAGTAGGATATAGATTATATGTATTTAGGTCAAAAAGTCCTTGATGGTTTAAAAAATATTTGAGACATCTCAAAATGTTTCATTCTACATTCAACTAATGTTTCTTAATAATAATTAACTATTAACAAATATTACTATTTTTTTCAAAATTTTTAAGTTTTTTAATTTTTTTTTCTTTTCTGATAATACCTAACTCATAAGCATAATAATTTTAATCATAATAATATACACAAAATGCATAATTTAGACAAACTACATATATAATAATATACATAGATACCATAATAATACAAATAAATTAAAATAATATAGATAAATTAAGATATGCACAAAATAATATAGGAAAACTAAAAAAATAAAGATACCACAATAAACAGAAGAAAATAACAAAGACAAATATACTAATAAAATATCTAATCAATTAGAATAATAATAATTTAGTTAAAATGCCTAATAATAATACAAAATAAAATTAATGAATACTTGCAAAAAATACTACAATGTGCACACATTATATTTTCATATCATCTAAAAATGCTTTTCTATAATTAAATATCTTACTTGAAAAGGCTAATAATCTGCATAGGCAAAATGAAAGAGACATAATGAACTTCCAAATAGGGCTTCTCAATTGGGCAGGCGTAATGCAACAAGACTGCATGGAGGAGATCTTTGTGTTGCATGTATATATAAAGGTGTTTCACAGGTGCATAATGCCTTGATCATGGGCTGGGACATCCTGTGACTGGTCAATGCACAATGCCCCTATTGATCACAGGTTGGCGCATCCCGTGACTAGTTAGGGGTAGGCACCTGATTGATCATAGGCTCCTCAACCCCATGATTAGACAAAAATTTTTAAAAAATTACATTAAGCATTGCGGGAAATTGTTATGGTTGCCTAGGGGAAATACATGTTACAGTCAAAAAGCCCAAACATTATCTTTAGACTAGCTATGTTCACTCTGGTAGAATCTAATGATTTATGATACTTTTGAATCCTATTTTTAAGTGACACTATTATATAGCATTTAGCTATGCAATGATCCCTTTTTTCCCCCTAAAAAGTCTGTAAGCTTCATGATCAACCTCAGGATCACTATTCACTATCATAAAAATACCTCAATTGTTTTAAGGTTTTGATGTGACATTTGTTGGTGTACAAGTATGAGAAATTAAATTAAATATTATAATAGAATTGTAGAAATAAAAACTCAATTAAATAGTATAATATTATAAAATTATAGAATATTAGAAATTAGAATTTGTGAATGATAGAAATCAGAATTTTAGAATTTGTTAGTATTACAGAATACGGGAAAACTGTTATGGCTATAACACAGATGGAGGATGTGCAAAATGGGCACAGCACAGTGCAGAAGCGAGAACACAAGATTTGAGTTATGGTCTGGCTCATTTAAACTCCCTAGTGGACATATTGATGAAGGCACTCTTGTGTTTAACGAAAGCCGTGGTACCGGTGATTGTAGATCTATTTGCTGGAATGAATGTACGCGCGAAGGATACTTGAAAACAATTGAATCCGGTCGCTGCACCTGGTACATTGGAACAGAAATACAATTCAAAGAAGACCACTCCGGTTCAGAACCAGCCAAATATTATTGGACAGTCTTCACCTAACAATAGCAGTAAGTTTGCACATAACAACTCAATTTATTAAGAACATCAATTATCTTTTAGATTGAAGTGCTTTCCCGCTTATTTGTTTTATCAACATAACAACTCAACTTATTAGAAACATCAATTACCTTTTAGACTGAATTGCTTTCCCCCTTACCTGTTTTATCCTCTGGGGTATTTACAAAATTAACAACGTGGGATCAACTTTTTATGGTAATCTTTAGAGAAGCTTCATAATAAAGATAATGAACCATTTTTGACACAATAAGGCAAGATAATTCACAATTTCTCTCCCAGCTCAATTTATTTCAATAACATAGAATACCTGTATGTGTTGACACTTAGTTGTCTTCTACGACCAAATAGGAGAAGGTTCACAAAAGAAGAAATGGGTGTAGATAGCAGTTATAGGTCCAAGAATTTTGCTGTTAGCTTTCATTGTCATCATCGTTTCTATGAAGCAGAACAACAAAGGTATGTCACTTCTCGCTTCTACTTATAATGTCTTCATACAAAACTTGAAATAACTTGTATAGCTCTTTATAAATAGGCAAAGGTAGAAAACAGCAAGAGATACTTCAATTGATGGCTTCGGATGGATTAAGCAATGCACTAGAGCTTGACTATGGTGATAACTTGAGTCAGAATTTAGAAGTGTTCAGCTTTGTGTCATTATTGAAGCTACGAACAACTTTTCTCCAAAGAATAAACTTGGAGAGGGTGATTTTGGTCCAGTCTATAAGGTCCAACTTGATGATGGTGGTAGAGGCTGAGGGATATCTTCAATCGTACTTCGAACTTATTTGTCATATTATTAACTAATGATGAGCAAAGTTCTGTTATAAAATGACAAGTAATTTTATCTAACCAACTGGAAATAGAAGAAAAGCAGCTATCCAAAAATTCAGGACAAGGATTAGAGGAGTTCAAAAAAGAGATCACACTCATAGCAAAACTACAGCACATGAATTTGGTATGACTACTAGGTTGTTGCATACATGGAGAGGAGAAAATGTTGATTTATGAATACGTGCTAAACAAAAGTTTGGACTCTTAATACTTATTTTAAGAGTAGATATGTGTTTCAACAAGAGTATATTTGAAATGATACTTTGAAGGTGAAATTCAAGGTTTTAATCAATTGACCTAACGCAAGCCTTAAACTCTGATAATTTTTGTGAAGGCACGATTTACTTGAAGAGTTTGAACGATTAAACAAGCAGCATATATTTCTCATACTAGTGCTTTATGCGTTAAAAATCATATCCGATGTGTTTTTCATTAGAAACTATCCAAATACCATGCAAGTCATTCTTTGTTAAGGAACTCATGTTTTAGTTTATGCCAGAGGTGTTAGGGATATTAATTCATGTCATTCAGATTGATTTATTTATTAAACGTGTCAAAATGGATTATCTACGAATCATTCGTTTAATTTATTTAATAATTTTAATTAATAAAATATATATTATAAAATTATTTATTAAATTGAATTACTTACTATTTTTTATAAAAATATTCTTAATTATTAATAAAATATTATTTTAAATTTTAGCCGTATATATATATATTTCTTCTACAGCAGCTCCCTAGGGTGTGATCATCAAGAAGACAGAACATCGCACGCTTTCCAACTTGAATGAAAATGGTAACTGTTTTAAAAGAGATAAATATAGCAAAAATATTAGCCAAACAATATGACGCTAAAACTTGTAGATAAAAACTCATCATTATTGTGTAATAAAACTCGCACTATTTTTTTGTTAGCCATGATATTATCTTTACTGCACAATATTTGAAAATTTTATCCTTTTCTCTTTGCACAGCTTGTGGTTGGTTCCCCTAGCTACCGTCATCCTTTTGCCGTCAAGTTTGGTGGTTTGAAAAACTCAAAAAAAAAAAAAAATGTAGAAAAAGAAGAAGACTTTATCATTGCCTTTTATATATATAATTTAAGAGGTGGACCTTCCGGATAGCATTGCTTTAGACAATTATAAGGGGAAGGGCTGGGTCTTAAAGCTTGACTCATTGCTAATTATATATCCGTGGTATGCACGGCTTTCTTTCTTTCTTTTTTTTTTTTTTTCAAAGTATGAGATTAGAAAACGATTTATATTACATATAAATCGAAAATTATATATTATCTAAAAATTATAAGTAACTAATAAATGACAATTTACAAAAAAGATATCATAATATATGTTAGAAAAAAGTTGTATCTTGCAAGATATATAATAATTTTTTTAATAATTTAAAAAAACCTATAATTAATATCAGCAAACCTTCAATGCTTTTCAAATAATAAAGTATAATTTATCAACAACATTGTAATTTTTTTTAATTTTTAGTAGATCTTCTTGCATTGAAGTCTTAAAAAATATTATTAAATTATAGAACATAATATATTTATTTATTCCATTTAAAAGAATAAAACAGACATATCAATTTAATTTTATATTTGAATTTGATTTACTATTAATATAAATCAACTTTACAATATTATTTATTCATGTGGTGCTATTCAATAAAAATTATTAAAGTTATTTTATTGTTGTTTAATAACTATTACTTTTTTAATGACATATCTTTTATTGATAGTATAAAATATTTTATACTATTTGTGAATTAATTTTAAACTCCTTAATTTTAGAGTTTAAATTTGATTTATTGTTAGTGTAAAACTTTTTACACTATAAGTGAATAAAAAGATGATATTTTATTAAAAAATTAATATTAACTAAAAATTTTTACTTACAGTAAAAAAAATTAATAATTTTTTACTAATATGATAATATATGAGTAAGTAATAGTGTAAAACTGATTTATATTGATGGTAAATTAAATTTAAGTCCTGAATTTTATTGTCAAATTTTTATGACATTATATCAAAGCATAAAATACAAAATTTAAGATAAAAATCTACACTATTAGTTATATGCACACCTGCGTAAAGAAGAATACTTGCATTGTGCGAAATTAAAAAAAATCTCTTTTAACTTTGGAATGATTATATTTTATCTCTATCAACTCAAAGTTATAATTGCAAAATTAAATTAAGGTCATATACTATATAAAACTTTACAATCAGCATCAATCATTCTCCTAGTCAATTGATTTATTTAATTATGAAGATCATTAATCCCACATACATAGGAAGTAGAAGTTAATAATCTCTACTTTTTTAATTAGAAAAAATTATACTACTAATTTAAAGATAATAAAATAATAAAGGGTATTAAGGTTGATTTGCTTCTTCCAACAAACATTTCAATTAATGAATATATTTATTATGAAGATGAGAGAATGAATAAAGCTAATTTAAATATTTCAAAGAAATATTTTTATTACAACAATTTAAATATTCTTATTATTTTATTTTTATTAAATTAATAATATATTTTTGGTCCAAATAAAAGAATCAAATTTACTATTTTAATTTTAATATGATTTAATTTTAAATATTTTTCTCTAAAAATATCCTAAAAAATGCTTAACCACATAGAATAAAGATATAGTTTAATTTTACTTATTTTTCTCCTAAAAAATTCTCGAACACAAATACTACTTTACCGTGACCTTTACTCACATACCATCAGCTTTGTGCCAAACGTGCTAGTTAGAAGACCACTATTCCAAATGGAAGAAACGCTGCAATAATAATAATAATAATAATAATAATAATAAAGCAACATTGATATTTTAATGGTGTAATTGGATTTAATATTATTTCAAAATTTTTTATGTTTTATGATATTTGAAATTAAAATTTAAAATTTTATATGTATATATTAAATAAATTATTAATTATATATAAACAAGAAAAAGTAAACTCTCCTAATTTTGAAAACTGCACTGAAGACATATCGGACCACCATATCATATCATATCATAAAAAATCATAAAGTATCTTAGCACTTGGTCTGGCCCTCACACTATGTAAATGAAAAAGCAACCCGCTAAAAGTGCACCTGAGGACACGATAACCGGGTGAGTGACGAAGGATTAGAGCGACGAATAACATGAGCAAACTAACTATTAGTATTGAAGATATTTTTTAGATTAAACTACGCCTGTTACGTAATGTTTTATGTGTAGATTCTTTGTATATTTTAGAAGATATAATTAAAAAAATTTACATTATACATATTATGCAAAAAAAAAAAAAAAAATCCTCTTCTGTTATCTCTCCTTCCACATTTTAATGGTAAAAAGAGATTTTTGCAATTATATTTTTAGCGTGCTGAGCTGAACAAATATTAACTTTTCAAAATTACTTTTATATATTTTAAAATAAAAATTAAAAATAATAATTTATACTTTGAAAATTAGTATTTAAATATTATTAAATATAAATATTACTTCATAATCAATTTTTAAACTAATTGCTTATAATTAGTCATATTCAAAATTATTTTTTATTGTACAAAACAACTTTAAAAAATATTTTATCCTATAACAGTTTGAGTCCTTTGCTTTTTTTATGGGTACAATTTTTTTATTAAGTTGCTTTACCTAATAATACATATAACTTAGAATAAAAATATTTTTTAAATTTTTTTAAAATTGTTGATAAAACCTTCAAAATTTTTAGGAAAAATATATAAGATTGAAATGAGGTTCACAGGCAGCACATTCAAAGAAGATGAATTTATGAATAAGTTCTTAAATTTTCAGGAGAACATAATAATTTTAACGGAAATGCCTTTTTATCCTAAATTTAATTATTGGACATAGTAACAAGTATAGCTCATTTAAATAAATTATTTCTAATACTTACACACACACACCTCACAGGCAGCACATTCAAAGAAGATGAATTTATGAATAAGTTCTTAAATTTTCAGGAGAACATAATAATTTTAACGGAAATGCCTTTTTATCACACACACACCTCACAGGCAGCACATTCAAAGAAGATGAATTTATGAATAAGTTCTTAAATTTTCAGGAGAACATAATAATTTTAACGGAAATGCCTTTTTATCCTAAATTTAATTATTGGATATAGTAACAAGTATAGCTCATTTAAATAAATTATTTCTAATACTCTCTCTCTCTCTCTCTCACACACACACACACACAAAAGAAAAGTTATAAGAAAAATCACCTTAATATAAAATTTTAGTTGAAATTTTAAGTTATATATATGATTAAAAAATCTTATAATAAGATTGTACTTGTAAAAAAGAAAATTACTCAAAATAGAATAGAATAAAATATTTTTTAAGTAATTTTGTATAATTGTGAAAAAAATATTTGAATATAATTGATTTTAACTAATTGGTTTAAAAATTTGATTACAAATTAATATTTTATATGTAATAATATTTAAATGTTAAATTTGAAAATAAAAAGTCATTAATTCTAATATTTATTTTCAAATCAATGTTAGAAATAGAAGTAGTTTTGAAAAGTTACTTTTTCTGTAATTAATCCCATAAAAAATAATTGTAAAAATCCCATTCTGCCATTAAGATTTAGAATGGGAGATAATGGAAGAAATTTTCTGTAAAATATGCATAATTTAAATATTTTTATAGTAGCCTTTAAAAGATTGGAAGCTTTTTGTACATGAAATATAGTATAGATCAGTGTTATATATATTTTAACCTGTTTTCTAAGAGGTACTTTCAAAACATTATTTTTTATATGAAATGAGTTTTGTATGCTATTTAAATTTATTTTATATGTAAGATAAGTGTTATTTTGACAATAGTGTCTCTTAAGAACAGATAATTTTTCTAAAATAAAGAAACTCAAAAAAACCGATTATTTCACGCGCGAAGCATAATACGCCAGCTGCCTTACCGTGAGCTTGGTGTCAGCATAGGAAGAAGACTAGGCTATCTCTGAACGCGGGCAATGCTTCGAGGAAATAAGAATGCCAGCACTTTTCAATCTAAAGATGAAAAAGAAAAGTGAGGCAAAAGCTTTAAAAGCTCCACTCACTTATAAAATTTCTCTTATTATCAGATTAAGAATTTTTTTTTCATGGAAGAGAGATAAACTTATAAAATGTATAAAATATCATGGGTGTGAGATATATTTCTTACATTAAAATTTATATATATATATATTTATCTATCTTCTTTAAAAAAAAAAGAAAAAGCACTCTTTTAAAAGTAAGTTAAAATACAATTTTGAATATAAAGGGTATCTTATATGACTTATTTTCAACACAAAAAAGGTCTAAAAATATTTGGACAATGATATTTAAACACATTATTTCTTTATTAAAAAATATGGAGAGGTAAAGATAATTAGACCACACTTTGTAAAAAATGTGACAAATAGAGTTAAAGTCATTAGAGAAAGGTTATGTGTGGCTTAGGATTAACATAAGTCTTATGCCAACACATGCAGAAGCAAATTGGAGTTGAGGAAGGTGAGTATGTATCTCTAAATATGTCGCCAATGAAAGGAGTAATGCGATTCAGTAAGAAAGAGAAGTTAGCACCAAGATAAGTTAAACCCTATCCAATAATGAAGAAAATTGGTAAGGTGGCCTTGTTAGCTAGATTTACGAGAAAGCATGAGAGTAATATACCTTGTATTTCATGTGTCAATGCTACAAATTTACATTCCTAATAAGTCTCACATACTAAAAGAGGAATTAGTAGAATTTTATTAGAAGCTAACTTATATAGAGAAACCAATTTAGATAATAAACAAATAAGTTAGAAAGTTAAGATCTAAAGAAGCACCTACACTTAAAATGGTTTGGCAGAAATATGATAAGTAGGAAGCGACTTAGGATGTAGAAATAGATATGGAGGAAAAGTGGAAATAGATATGGAGGAAAAATATGATAAGTAGGAAGCGACTTAGGATGTCCCTAACATTTATAAAAAAAATCCTAAATTCCCTTTTTTTCTTCATTTTTCCTTTTGAAGACTCTTGAATCATCTTATTCATAAGGTACTATCTTCATTTCATCTAAATTTTGGCATCCTTAAGCAAAATTTGGAGATTTCTTGCTTTTACTCTCATTAAAATCAACTAACCTCTTATTCAAGTAAGATTTCCCTTTTGATTTTTTGTGAAATTAGTAGTAAAAAGGATTTAAGATATGAGACCTAAGCTTTTTTAATTATGTAGAATAGGATAATTAGTTCATCTTTGTAGCTTTTCCAAATTAGTCTCCTTTAATTTCCTTAATTTGAGGTAAGTAGATAATCCACTTACTCCTTAATTAAATTAGTTTTTGTAATCTTCTTAAGTGTGTTATGGTAATGTTGTATGTGAATGATTGATAGTGAGAAGTGGTGCAAAAGAGAGCTACATGGATGTTTAATAATTGAATTAAGAATCTTTATATGTTGTGTATGTTGGATGATAGCAAAAGTAGGAAAATGTTGAGTTTTTTTCATGAAAATTGGAAATTGCAAGGGTGGAATCAATTATGCAATCAATTCTAGGTGTCTAAAAGCAATTTTAGGTTCCAAGAACCAATTGCACAATCAATTCATAGCAAACCTATAAATTGTTCAAGTGTGAATTGATTTACGTTGCTGAAAGGAATCCTTGAGCATATGATTTGCTTGTGCAATTCATACATAGTGCCTTATTTTTGTGAATTACTTCTTTAAAAACTATAATTTAGCTTCATAATGAAAGAATACTTTAGATATTGATAGTTATGCAATTCATTAATAATTTTCTCATTTATCTCATGATTGTATAATTGCATGTGTATATTTGCATATTTGTGATAAAATGTGGATTTATTTCCTATGTGTGACACAAGATGAATGTTATGGTGATAATCATCAAAGGATCCAAATTAAATGGACATGAATAATGTGGGGCTAAAAGGAATAAAGTTGGGTTTGTCACGATTTATACACTTAAGGGGAGGAATAAGGTTGATTTGTTAGGAATAATATATTGGCAGACATAAGGTGGGTATTATTTGATTCTACTTGTGAATTTTATTTAATTCTACTTATGAATTAAGTATTAATTGAGATTATTATTTACTATATTCATATGTTGTGTGGTGCCTATGAATGATATAATATAAATTGAAGATTTTGTATCAAATATAATAGATAAGTAAATTATCTCTTTACTAAGGCTTAAAGTCTTACTCTTATATTTTTAGATGTTTTACAAATACATAGACTTAGGCTCTTCAACCACCACTTGTAGTTTGGGAATAGAAGTATTTGAGCAACCATTGTTAGCAACTAAGAAACTAGAGTCGAGTTCTATGAGTTGTTAAGGAAATTGTGTAAATATGAGATTAAAACTTTTAATCAACATCCATTATAAATACTCTTTTGATATTGAAATATATTTTTATAATTGTCATTGTATGATGATACCATATTAGGTTTAGATATAGGATTCGCATTGGTCAATTTTAGTTGGGTTGTAACAAATGCTTTTGAGTTTCTTAGCTTAAAATAGGCAAAATTTTATTTTTATAACACAAAAATTGCTACATTATGGTTAAATTTAATTTGGAGACGATAGAAAGAATAAATATCAACTTTTGAAATAATTTTTTTAAAAAAAATATAACAAGCTCTTAGGTTTTTGTAATATGCATTGGAAAAAAATTCTACTATCCATTATAAAAATTAAGCAAACACTAGACTCACTTTAATATAGATGTTTTAGAATGATTACTTTGAAATTTTCAAGCAAAAATCACTTTGAATCAAGCTTTACAATCTCTTAAGTTCTTTATTGTCTTATGAAGAAAATTTTTGTTTTTATAGTAAAAAATTATTACACTATGTTCTAAACTATTTAAGTAATGCATATAAACATTTATATTAAGACTATGTAGCAAGAATATGTTTAAAATCACATTTGAAAACTTATGATTTTATGTTGAAAAACTATTTTCTAAATTAATGCTTTCAAGTAGTGAAAACTTTCCTATAAAATGGTTTTAACTAGAAAAGCATTTTGGTAGCTTGTGTAACTTGTTTTATGATTAAAAGTAGTTGATAAATGATGTAAATGTCTTAGAAGCTTGGCTGGAAAATTTTGGAATTTTTATAAAGATTTGCATATAAAAAGGATTTTTTTAAAATCAAGTAAATCCATTTTAAGGTATTTTGATATTTAAACATGTGTATGACTTGTGTAACTTGATTTAGGTTTGAAAAAAGTTGAAATATGAAGTTTAAAACCTCTATTTCAATTTTGAAAATTTTTGAAAAAATTAAATAATGTTTGCTATTTTAAATGAAGTTTTTAAATAAAAATATTTGTTAAAACCTAGTATGAGTTTGTGTTTGTTTTCTTAATTTTTGAATATTGATAGCTGGTAATGTTGTGCAATTTTATAATACCGAGCAGTAAGCATTTGTCCTTGATAAAATAAGGAAAAATGATTTTTTTTTACTTGTTAGAATAATGCAAATAGTAAAGAATTAAATCTAGCTAAAAATAAAAGTTGTGAAACTTAGTGCATGAATTATCCTATGATGGTATATCCACTAGCATGTCCATATGTGAGAATATTTGTGGTTGAAGCTCCATATTGATGAGCTCTTGAAAGTGATATAGTAATCTAGCATACAAAAGGAAACATTAATATTTCTTGTAGTCACTAGAAATATGACCAGGTAGCTATAAATTGTTTCTTTCCAGATTATCTTTATGTTATGTTTTTGTCATGGCTTTGAATGACATTTTGACCTTGTCTTATTATGTGGAATGGGTTGGTGAAAGAACCATATGAAATTGGCTTTTATGTCATATGTGAAAATGTGGCTATATGCTAAAGATTAGCTTAAATGCCATACATATTATTATTGGCTTGAATATCATTGGCTTGAATGTCATATGTGATATTATGACATGATTATGTGAATATAAGATCTTGTGGAGAGTTTTGGAGATTGGCCTTGTATTCCAAGTCACATAGAATGACATGTGAGATAATATTAACCTTAGAGGTACAAGGTTAGAATATACATGGGATAAGGTTAGTTTGGAGTAATAAGGGGGAATTTTTTATATCTCCTTGCCATTATTTAGATAGTTAAATGTTTAATTCATATTCATGATTGAATTATATATATATATATATATATATATATATATATATATATATATATTAAATGTAGAATTGTGTAATAGTCCATGGTAAGGAAAAATGATTTTAATATATATCTTGTATATAAATGCTATTTAAAATAAAATGAATAAGAAAATTTGTATTATAGTTATCTCACTAAGTAATTTTATTATTCACTCTACTTGTGGATATATATTTGCAAATATTATTCTTGATACTTCCTATTGAGATTACAAATGTCTAGTGGAATGCACACTACATATGGTTTGGTACATATTAGCACAAGTTTCATTTCACGTTATTGATCCATAAGGATGACAATGTGCTTTAATAGGTATAGATATAGGTAGTATAGCTCTAGCCTTAAGAGCTAAATCTAGTATAGATTTACTTAGAATAACATTCAACTAAGGAAGGTTACCAACAAGCTATGAAGGTCTCACTTCTTAACGAACTTACCAATGTTAAGAGAGTTGTCAATGTTCCTTTGTATGTGATTAAGCTACCACTTAACCTTGCAATGATGGTTCCTAACTTGCTTGATGCACCTTTAGTGCTGCTAGCTGCCCCACTTGTTTATTAGCACCGACACCTATTTCTTTAGCATCAAGACCATCTGCACCATTAGTGTCCTTATCACTTCCAACCTTTGCACTGGTATCATTTATGATGCACATTCCACTATATGTTCCACAATTTAAGGTCCCTTTTTAAGTATGTTCCATAAGACCATGGTTTTGACATGAGTTTTTATTCTAATGATTCGATGAACAACTAGGTTAGTAGTATCACTTAGGTTGTTATTTTGGATTTTTAGTTTTCTATATATATATTTTCATTGACTTACTATAGCATTAATATACTTATTTTAATGGAAAAGGATATGGTAAATCCTAAATACCCTATTTGCTAAAGGATGCATATGCTATTGTATATATGATATATACTATTGCATATCTTATATGTTTTCATTTATATTTGTTTTACTTGAGGATTATTGTGAAACAAAAACAAGGGATCCCATAATATTTTCTAAGGAAATACAAAAAAAAGGTTTCCATCAAAATCAAAGACAAACATATTTTTTCAAATATTTCCTTAAATGTATAAAATATGATTATCTTATTCATATTTTTTTATTTGAAAAAAGCATGTTATTTCTAAAGTATTTTACAAATAGTATCATTTGATTTTTGAATTTTTTTAATCGGTTGCTATTTTATTGTATTAGTTTCATGATTTGAACTTTTGAAGTAAGTATATTACTTATTTTTAGAAAGTTGTCTTCAAATTTTTTTTTAATTTCTTGATGATTTTTCATGAAAATAGTATTTCAACCAAGTTTTATAAATATGTTTTCAAGATTAGTTTTACAAAAAGGTCTTCTAAAATTTTATCTAGTAAATCATCCTTTTTCGACAGAAATTTTTTTGAAAAATTGTCTATTTAAGGTTCTACTAAAGATATCAACTATTTTATGGTAAAAAGATATTTTTTGGACATTACTTCACGGGTACCTTCATATTTCTCAAGTCATTATATTTCAACTATTTTCTAATTAAAAAAGTAATTTTTTTATTTTTTTTTTGGATTTGGACTACAAAAGAAATTATTGTATATCTAATTGTCAAAATTTCTTTCAAAAAGAAAATAAGAGAAAAAAGGAAAAAGAAAAGTTTTTCAATATTTTTGATATTTCAAAAGAAAATTTAATTGATGCTGTTTATTTATAGGTGTGGTTGTGCTTGTTCAAATTATTATCTATTTTTATGGAAACATATATAAAAGATTAAACCCCATTAATTATTGGAAAAACTTTTTTTTGATGATGTATATGGAGAGTTGTTAAAAAAATTAGAGAATTTTCAAACCTTCTATTTTTGCATTATGTAAATATTTAGCAAAACAATTTAGAAAGATTTGCAAATATATCAGATTGATATTTTTATACGATAGTTTAAAATTGGGTTGTGACATAAGTAGTATTAGATTGTCTTTCATGATCTTATAGTCTACTTTCTAAGGACCTAGACAATTATAAGGCTGGTGCTGAGGAGACCATGCACATTTAGTCTAGATGATGATTGATTGCTCTTTTTGATTTTTTTGTACTTTAATGCTTTGAGCATTTTGCAGAAATCAGCACATATAAACCTAACATAATAAAAAATGGGGTATGGTCTAACTGTATGTGAAAAAAATTATCTATATAAATATGTTTATATATATACATTCTCAGGTATTTTTACTAACATGTAGATAAATAGTCGCTTGAAAACACAAAGGAATATCACAATTTTTACAAAGAAAATGCAAGAAAAGGGTTTTCAATAAAATTAAAAGTAAATGCATATATTTTCTTAATATTTCTTCAAATATATAAGGTATGATTATCTTATTCAGATTCCTATATTTTCTAAAATGTATTCTATGAATAAGATCATCCAAATTTTTTTAAAGTTTTCTAACTTAATCCTATTCTATTGTATTAATTTCATGATTTGAACTTTTAAAATAAATATATTACTTCATTTCCAAAAAGTTATCTTCAAAATTATCTTTTTGGTTTCTTGAAAAATTTTCATAAAAATATCATTCAAACAAATTTTACAAAATTGTTTCAAATTGTTTATAGTACCAAATTTTTTGTGTGTTTTTATTTGCTAAAATATCTTCTGCTAAAAATAGTTTTTCAAAAAACTATTTCGTTGATATCCTGCTAAAAGGATAATGGCCTATTTTTTTATAAAAGGAAATTTTTTGAAATCACTTCACTCATTGACATACAAGATATACATTAAAATATTTCCTCACTAGAAAATATTTCTCATTAGACAATTCTGCATGCGACATTAGTAACACTTAGATAAAATATAATTTAGTTTTATGGTGCAATCTTAAACATGATATGAGTATTCAAATAATTATTAAATGACATGGAGGCATAAAAAGACTTCTTCCTATTACTTCAAACTAATCTTATCCTACATGTATCCTACCTTTGTCCCCATAAGGTCAACCTTATCCCAAGTGTTATTTTGTGTGACTTGGAATATAGGATATTGAGCTAATACCAAAAACTTTCTACAAGGTCTCATAATCACATAATCATATTACAACATTATATACGACATTCAAGCCAATAATAACATATATGACATTCGAACTCATATTTGGCATATAACCAAGATTTTACATACATAAAAACCAATTTTATATTGGGTTCTCACTTGCCCATTTTACATAATAAGGTAAAGTCAAAGTCATTCCTAAAAGATAGTATCATATTAAATTTATTTTAAACTTTATACCCATTTCAAGTAAGTCCAATTTCATTGAAACTAATATTTAAAACTCAATTGATATTGATATACAAATTTTATACTAATATCAATTGAATCCAATTCTATTAGCTTTAAATGGAACATAATTATCTTTTAAGAGATGAATTTGCTCATTTTTCTCTATATATTTTTCTCCTAACCGATGACTCTTCAAGAGCTAGCGAGGAAGGATTAGAATGAGGAAAAACAAGAATAAGCTACAGGTGAGTCCCTTTTTTCCTATGAAAACATTTTTGCTGCAAACAGTTTCAATCAGTTGCATTTATAGTTATAAATATTAATATAATAAAAAATATTTTATTTCACCAATATTAAATAAGAAGATGTGATAAAATTAAGATAATGCTTAAAAGAAAAAGTTGATTTCTCAAATATTATAACCATCTTGCATTATTATTATTATTTTTAACCCAAGCATACTCTTGCCGTGGAAAAGTAAATAAATGATGGACTCAAGTTTAGAGTGGTGCATGAGAATAACAATAGTTAGAATGATAACAAACATATTAAGGCAAAAGTAATACATTTCCTTTATTCTTTGATGATCAAAATCCTATAGATTAAAATTTCTTTTTAAAATTTTCGTTCTATATTCAAAATTTAAAACGTTAAGATTTAAAATTTCTTAGTATTAAACTCATATTTCTTGTATTATTTAAGTGAGGAATTTCTAAAAAAATTAAAAGTGAGACATTTTTTGATTAATTGATACTTTGAGTAAGAAAACTCAAAAGATATATGTTATAATTTAAGAAGAATAATTTGTAACAACTTTTTCAAAAGCCGTTTTCGAACTTGAAGGAATAATATATTAACAAATCTAAACTACATCAACTTGACGGTAGATATAAAATATTTGGGGCAATAGGTTTACAAGGATGACTACTACTAGATATATTGCATTTGCTCTTCTTCCAAACTTACCTCTTTAATTTTGTGCACTTTACATTGAAGTATTACTTGTTACTTTGATAAACTAACATGGTGTGCTGAATATATTTTTAATTTGTATGCGATCAATTGCTTGGAAATTGTGGTAGAATCAAAATTTTTCATTGTTTCCAAAGCATTTGTTTCAAATTAGGGTTCTTCAACTATTGAAAAGTTTTAAAAATTCTAAAATTCTAAAATCGAATTCACTCCTCTAAAGTAGAGTTGTCGACTATACTATCAAGTATAATTGTTCCCAAAATTTAAGTTGATAAGGTGAAGCTGGATTCTAGATTTTTTTATTACACAATTAATGTTTAGTTTAGTGAGAATAATAATAGTTAAAATAATATATTTAAGTAAAAAATTATAAATCTTAAATATAAAATAGTATATTGATTTCTCTTAAGTTGAAGATAATTAATAAATAAAAAATTAAGAAGATTTTGATCTAAATTTGGATACGTAACATCATTCATCATTTTATAGGGCCGAAAATACAAGAAAGAAGGAATGGATTTGGATTGCAATTGTAGTTCCCATGCTTCGCTGTTTGTACCCGTCACGATCATTTTTTTTTTCCTCATTGAGGAGATTCCTGCTTCTAACTTTCGGTATATTGTTTAAATTCATCACCACCAGTCAATCACTTGTTGTCTTATGTTTAACAATTTAAAAACAGAAAGGCTTATTCAGCAAGTGTGGGAACTCCAGTGGAGACGGATTAAGATTTAAGGCACCTTGTCGAAACCATATGTATTCTTCAATTATTTTAAAAATGGAATGATTCTCAGCCTAGTCATCATATATAAACCTTTAATCACTACATAGTACTTATAAAAGAAAAAATAATTTAACTCAAAAATAATTCTTAGTTAAAGTCTGGACAAATTGTAATATAAAATTAAATTATATTTATCAAAATTTGGAAAATTAATTTATGTTTATTTGATTCTGAACAGGCTTAATTTTCTGATTCACAACCACAAATACAACCTTAACGCGAACTTTAGCTGCGTACTGCGAGCTTGGTGCCAAAATGCGGGAAACGCTGCAAGGAACGTATTACAAAAAAGCCAGCACTGTTAGTATAGAGATGAAGGTGGAGTCTATGGACGGCTAAAATACCAAAATAAGGTTTTTTACAAAACTTATTACCGATTTACTGTTTTTTTCGAAACATATTACCGGATTACGCACGGTGGCGGGAGGCGCCATTTGGTGTGGCGCCTCATGGGCGGAGGCGCCATCTAGGATGGCGCCTTTGGCGCTCTGAGGGCGCCATTCAAGGTGGCGCCCTCCCTCAAATTTTTCCATTTTTTTCCTTTTGAAACTAATTAATGTTGATATAATTTGAAAATAAAAATTATAAAAATAAATAATATATGATTGTAACTGAAAATAAATTTTTGAAAATAAATTACTTATTTTATAATTATATTTGATGTCATATAAAATATGTTAACTCCACTTTGATATCTAATACATAAATTTATTATAGGAATTAAATAAGAAAGTAGTTAATGATAATAATATAATGAATAAAAATAATAAATATTTAGTAAATAATTAAATATTAATGTCTCTCAAAATTTTACGTAATGACAGTTAATTTTTATCAATTTTTGAAATTATAAACTTCTAACGCTTGGAATTATATTATTACAAGTCATTATTTAATATGTTATTACACATAAGTAAATTTATTGAGTATAATAAAATATTCTTTATATACAAAGTTGAAGATAGCTAAAAATGAAAAGAAATATAATGTAATAAATATATTTTTCTTATTTTATATTTATTCCAATAATATGCTTGTCCATTTTTATTTATTTGAATAAAATTTTGTTTATTTTGTGACAGAATGAATGCAAACTGGCGAGGTTGAAGATAGCTAAAAATTGAAAAAAATCTGATTATTTCGTTTCAATAATCTTTTCATTTTGTAATTAAATCAAAATTATAACATGAATTAGATATTTTTTATTTCATCAGAATGATAAAATATTTTGGCAATGAGAGTGAAAAGTACCGATTAATTATTTTTTAAGAAATTATTATTCATTTCATCGTTCGCTCGAAACATTTTATCGAAATAAGCACAGAAGATACGAACAGCGATGGAGAGATGCCAAATGACGTGTAGAGGTACGCTAGACAAAATGGCATCGTTCGCACTGAAAGGAAGGAACGACAGGCGATATGGCACTTTTGGCCCATGGCACCCTCGTTCCTCGTTTCTAAATTAATTAGGCGGTGACTGTGTTGACTGTGCACCCTAGAGACATGAATTTTTGTGAAAGTATGATAATTAATATTATTTATTTACTTGCACACGATAAATAAAAAAAGAATAGATAGGTTAAAATAGGCTAATACGTTTATTTCATAAATTATTTTGCGCTTCACCGTAGTTTTGAAACTATTTACCAAATTACACAGGGCGCCGTTGAAGGCGCCTTTCAATATGTCGCATTCGCTACAGCGAATTTCACTGCGCGGGCTGGGAGGCGCTATTTCACCTGACGCTTACCCAACAAACTTTTTTTTATAACTTATGGGGCTGGGAGGCGCCAAGTGACATGGCGCCTCCACAGCCCCATTTTATAAATTATTTAAGTTTTATAAATTTATATATTTATTTATATAATTTTAATTTTATCATAATTAGAACGAAATTATAATTTTTAAAATTTAATTAATTACATTTTATGATATTATTTATCTATATTAGTCGTAAAAATTAAGATATAATTATAATAAAATTAAAATTATATAAATAAATATATAATTTTATTAAACTTAATTAATTTATAAAATGGGACTGTGGAGGCGCCATTTCACTTGGCGCCTCCCAGCCCCATAAGTTGTAAACCTAAGTTTGCTGGGTAGGCGCCAGGTGAAATAGCGCCTCCTCAGCGAAATTTGCTACAGCGAAGGCGCCATGTTAGAAGGCGCCTTCAGCTCGCGCCCTGCGTATTTTGGTAAATAGTTTCAAAATTGCGGTAAAACAAAAAATAGTTTATGAAGTAAACGTATATTGGTATTTTAACCAAGTAGATATTTATAATAGTTGTGAAAATATGATAATTAATAATATTAGTTATTATATGTGGAAGATGTCCTTATCATCATTTTTTAAATAAAATTAAATATTGCAATGATCTTCATGATTTATTGTTATTTGTAATTATTCCTGCGCAAGCAATTAAAAAAGTGGTAGTAATTAGAAGCATCCTAAATGTTGACGTTTGGCAATAAAGTAGTAAAGTCATCCTAAATGTTGGTGTCTGGCAATAAAGTAGTAAAGTCATCCTAAATGTTGATGTCTGGCAATAAAATATATTGTATATTCAATTTAAAATATATTGTAGGATAATATATTAAAGAAATAAAAATAACAATATATATAAAATTTTATTGATGTATATTCAATTTAAAATATATTGTTTGAATTTTTATATCAAGAAAATATTAATTAATTTTAAAAAATATTTATTTTTTATTCCTAGCTCATCTCATTAAAACTAAAATATATAGTAGGTTATTTCAATCAACGTTTTCTATAACATGAATTTCTTAAAAAAAAATATATTTGATCATTAAAAATAACTTGACGCATAAAAAATATTATATTATATTAAATTAATATTATTCATTATATTCTATTTCAACTTTTAATACAATGATTGAAGAAATAAAAAAAAATCATCTGCAAGGTACATGAAATGAAAAACAAATTATGCGCGAACTATAAACCCTCCGAGAACTTTCAGTTGATGTATTTTAAATTTAAAATATACTATTTAAAAAATATCATTAACAAAAACTTAAAATATTGTCATAAATTATAAAATATAATTAATTATTGTAAAAAAAATATTGTCAATAACATGTTAGTTTTCTAACAAATATAATATGTTCAAGTTTCAATTTTTTCTAACTCCTAGATCATCACTTCACATTATAAGCCATAATAATAAAAATAAATTAAAAATTATAATATAAATGTCAAAATTCTACAAACACTAACTAATAAAAATCACAAATTATCATAGATCACATATATTTATAAAATTCTTTCCTAAAGCCTAGATCATCATTTCCCATCATAAATTATAATAATCAACATGAAATATAAATTATAATATACATACAGAAATTACAAAAAATCTATCCAATGAAAAACATAAACTATCACATAACATATAAATTTGTATAAATTTTTTTAAAATTCTAGATCACCACTTCACATCATATATCATAATAATTAACATAAAATAAATATTTTAATATAAATACAAAAATTATCAAAATTTAAGCAAATAAAATTTATAAATCATGATAAAAATTATCACAGATCACATATATTTATACAATTTTTTTCTAAATCGTAGCTCATTATTTCTCATCGTAAATCATAATAATCAACGTGAAATATACATTATAATATACATACAAAAATTATATAAAAATACTAATCAGTAAAAAATATAAACTATCACATATCATACAAATTTGTATAAATCTTTTCTAAATCCAAGATCACCATTTCATATTATAAATCATAATATTAACATAAAATAAATACAAAAAATATTAAAACTTAAATAAATAAAATTTATAAATTATAACAGAAATTTTTCTCTAACTCTTTAATCATCACATCAGATCATAAATCATAATAATTCATTTAAAAAAATATAACATAATAATAAAAATTATAAATATACTAACCAAACAAGAGTTGAATGGGATCAGATTTGCTCCAAAGCAAAAAATACTTCCAAACGCAATGTACAAAAATAAGAACGGATGATGAACGAACTGTAGCTACAACTTTTATGAACAAAAAAGAGAAATAAAATTGCGAAATGGCTTCTGAGTGAGAGAGGGTTTGAGAGAGGCAGAAATGGATTTTGAGTGAGAGAGGAGACGGCTGCGTGAGGGGGCTGCGTGAGGGTTTGGAAGGAAGGAGGAAGGAGGAGGATATAAATAGGGGGGGAGGCGCCTGATGAAATGGCGCCTCCCGTTTGAATTTTGAAATTCAAAGCCCAGGGGCGCCATTCTATCTGGCGCCTTCCATACGGAGGGTGCCATTCAAACTGGCGCCTCCCGCATGGAGGGCGCCACCTTAAATGGCGCCTCCCGCGTGGAGGGCGCCACCTCAAACGGCGCCTCTAAGCGGAGGGCGCCACTTTGAATGGCGCCTCCAACCTCCACGGGCGCCATTTTGAATGGCGCCCTGCGTATTTTGGTAATATGTTTCTAACCTGCCGTAAAACGGTAAATTGTTTTGAAAATTTGCGTAATTTAGTATTTTATCCTCTATGGACGCACTAGTGTTGTTGTGAATATCATAAAATTTTGATTATTTATTTTGATGTGCTCCATTATTTTTTGGGACAATGACATTTTACCTGGTTGTAATTTTATTAATTTTCAATTAACTTAAGCGTTATAATTTGATTATATATATTTTTTCTAATATTAACACTTTATCTATTAAATTTTTTCCATCCAATTTTTAATAAAATATTTCATGATTAGTGAGTTAAGTAAGTTCAGAATAAATCACAGAAAAGTAAATTATAGTTTTTCTATATTTATGGGAATTAATTCAGAATTCTCAATTGTACAAAAAAATATTAGCCTTGTCTCCTTAATTTAGATCTATATCGAGAATTTTAATTGATTTTTTTACTCATGCCATGTATAATAATAGATTTTATTTTTCCCATTTAAGGTGTGTTATTAGAACTAGGGAATAAAACTAATATATTTGTTATGATACTCTAAGGGTTTTAAAATCTAAAATAATATGACAAGTTTTGAATTCATTAGATTAAAATTATTCAATGTTAATTTTTTGATGAATATAATCAAATAATTTCAATTTAACTCTTTTTGAAAGTGTTATATCATCCTAAAATTTAAAACTTTTGGACCATCATAGAAATCTCCAATATATTTTTGTCCATATTAAAAATTGTTGGCATCAATTCATATAAGTATATTAAAATTGCATTTTATCCACTTCTACTTTTGTCTACTTTCACTTAAGTCACATGTTATAGAGTTCTTTCATTAAAAATTAGATGGGAAAAATTTAGATAGGCAAAATGTTAACAACAAAAAATACATGTGGGCAACTTATAATATTTTAAAAATAGATGAGTTAAATGAAAATAAAAAAAATTATAAGCGAATGAAATGTAATATATATAATTAGATTGTAAGCTGTGCATCACACGAGCTTCAACCATATAAGTGTGTAAAATTTGTAAAGTATATTATATTTGTGAAACTCAATTTTTCTGTCATTCATTTTCCAGTAATAATAAATAGAATATTTATAATGATTATATTGTTTTAGTTATATAAATTTTATTTTTGATAAAAAATTAATTCTAAGATAATTTGGTACTGTATTATGTGATTTTATTTAAATATAAATACAAAGATGAATCCCACCAGACTATTCGAATGCTAATTCTTATTACTAAAAAATGTATAAATAGTTTTTTAATATAGTTTATTAAATTTTAAATTATAAAGTCGCTCGAACGTAAACAACGAAATCTAATTAAAATTAACTATGCAGTATTTAAAGCGGGCATGGTTACACCCTACGGATTATTTTAAAATTGTAAACTATTTTATTAACTTTTAGCTTAGGATCCGATTTCTATTTTCAATAAAAAAATAAAAAATTTACAATTAAATAAAATAATAATTAATTAAAATTAATTTATAAATTTATAATTATTTATTTTCTTAATTTTTATTAAAAATTATAATATCTTACTTTTATTTTTTAAAATATATTTTATACTTTAGAGCAATAGGGGTGGAAATTAGGTGGTTAAAAGTAATTAAGGACTCCTAAACTAACTACTTGCCTAAAATTATACGTGATGAAATTGGATTTGCAACCATCCATAAAAATCATGTCACCCAATTAGAGTCGAGTCTTGTGGTTACTTTGTAAGTATCTACAGATGCAAGTGGGTCTAAATAAAAAAAGCCAAACTTAGTTAGAAGTTTAGTGCTATAAAAGCTTTGCCACAAGTTCCTAGGAAAATAAACAATTAAACAAACAAAATTAGAACTAAAAAGAAGTAAAAAGAGGGGGAGAGAAATTTACCAATTATTAGGATGTGAGATCCACAGTATTTGTAGTAATAGACAAATATTAGAGTGAGAACCATTTAGAATAACATTCTCACTTGACTGATTCTGCTATTTTGTTTGGAGGCAACCTTTAATATTCCATTACACATTCACCAATGTTTGAGGTGGGCAGTAAAATATTATGATTCTTAACATATAGTATTAAAGGACTACCATCATCAAGGACTCTAATGTCTAATTCCATTAAAGATTAGAGTTTTATACATAATTTATAAGATAATTCAATAAGTAAGCATAGTAAGTAGGGGAAATTATAATAGTACATGAAAACTAACACATTTTAGAGTGTCTAAGAGTGAGTTGTGATTAGGATTGGATAATGAGTTTCAACCTATCCCCACTTGCATATCTAAAATCTTTCTTTAAATTTCATCAGCTTTTATCCATCCCAAATCACATAATTGCATATTCTAGCAAGTAGTTTATAGTGGTTGGACCCAAAACTTCTAACCCTGTAGAACAATGTGATTTTTGGCCTAGTCCACACATCCCCCACACTATTTAATAAAGCAATGAGCAAAAAATGCACATGATGACGGGAATAAACTAAGGGCTGGTGTCGGGGACATCTACTAGAAGGCACTAGCAAAATACTTCCTGGGAGGCTGGCATTTTATTAAAATTTATTCTATATAAAGAAAGACAATTTTATAAAAGTATCCTTTGAAAAATGATCCTAGCATTTTCCTAAGTTAAAATACGCTAGCCATCTTAAGGCTAACTTACCGTGAGGTTAGTGCTAGGGGCGTTCAAAAGAAGACTAGCTATCCCAAAATGCGGGCAACGTTGAATGAGATAAGAATGCCAGCGCTTTTCAGTCTAAAGATGAAAAAGAAAGGAGGGCACGGCCTTAAAGCTTCACCCGCTTTTGCATTTTGTCTTTCTGTAAAGAAGGAAAAAATTTTACTCTAAGAAAAGAGATGTGAATCTGTAAAATATAAGGGAATTTTACTCTAAGAAAAGAGAGATAAATTTATAAAATATAAGAGATTTTGTCAGATCGACACCTTTTTTTAACTTTTAAATTTGAATCTGTCTCACTTTCTTTTAAGCAAGAAAAAGCACTTTTCCAAAAATAAGTTAAAATATCTTCCACTCAACACATCATCCTATCATATCTATACAAATATAAAGGAATAGGTAGGATTTGAGTTTGACTTTTCTTTTTCTTAAAAAATTAAATACAAATTACATATATTTAATATGTAAAAGAATTACATAATAATTTTTACATATTCTAAAAAGAATAATTATTGATAAATAAGGATCGGTGGATAGTTAACTCATTTAAATATATATTTTACTATTATAAACAAAATTAAAAGGATCATAAAAAATCAAATAAACTTAAATCCATTATTAAATAGTGGTAGAAAATAAATAAAATTAATACAATGTTTTAAAAAATCAAACTTAATTGAAAGTATAAGAAATTTAGTAATTTTCTTAGCCCAAAATGTTTTAAAAAAGCATCCTATAATTATGTTTTAACAAGATAACCATGGTGACATTGAAAAATCAAAATGTTAGTTTTGATTTTTTCTTTTTATTTTTGATCTATGGTTATTCCCAAAATATGAATTCTTTTATTGTGAAATTTGTTTCATATAATAATTAAGTCAAAGATCTTTATATGAATAGATCCTTTGCTTAAAATAGTTAAGATATAAAAAAATTATGACTTTCAAGTTGTTTAAAAATAAGTTTTTAACAATCTAGACTTCTTGACCTTTGCTTGTATGCTATGAGCATGAAACTAATTTTATTTAAAATTAGATTAAGATAATTTCCAACATAGGCCGTTTGCTAAAAATAGTATTGAAATAAAAAAGTTATGAGATTTTAAAGTTAAGTTAGGTCTAATAGAACTTTTAGTGTTGAGTTTTGGTTCAAAAATCAAATGTAATAATAGTTATTAACGATTAGTTTTCATTTTCAAGTTTTCCAATGATTGTAAGTAATTATAGGCTTCTTATATATGTTAAGAATCATTAGATATCATTAAATACATCATATAAAAAATTTAAACTTTATCATTTAACATCAACTACTCTTTCTTTCATTAAAATCAAGATTCGAGGTTTTTATTGTAAAATTCTTCTATTCTAGATACTTTATTTGTTTCATATATATACTTTTTGAGAATTGAGGAATCCTTTTAAGTTTGTAAAATGGGTGAGATATTCCTTATATTTTATTTAAAATTTATGCACCTGGTTTAATTTTTTTTGGAAAGGGTAATGTATCCATTATAAAAGATGTTTTGTTTAAGGAAAAACAAAAGTTTGCAAAACTTGGATGCATATAGAGTGAATTTTTTTGATTGAGGAATCACTATAAATGACGCCTGCAATTACTCTACCCTAACTTTTTAAATTCTGCACTTACTTGACTTTGCCTTGTTATTTGCCATATTTAGCTATGGTATTAAGATTATGATTATTTGTTGAGCTTTGATTTTATAGAAGTTATTTGTTTTATAGTTCTAAGTATAATTAACTGTCATTAAATTTACCTCTTAATTGATTTTTTTTAAAAAAAAAGAAGAGTATTTTTGTAAAAATTTTCAAAATTAAAAAAAGGTTAAAAACCAATTTATCCCCTTTCACACATCAAAATCTTTCAAATATTTGAGCTGCGCTCTCTCTCAAATGATTGGATGCAATTTACCCTTTAGTTTACTTAGTAGTGCTCTTTTTTAATTTTGACTTAATATTTACTTTTGACTCATTTAATAATCTTTATCATATTATATTATTATTGACTTGACATGATTGCATTTGTTAGCTGTACAAATATTCTTGAAAGGGCCCTTCACATCTAATATATATATGGAAATAAACAAAATAAATGCAGCTTTTTTCGGAGAAAATTGTGGAGGTCCTGTCTCGTTCAAGGGGCAAATAGCTGATCACTGATTTAATTATATAGAAAGTACTTTATAAAATTAACTGTTAAAATAATTAAAATTATAAAATAATATTAAATGATATATTAATAAAAATAGATATAAAGATTAAAATGATTTAAATTTATCTAAAAATTAAATTATATTAATGAAATAAAGATATTCAAAATAAAATAAAATATTTAATATTTAATTAATAATATTTATTTATATAAATTTTATTTTATTATTATTTATAATAAAATTATAATTATTTACAATATAATTAATTATATTTTATAATATTATATATTTATTTACATTTATATTTTTATATATTTACTATTTAAAATTAGGATATAATTACATTAAAATTAAATTAATTATATTTTATAAAAAATAATATTTAAGTTTAAGTTATGAAGGACATGAATTGCAAATTAATTAAGTAAGGATAAATTAAAAAAAAGATTGAAGAAACAATGATTTATGAATTATAAATTATTCAAGATTACTTATTAAATTAGAATATATTTTTTTAATAAGATAATATGTGAAAGACTTTTAGAGATTGGTTTATAATTCATTAACTTTATCAATAAATTATAAATTAATTAATTTATTTCCCAAAATGGAGCCTTAGCCTTCCCCAAAAATTTTATTGATATTATAAAGACATCTACAATTAATATGAAGACTTATATAAATCTTGTCAGAAAGTCCTAATATAAAGTGGTAAATTTAAAATTAAAATTGAGTTTTTCATTAATCGATTGTAGTCGTTTGAGATCAATAAAAAATTATCTTTTACAATAGAATATACCTTGAATAACCGAATAGTTTGGTTTAAAATTTATGGTTATTTGTTTGCATTATTTTAACGAATCTGAAAAAAAAAAAAATTGAGACGGTGAGCAAAATTCTATCCTTGGAGTTATACAAGCTCAAAAAATTCTAATACTAAATATTAATAATTGATAGAATTTTTTTACGTTATGTCTTCTCATGTGTTGCCCTTAACATTTTGAATCAGTAAAAAAATAATATTATTCTTAAATCAAATAATAGGAATATTTTAAGTATCATGGTTAAAGATGAACATTAAGCACATTCAAGTGCGAAAATGGCTTGTAAAATGTAATATGCTTTTTTTTTTAAAGAAAAAATTCGTGAGCGAGGTAAAGAAAGGTCCTTGCTAAATTACACGTTCTATTTATAAAATACAAAAATAAGAGTTTTGGTAGGACCTTTTTTTTTTTTGGGGGGGGGGGGGCGGAGGGATTAGGACAACTTCTGAGAAATTCTAGTCTCGCTTTAATGCTCCCCTCCTTCCCGCTAGCGGGACTCATATGCTTTTTCTTTTTAATTTTGTAACTATTCTTTAGCAAAAAATATCTATTCACAGAACTTTTTCACTACTTTTATTGCGGCATCTATCATAAACAAGTTAAGAAAGTAAGGAGAAGACACAAAAACATACAAACACAAATGGCAATGAAAAGCATCATGTTGATGATGGCGTTGGCGTGTATGGTGGCAGATGCATATTCACCATATGATTGCTCTGATGATCTATCGCCATGCTCTGACTACGTAGACTCACAGGATGCTCCACCAAACGATTGCTGCAAGTCAATGAGAGAAGCAACTGTAAATCAGTTCATTTGCCTCTGCAATCTTATGATTAACTCGTCAGATCAAAGTATGATCGATTGGATGAATTTTACTCAGGCTCGCAGCCTCCGACGCCGTTGCGATCTTGAAGATCTCAACCCCAGCAACTGCAAAGGTACTTGTGTTGTAGGCCTAGTTCATTAATTTTTAACGTTGGAACCAACTTGTTCCCAATTTAATGGTTGCAATTTGTAGTCATACATACGTGAATAATTATGAACTTTCTCTACCATTATGGTAGTAAATATAGTATCTGTAAATTTCTTTTTGGTAACTAACTATATTTATCTAATCCAATTATATCTTCCCTTCTAGAAGTGCTTTCCACTTGATAATCTACTTTGTCAAGGTGAGTTCCCGGGATGATTTCATTGAAGGAAACTAGTTACTACTCATGTTTTGTTCATATTGAGTTAATATATGAGGCAGGGAAAGCATTATGTTGCATACTGACTTTGTCTTATACAGATATGCATACTCTCAAACAAGGAAAGAACCTCACATCCCCTAACTTCCTCGTTTCCCCTGCACAAGTTTTTACTTTGGGATTCACCATCCCCACAAGAAATACGGCTGGCAGGTTTTTAGCCATTTGGTATACAAACAATCCTACTAAATTAGTGTGGATAGCCAACAGAAACAAACCTTATTCTTCTTCACCTTATGCTGCAACTCTCACCATTAATGGAACAGGCAACTTTGCAATAAGTAGCTACGATACACAATTGAGAAGTAGTGTACTTGGTAATACACTTATAACCGAGCCTAGAATGGTGTTTCGCTCATTTGAAATATACCCAGGTACAACCGATGCTAACGGTCATTTAAGTGCAACTCTGTTGGACAATGGCAATCTTGTTTTAACTGATGGCTCTACAACCTTTTGGCAAAGCTTTGATTATCCAACAGACACCCTTTTGCCTGGCATGAAATTAGGCTTCAATTATATAACCAAAAGGAATGTGTCACTCACATCATGGTTGGCTGCTAATGACACATCTTCAGGATCCTTCACCGTAGAATGGGATACTATACAATTCCAATTGGTCGTTAGGCAACGTGGTGTTAAAATTTGGACAAGTGGCAAGTTGAAGAACCAGAGCTTTGATTTTATTAATGGCAGTCTCATGCAAGATAATGCATTGATGAATGAGAGCAATTCTGACGAGGATTTCTTTAGCTACACTCCAAGTAAAAATCTTACCAAGCATAATTGTTTAGAAAATTTGAGAAGAATGGACAGAGAACAAGATTGTTTATTTCATCTGTCAAATTTTGTTTAAATACATAAGTTTGTAACTGAAACTTGAGAAATAAATGGATCCACTAAGCTAAAATACAGGAACCACAACTCAGAAAATGCAGACCTAAAAAACAGCAACTATTAGCAACAATATAGCAACAACTAAGCTAAAAATTTGGTCTTTAAATCTTGACACAATCAGCAGCAACAAATTTCAGTGTCTTCTAAGGCACAATTCACACACTCTTCCTTGCCTTTGAAGCAACAAACTCCCATCTTATTCCTGAGTTCTTCAAATTTAATTTTAGGCAAGGCTTTGGTGAATACATCAGTAATCTGTTCTTCTGATCTGCAATAAATTAATGAAACTTCCCCTTCCTTCTGAATTTCTCTAAGAAAGTAAAATTTTATCTTGAAATGCTTTGTCTTGCCATGAAACACTGGTTTAGAGGAAATTGAAATGGCAGCCTGGTTATCAATAAAGATTTATGTTGATTCTTGCTATCTCAAACTCAAATCCTGAAGTATTTTCCTCAACTAGATGGCTTGATTAGCTACATCTGTTGTAGCAACAAATTCAGCTTCTGCAGTACTTTGAGCAATAATTTTTTATTTCCTTGAGCACCAATTGATCACACCTGATCCAAGGCTGAAATAGAAACCAGTTGTGCTCTTCATATCATCAGTTGATCTTGCCCAATCACTATATGAAAATCCAACCAATTGAAATTGATCACTTTTAACATACTTGATTCCATAATTAACAGTCCCTTTAATATATCTAATAATTCTCTTGGCAGCCTGCATGTGTTCTTCACCAGCACAATGCATGAACTTGAAAAGAAGACTTACAGCATGCACTATGTCAAGTCTAGAGGTTATGAGATACATGAGACAACCAATCAAGCTTCTGTAGAGATTCTCATCTACTTCGGCAGTTCCATCATCTCTGCAAAACTTCACTTTTGCTTGCATAGGAGTTTCTGTAGCTTTGCAACTCTCCATATGAAATTTCTTCAATATCTCCTTGGCATATTTCCTTTAACTGATGAAAATCTCATTCCTCTATTGCCTCACTTCCAGACCAAGAAAATAAGTCATTAATCCTAAGTCTGTCATCTCAAATTCCTTGAGCATTTCAGACTTGAACTCATTAGTTAGCTATTAATTATTTCCTGTGATCAAAAGATCATCAACATAAATAGAAACAATGGTAATGTTAGTGTCTTTATTTCTTACATATAGAGTTACCTCACTTAAGCTTTTATTGAAGCCTAAACTGATCAAATGATCATCAATATGGCTATACCAGGCTCTTGGAGCCTGCTTAAGGCCATATAAAGCTTTCTTTAATAGGTACACTTTGTCTTCTTAGCCTTGCACAACAAAACCATCAGGTTGCTCTACAAAAATCTCTTCTTTTAGGAAGCCATTTAAAAAAATAGATTTTACATCTAACTGGACTACTTTCTAGCCATTTTGAGCTGCCACAGCGAGAAGCAATCTGATAGTATCAAGCCGAGCCACAGGAGCAAATGTTTCAGAAAAATCCACACTGAAGACTTGTGCATATCCCTTCACAACAAGCCTAGCTTTGTGCTTGTTTATTGAACCATCCGCATTAGGTTTTGTTCTAAAAATCCATTTTACTCCAATGATCTTTTTGTTTGAAGGCCTTGGTACAAGCTGCTATGTGTGATTCTTTTCAATCATACTTAGCTCTTCTTGCATGGCCGAAAGCCATTTTCTATCTTGTATTGCTTCTTGAACTTCAATTGGTTCCATTACTACTACATTGCATCTTGCATAGGTGTTTGCAAGTGATTTGTTTCCTTTGACTGGTTGGTCATCAACATCATCTTCACTAGATTGCATCTGAACAGGATCAATTTTATTTTCTGAATTCTAGTCCTACTTTTCAGCCTCCATGAAAAAAACATCTCTTCTTATCAATATTTTTCCAGACTGAGGTTGGAAAACTCTATAGGCTTTTGAGGTATTGTTGTAGCCTATAAATACACTAGGTTCAGCTTTCTTGTCTAGTTTGTCTCTTTTTATCTGTAGCACGTGAGTAAAGCACAAACAACCAAATATTTTCAAAATTTTCAGATTAGGTTTAAACCCATACCATGCCTTAAAAGGAGTTATCCCATTCACAGTTTTAGTAGGAAGCCTGTTCAACAAAAACACTGCAGTGTTTGTTGCTTCTGCCCAGTATTCCTTAGGAAAATCTTTTTCATGCATCATGCATCTTGCCATCTCAAAGATTGTTTTGTTCTTCCTTTCACTAACTCCATTTTGTTGTGGAGTGTATGGGGTTGTCAGTTGATGTTCAATGCCAGCTTCTTCACAAAACTGATTAAATTGATTAAAAGTATACTCCTTGCCATTATCAGACCTTAGCATTTGAATGGTACAACCACTTTGATTTTCAATCCATCGCTTAAATCTCTAGAAGATGCCTACAACTTTTGATTTAAATATGAGAAAATAAATCCAGCTCATACAAGTGAAGTCATCAATAAAAATTATGTAATATTTACTCTCCTTAAGTGAAAGAGTCCTTTGAGGTCTAACAAGATCAGTGTGAATAAGTTGCAGCTTCTCTATTGCTCTCCAATCATATTTCTGGAATGGAAGTCTTGCTTGCTTGCCATATTGACAAGCCTTACAACCTTGTAATTCTGACTCCAATTAGGGCAAGCCTTGAGCTAACTCATTTTTCTGCAATTTTAACACTGCAACATGGTGAAAATGGCCCAATCTTTTGTGCCAGGTATCTGTGATACTAGCAATTGTGAAGTAAGCTGCTTGCTCCTCCTGTAATGGATCCAGTGCAAAACTCTTTGCCATCATTTTGAATTTAAACACCTCTTCACCTACTACATCTTTGATTAAGCATTTGTTGTCTTCAAAGATAACCTTAAATCCTTTTTCAATCAACTGCCCCACACTTAGCAGATTTTGGTTAATGTCAGGCACAAATAATACATCTTTAATAACTTTTGTACTTGTGAAACTTTCGATGGCTACTATCCCTTTTCCTTTTACAGCAATGTACTCACCATTGCCAATTTTCACCTTGGAATTTACTGATGTATTCAGGTCTTTGAAGAGATCACAATCAAAGGTCATGTGATTTGTGCAGCCACTATCTATAAGCCACTTGTCACTGGAGCTATTGCTTGCAAAACAGGTTGCAACAAAAAGTTGCTCCTCCTTTTCTTGCTAGTTTGCAATTTGAGCAATATTCTTCTGTTAACAATGGACTTGCGTTACATTCTTTTGCTGAAGGTTGCTTCTGCAAATTTTCTTATGGTGTCCCATTTTTTGACACTTCTCACACTGAACATTAGGTCTTCTCCAACGCTTAAAAGGTGGATGACCCTTCTTTCCACAATGTCTACAAGGAGGATACTCAGTTTTATTTTCGCCACTTGTTTTGGCAGAATCTGACCCGGTGCTATCCTTCTTATTCTTCTCCTTTTTGCCTTTCCCTCCTCAATTTTTTTGTAACTCTGCTAGTAAGGCTCCTTCAATAGAACCTTCAGACCTCAAGAGCCTTCTTTGTTCTTGAGCCTGCAAAGCATTCGACAATTCTACCAAGCTAATCTTTGACAGGTTTTTAGAATTTTCCAAAGAGGTAATAGTTGCTTCAAATCTTTCAGGGACAGTCACAAGTATTTTCTGAACTAATCTAGAAACAGAAAATTCAAAGCTAAGTAATCTTACTTTGTTAGCAATGCTAAGTAATTTATTAGAGTACTCTTTAATTGTCTCTGATTCCTTCATTTTCTGCATCTCAAATTCTCTAATCAAATTAAGAATCTGCATTCCCTTGATCCTTTCATCCCCTTCATATTCAGATTTAAGGAAATTCCAGACTTGAAATGCTGATTTCATTGTCATAATCTTGACAAAAATTTCAGGTGAGACTGCAGCAAACAATAAAGCTTTGGCTTTTGATTTTCTTCCTTTCTTCTCATTGTGAATCTTGATCTGTGCCATTGTTGGATTTGCTAGTAATGGAGGAACTTCGTAGTCCTCCTCTACAGCTTCCCAAAGATCATTTGCCTCTAGATGTGCCTCCATCCTGGTTGCCCAGACATGATAATTATCACCATTGAACACTGGGGGTGCTAATGTTGTGAAGGGTATTTTTGAAACCATGGAAGAAGCAAGGTGTTTAAATTTTTTATGGTGGGTTTTTCTCAACCACAAGTCCCTTAAGAAGAGAGCTTGGATACCTATGTTTAGAAAATTTGAGAAGAATGGACAGAGAACAAGATTGTTTATTTCATCTGTCAAGTTTGTTTAAATACATAAGTTTGTAACTGAAACTTGAGAAGTAAATGGATCCACTAAACTAAAATATAGGAACCACAACTCAGAAAATGGAGACCTAAAAAACAGCAACTACCAACAACAATATAGCAACAACTAAGATAAAAATTTGGTCTTCAAATCTTGACACAATCAGCAGCAACAAATTTCAGCATCTTCTAAGGCACAATTCACACAATAATGAATGGAAAATATTGTACAATGGCACACTTGCATTTTACGAGTATGAAAATATCTCCATGGACGAAAGATGGAATGGCATCCCATTACAGGAAAATTGTTATGATTATAACATAGATGGAGGATGTGCAGAATGGGCACAACCGCAATGCAGAAGTGAGAGGTCAACATTTGAGTTAAGGTCTGGCTCATTTAAACTCCCCAATGGAGATGTTGATGAAGGCATTCTTGTGTTTAACGAAAGCCTTGGTCCTAGCGATTGTAGGTCTATTTGCTGGAATAATTGTACTTGCGCAGGATATTTGTACGCAAATGAATCTGGTCAGTGCACCTGGTACATTGGAACAAAATTACAATTCAAACAAGATCTTTCCGGCTCAGAATCGACTAAATATATTATCATTGGAAAGTCTTCACCTAACAGTAACAGTAAGTTTGCTCTTAGCAACTCAACTTGATAGCGACATCAATTATCTTTTAGACTGATCTGCTTTCTTTCATCCTCAGTAAGTTTGCAAATATATTATCATTGTAAAGTCTTCGCCAAACAATAACAGTAAATTTGCGCATAACGACTCAAATTTTTAGGAACTTCACTTACTTTTTAGATTGATCTGCTTTCCCCCTGACTTGTTTCATCCTCAGGGGTATGTATATACAAAGTTAATAACATTGGATCAACTTTTCATGATAATCTTTAGAGAAGCTTCAGACTAAGGATAATGAATTTTCAACACAATGAAGCAGGATAATTCACAATTTTTCTCTCCTCCCAATTCATTTCTATAAAATAGAATATATGAATGTGCTGACATTTAGTTGTCCGTCACAACCAAACAGGAGAAAGTGCACAAAATGCAAGAAAGAAGAAATGGATGTGGATAGCAGTTATAGTTCCAATAATTTTGCTGGTAGCTATCATGGTCATCATCATTTCTCTGAAGAACCACAAAGGCAACTCACATCTCGCTTATACTTATAGTGTTTTCATACAAGACTTGAAATAACTTGTATAGCTCTTTATAAACAGGGAAAGGTAGAAAACAGCAAGACATACTTCAATTGATGGCTTTTGATGGATTAAACAATGCAACAGAGCTTGAATATGGTGATAACTTGAATCAAAATTTGAAAGTGTTCACCTTTGTGTCCATTATTGAAGCAACAAACAACTTTTCAGCAGAAAGTAAACTTGGAGAGGGTGGTTTTGGTCCAGTCTATAAGGTACAACTTAGTGGTGGGTGAGGCAGGGGGATATTTTTAATCATCGTTCCAACTTATTTGTCATATTGTTAACTGATGATGAACAAAATTCTGTTATAAAATAACAGGGGATTTTACCTAATCAATTGGAAATAGCAGTGAAGCGGCTATCAAGAAATTCAGGACAAGGATGAGGGGAGTTCAAAAATGAGATCACACTCATAGAGAAACTACAGCACATGAATTTGGTGCGATTACTAGGTTGTTGCATACATGGAGATGAGAAAATGTTAATTTATGAATACATGCCGAACAAAAGCTTGGATTCTTTCCTTTTTGGTTAGTAATACTTGCATCAACCTCTTTTCATAAGAGAATGTTTGATATATGTTTAGTTGAATTATATATATATTTCACATATTCAAGTATTATTTAGACATTTTACTATTTATTATATATATATATATTTCACATATTCAAGTATTATTTAGACATTTTACTATTTATTTTCAAATATAGATGCATCTAAGAAGGGATTATTAGATTGGAAGAAAAGAGTCATGATTATAAAAGGAATTGCGTAAAGACTTCTTTATCTTCATGAATACTCATGATTGAGAATCATCCATAGGGATTTGAAAGCTAGCAATATATTACTAGATGTGGATATGAATCCTAAAATTTCTGATTTTGGAATGGCAAGAATTTTTAATCGCAATGAGCTCATGGCCAATACTCACCAAATTGTTGGAACCTAGTAAGTGAGAAAAGATTCAAAGATGAATTACATGTTTGATTATTCAGTTATTATTACAATTTTTTTCTAATTCTTTTTGTTGAAATTTTATCAATGGATATATGTCTCTTGAATATGGGTTTCAAGGCGTTTTTTCTGTCAAGCCTGATATTTTCAGTTTTGGAGTCTTAATGCTTGAAATTTTGAGTGGTAGAAAGAACAATAACTTTCATGATATCAATGGACCACC
The DNA here is from genome assembly GCA_020226215.1 of Sindora glabra. NCBI lineage: Eukaryota > Viridiplantae > Streptophyta > Magnoliopsida > Fabales > Fabaceae > Sindora > Sindora glabra. Next base: position 117,584,066 of record CM035225.1, on the reverse strand, counting down.
AAGTCTTGTTGGATATGTAAGTTCATTGTAACTTAATACTTTCCTTTGCTTTGAAATTTGCCAGTTTAAACTTTATTATATTGAATGAATCAATGGCAGACATGGGAGTTGTGCCAGAAAGATTGTGGCCTGGAGCTAATGGATACAATCTTGAAAGATTCTCTTTCTCCACAGGAATTTCTTAGACTTCTTCATTTGGGTCTCTTGTGGGTGGAGGATTCCCCAGCTGACAGACCAACTACTTCGGAAGTCATTTCAATGATGACAAATCAAAGCATTGTTCTGTCTTCAGTGAAAAAACCTGCATATCTGAATTTAAACAATGTCATCAACGATGATCCTCAGAGGAATGAGTCGGAAAACCACTCAGTGAATGTTGTATCTATTTCAACTCTGAATGGAAGATAGACCTATGTGTTCTGGTAACTAAGATCATGGGGTTGTATCTTATCCCTTTGAATTTTCTTCAGTTGGAGAGATAAGAATCTAAACGTGACATTTTGTTTTCTAATTGTGCAATAATTGTATCCAAGTTGCTTTGTTGGCTCAGTTCAAGTTACGTCAAGGACATTCCTCCGTTCTATGCATATATTGACTCTTTTGCCTATATATTTCTCGTCTTGATGATATTTAGAATATGGGATGCATTGAATCAGTAAAAATCTTGGAATATGCATGAACTGGTGGTTTGAAAACCTGGGGCGCGTTAAAAGTTAAAGAAATCCATTCATGGAGATGCTGAAGAAGATCCTTTTGCATTGAACGCAGGCCTTGGTCACAGTGATTGTCGAGTTATATGCTGGAATGATTCTAATTCTGTGGGATATTTGGACACAAATGGATCTGGTCAATGCACCTTTTATCTCTTTGCAACAACAGCCATCTCTAATTATTACAAACAGCAATTGTCTGATTTTAAACACTCTTTATCTTTAAAATTATTCTACTTTCCCGACTTGTTTCATCTTCAAAGATATGTACAAGAGGAATATTACTGGGTCAACTTTACATAATAATCCACAGAGAAGCATCAGGATAAAGAGATAATGAGGTTTTTTCAACACAATAAGGCAGGATAAATCACATTTCCATCCCAATTCTATTGTATAATATAGAAAATATGAATGTGTTGGCACTTATAGTCCACCACGACTAAATTGGAGAAGGTGCAAAAAATGCAAGAAAGAAGAAACGGGCGTGGGTAACAGTTACAGTTCCGGCAATTTTCCTGTCAGCTTTCATTGTAACAAGAAGCTTCAGAGTAATAGATTATGAATGAAGCAATTTCTATAAGAAAGGAGCCAAAAAAATGTGAGACTTATTGCGGCACTGACAAAATATATAACAGGACAAGTCTCCCGTCCGGCCTTACCTCCTAAGTATGACAACCAAACAGGAAAAGGGGCACAAATGAAGGAATGGATTTGGATTGCAATTGTAGTTCCTATCGCTTCGCTGTTTGCATCTGTCAGTCATTTTTCTCTCATTGAGAAGCAAACATAAAGGTAAAGAATGTGTTTTATGTAAAAATTGAAATGACTATGTGCATCTCCTTATGTATGGCAACTAAACTTGGATATGCATAGTTCAGTTGGTCACTGCAGATAGATTGAGCAATGTACCACAACTTGTAGATGGTGACAAACTTGCTCAAAATCTGAAAGTTTTCAGCTTCACGTCTATAATTGAAGCCACAAACAAGTTTTATCTTGATTGGCTGAATTATGAAGAGCCTGATATGCATTTTATAGCGCCCACCAAGTAAATTTTTTATTCCCTTCATTTCCTGCATTACTACAGATGACGTTTTAAATCTGTTTATGTACGTTATACCTAAGGATGGAATAGGCTGGAGGTTTGTGATGCATAAAATAAAAACATATCGCAAACGTGTTATAACTTAACTCCTTCAACTTACTTTATATTACGATCATGATTTTTTTTTTTAGTATATTAACAGAGAGGAGATTCAAACTTGCAACTTTCGGTGTATTACTCAAATTCATCACCACCAGTCAATCACGCATTGTCTCATGTCTAACAATTTGAAAACAAAAAGGCTTATTCAGCAAGGGTGGGAATCCCCAGAGGAGATGGATTAAGATATAAGGCACCTTATCGAACTCACATGTATTCTTCGATTATTTTAAAAATGAAATAATTTCAGCCTAGTCATCATATATAAATCTTTACTCTCTGCATAGTACGCATAAAAGAAAAAAAGTTAACTCAAATAATTCTTAGTTAAAGTCTACACAAATTATAATATAAAATTAAATTATTTTTGTCAAATTTTACAAAATTAATTTATGTTTATTTGATCCTGAGCAGGCTTAATTTGCTGATTCACAACCACAGATGCAACCTTAATGAGAACTTTAACTGCGTACTGCGAGCTCGGTGCCAAAATGCGGGAAACGCTGCAAGGAAATAAGAAAGCCAGCAATGTTGATGCAAAGATGAAAGTGGATTCTATCGAAGCACTAGTGTTGTTGTGAATATCACAGAATTTTGATTCTTTATTTTGATATGCTCCATTATTTGACAATAACGCTTGTAATTTCATTGATTTTCACTTAATTTATCTATGTTTTTAAGTGATATAACCTGACTGTTTATACTTTCTAATATCGATATTTTATCCACTAAAATTTTTTTCATTCAATTTTTAATAGAATATTTCATGGTTAGTGAATTAAGTGAATTTGGCATAAATCACGGAAGAGTAAATTATAATTTTTCTATATTTATGATGATTAATTTAAAATTCTCAACCAAACGAAAAATTATTAGTCTTGTTTTTTAGGTTTAGATGTATAAACTATATACTATTGTTATATATTCTAAAAAATTATCATTAATATAATATAAAAATTTTAATTTTTTTACAAATATCAAGAATTTCAGCATTTTTTTAATCATACCATGTATAATAATAGAATTTTTTTTCACATTTAAAGTATGTTATTAGAACTGGGAGATAAAACTAATATATTTATTATAATACTTTAAAGGTTTTAAAATTTAGGGTAATGTGAGAAATTCTAATCTAACAATTTTTGAGGATGCCACATTACTCTAGATTTTGAAATCTTTTGGGTACAATAGAATTTCCCAATATACTTTAGTCTATATTAAGAATTGTTAACATCAATTCATATATATATATATATATATATATATATATATATATATATATATATATATATATATATATATATATATATATATATTAAAATTATACTTTATCTACTTGTAATTTTGCTTGATTTTATTTAAGTCACATGTTATGGGGTTTTTTAATTAAAAATTGGATGAAAAAATTTATGCAAGTAAAATATTAACAACAGAAAGTACATGTAAACAAAATTATAATATTTGAACAATAGATGAATTAAATGAAAATTAGAGAAATTATATGTTAATAAAATATAAATTTTCTTATATATTATTATTATTATTAGATCGTAGATTGTGCATTGTACGAGCAGCAATTATATAAGTGTGCAAAATTCGTAAAGTATATTATATTTATGAAACTCAATTTTTCTGTCATTCATTTTCCAATAATAACAAATAGAATATTTATAATGATTGCATTCTTTTAGTTATATAAATTTTATTTTTTATAAAAAATTAAGTGTAAGATAATTTGTTGCCGTATTATGTATCTTTATTTAAAGAATCCCACCTTACTATTTGAATGCTAATTCTTATTACTTAATAATTTAAAATTTAGTTTTTTAATATAATTTATTAAATTTTAAATTATAAAGTAACTTGAACGTAAACAACAAAATCTAATTAAATTTAATTATGCAACATTTAAGGCGAGCATGGTTATACCCTAGGGATTATTTTAAAATTGTGAACTATTTTATTAGCATTTGGCTCAGGATCCGATTCCTATAAAGTCTAAGATATACTTTAGAAAATAAATTAAAATATTTTAATTTTTAATAAAAAGTAGAGTTTAAAATTAAATAAAATAATAATTAATTAAAAATTAATTTTTAAATTTATAATAAATCATCTTAATTTTTTTATTTAAGAATTATAGTACCTTACTTTTATCTTTTTAAATACATTTTATACGTCAGAGCAACGTCATTTTTTTGGCCTAATCCCCATCCCCACACTATATAATAAAGGAACGCGCAGAAAGTGCACATGAGAATATAACAACCGAGTGAGTGACGAAGGATTAGAAGGCGGTCGGAGAAATTTACCAAAAGCCACTAGCAAGATGTTTCCTTTATATAAAGTGAGTCTGGCATTTCATTAAAATTTATTCTATATAAAGAAAGATAATTTTATAAAAACTATCTTTAAAAAATGTTCCTATCATTTTATTAAGTTGATTTTTTATTTTTTTTATTTTGATCCATGGTTATCCTTTTAATAATATTTCACAAAATATGAATTCTGTATTGTGAAATTTATTTCATATAAACATCAAGTCAAAGATTTTTCAGTAGATAGGTTATTTGCCTAAAATGATTAAAATATAAAGGAGTTATGATTTATTTAAATTGTTTAAAAATTAGTTAGTCCTGGCTTTTTAACTTTTTCTTATTTTTATAATATCCCAAAAAGCTACTTATGCTATGAGTATAAAACTAATTTTATTTAAAATTAGATTTAAATAGTTTCCAATAATAGGCTGTTTGCTAAAAATAAGCTTGGAATGAAAAATTATGGTATTTGAAAATTAGGTCAGGCCCAATAGAGACTCTAGTGTTGGGTTTTGGTTTAGAAATCAAGCGTAATAATGATTATAAATAATTTGGTTTTCGTTCAAAAGTTTTTCAATGATTATAAGTCAGGAAGTCATTATTAGATTCTCATATACGATAAGAATAATTAAAAATATCATATAGAAAGTTCAAACCTCACCATTTAACATCAATTATTCTTTCTTCTATCAAAATTAAGGTTTGATTTTTTTTCATTATAACATTATTTTAAGTGCTTTATTTGTGTCATATTTTTTTGAGAGCCTCCTTAAATTGTTTATTATCCAAATCTTTTTTGTGAGTGATGAAGGATAAGAAATTCCTTAAATTTTGAAAAAAAAAAGGACGAGATATACCATATGAATTCTTTAAGGGTTAGTCATACTGAATAGTTTCATGGAGAGAGTAATGTATTTTTTTTTTCATAAAATGATGTTTTGTTTAAGAAAGAACAAAAATTTATAAAAACTTCTTAGAAACTATTAATCTTAAGGAATATAGTTAGATGTGGGGCTTGCGGGCTCTCGAGAATGGATGTATACATTAAAGTGAATTCCTTTAATGGATGAATTACTGTAAATAGCGTTTGCAATTTCTCTACCCCAATTCTTTAAATTCTGCACTTATTTGATTTTGTCTTCTTATTTACTATATTTAGCTATTGTATAAAAAATATAGATATTTACTGAGCCTTGATTTTATCGAAATTATTTGTTTTATAGCTCTATATATAATTGTCATGAAAACCTCTTAATTGAATTTAAAAAAAATAGAAAGAAGAGTATTTTTGTGAAATTTTTTAAATTTAAAAAAAAATTAAGAACCAATTTATCCCCTCTTACATGTCAATTAAAATCTTTCAAATATTTTAGCAGTGCTCTCTTTCGAATCTACGGATGCAATTTACCCTTTAATTTACATAACTAGCTTTGAGCCCGTACTCTTTTAATTTTGACTTACTATTTACTTTTGACTCATTCAATGATCCTTATTATATTATATTATTATTGACTTGACTTTTGTTTGCTTTATAAATATTCTTAAAAAAAAAACCTCCACATCTAATATATTTATGGAAATAAACAAAATCCGTGCAGCTTTTTTCAGAGAAAGAAGTTTAGACTTCCCTAAAAATTTTATTGAAATTATAAAGACATCTACAATTAATTTCAAAACTTAAATAGATCTTGTCTGAAAATTTTAATGCAAAGTGGTAAATTTAAAATCACAATTGAGTTTCCCATCAATCGATTGTTAGCTGTTTGAGATTAATAAAAAAATATCTTTTAGAATAAAATATACCTTGAATAACCGAATAGTTTGGTAAAAAATTTACGGTTAGTTGTTTGCATCACTTTAACGAATCTGATAACAAAATTTGAGACAGTGAGCAAAGTTTTTTCCTTAATTGGAGTTATACAAGCTCAAAAAATACTAGTAAGTATTAATAATTGATAGATTTTTTTTGTGTTATCTCTTCTCATGCTTTGCCCTCATCATTTTGAAACAATAAAAAAAATATTATGCTTTAAATCAAATAATAAGAATATTTTAAGTGTCATGATTAAAGATGATCATTAAGCACATTCATTTGCGAAAATAGCTTAAAGCGTATTTTAAAAAAAAAAAGTTTCATGAGAGATTTACGTAGATTATAATTTTGATTTGTGATGTATAATAAGGTTCTTACAAAATTACATAGATAATTTGACAACTTTTCTCTCAATTATTTCTCAGCTTGCACAATGCCTTGAGTCTTAATTCAAATGGCCAATAATGTGGTAATAATCACAAATAGACCTTTTGAGAGAATTTAGATAAATCCCTTTAAGTATGGATTATTAGTTAATTAAATATTTGTTCACATACCTTAGAGGATAATTCCAACAAAATAGAATCCACTAATTAACAAAATGACTCAAGAATAAACAACCAAACTTGATATAAAACTATGGTTTAAGTCACTTATTGTCATATTAGTGTAGATATTGAAATCTCTTCTTTAAAAATAATGTCAGGAAGCAAGCAAAAGACATTGATATTACAAATATATCCCTTAATACTGTACTCACACTCTATATATAAAAGTAGCCCTTATCACTCAAGGAAGCTACTTACTTCTTATGTTTTTACATTCTTCTTCACTTTACTAATTTAGATATCAGAGTACTTATCTATTTCACAACTCTCTCAATACCCATTCTTCAAGATTTCATCATATTTATCAAATACTAAAATAAGAGTTTTAGTAGGATAAATTTTTTATTGGAAAAAATGTAAATTACTTCCTTCAACCTTGATATGGTTACATTTTACCCCCTTCAAATTTGAAAATTTAAAAATCACCTCCTTAAATTTTATAAAATTTAAAATTAACATCCATCATTTACTTAATTAATCATTTTATCAAATTATATGCTTTTCTATAAATTTTTTAAACAACAATGAAAATATTATAGTATATTGTTTTTTAGTCAATTTTTCATATATAAATTTTATATTATAAATTAATAGAAATTAAGTCATATAAAAATTTTTAATTAGATACTTGAATATAAGGTGTGAAATTATATGTTAAAAAATAACAGAATAAATTAATAGTTTAAACATTTTGATTTTTTTAAATACTTTATAAAAAATATAATTTGATAAAATAGTTAATTATGTGAAAGATGGGGCTAATTTCTAAATTTTAAGAAGGTAATTTTCAAATTTTTAAAATAAAAAAAAACAAAATTCAGTCACATCAAAATTGGAAGGAATAATTTATATATTTTTTAATTTATTTATTTTTTGAATTAGGAGAACTTCTGAGAAATTCAAGTCTTGCTTTAACGCTCCCCACATTCTCACACCGTCATGTCAAAAAGTGAACAAAGGATGGACTAAAGTTTATAAAATAATAGTTAGTGGGATGGTTGTATAATTTAATAGAATAACACTGCTTGAATGTAATTGATATCAGATTATATTTAATAGAATAACACAACTTGAATGTAGACAATGATTATTATAACTGAATCGATGTCTAATAACAACTGTGATTTAACAGGTATCTATTTCTTTGTCGTTTGTCACTAGAAACTGATAGGAAAAGTATAAAAAAATACAAAAGTATTGACAGGAGCATGAAATACAAGATTGAATCACTCTGATGCTATTTGCTGGAACAAAATTTCTTCAGTAGGAAGCTTTACCTTGCAAAATCCAGCAGAATCGCAAAGCATAATGTGCTATTCTACTCTTTTGTGCGAACAAGGTATATTTACCAAATATTCTCAAATTTTTGTTCTTCGTATTTCTCGATATTTTTGAAGTAGATGTGTAATTTTTTTTTCTTGGATTTGTCTAAATATATTTATCTTAGAAAGATTAGGGATGAGATTATAATGCCATATTAAAATATTTCTAAGTCCTTTATCTCATGAACATGTATAATAACCTTAAGCACAAAATATAGTACATAAAGAAAATTCCCTCTATAAATATATGGAAATATTTTAGCTTTGGGTACATATTTGAAAAATGTTCTATATAGGATGATTTGGGTTGCATTACTAATATACATATATATATACATATGAATATGTATATGTATATGTTTTATGTATATACTTGGGAATATGTACAACAGTACAAATAGTAGAGATATAGAGTTCAATTAATCTTCTTGTGTGTCTGATTCTCACTAGATTGACTCGTCATGGATTGAAAATGGATGCGTGTTGATCAACTTAGTGCTCAATATGAAAATGAAGTTGAGCAATTCATCAAATTTGCAATCACTTAAGAGATGGAATTTAGTGATGGCCTTTTAAGATGCCTTTGTGTTAACTATTGTTATGTAAAAAGGGGGATAATGAAGCAAGTAGTGATCATCTATCTATCCATGGCATTAAGATCAAGTATATGCGATAAATATAACACAATAAATTAGAAAGTAATTTTTTTTCACCATGATAAACTTTTTTTATAATTGTTAGAACACTCAAATTTTTATTTGCTTACTTTTTTTCTTTATAGTTTGAATGATCTAGATTTATGCCACTTAATAATGCAAACCATTAGGTATTCCTAAATTTTATATCCAAATTGTATGGAATTTATGTAAAAGGAGATTTGGCTTCTATCTATTTTGAATTGCATTGTTGAATTTGGAATTTTATACTATAATTAATATGAAATATACATTACTTTTTATTTTGTTTAGGGTGTGTATGTGTTATAAAGTTGAAATATTGTATTTTTGAGGGTTTTGGATGTATTTCGATGCTATACAAAATGAAGAGAGTATAAGGAACAAATTTTTTTATTTTTTTTAGGATAGGGGCTTAAGTAATGCACTATCGGTTATTTGAATCAGTGATGTAATATATAACAAATTTCATGTTGGTTAATAATATAAGCAGTGTTAAATTTTAATTTTCAATGATGGTTACAATCTTAAAATCAGCTTCTTTAAACTGTGATTAATTACTAAGTTATGTATTTTACAAAAAAATGACAATGATGAATTTGTTATAGGAAATGATGTAATTTTTATTTTTTATGATGATTTTGCAATCGAGGTCATAAAATATTTATAATGATGCTTGATAAAATGATGATTTGAATCAACATATAATTTCTTAAAGAGTCAACATAAATCAGCAACTATGCAGTAGTGATAGAGGGAAATGGATTATTTTAAGGGGAATGCAATGCAATGTTGGTTATTTAACATAACCGATGTGGTATATACTATATTTCACGTTAAGTTTTAAATTAACTAACATTGAAGTATAATTTCAATGGCAGGAACTTAATAACAACCAACATTTTTAACTCTTAATTGGTGATTAAATTGTATGTTCAAGAAGAAATAACAATGGTTTCGTCAATATCGGGACTATCCTTATTTGTTTTTCCATGTCAGTTAATTAATGAACATCATAAATTATTTAAAATGATACTCAATAAAATGACAATCGTATTCTAAATTTTAATCCACTAAACCATCAACATTAATCAACTATTTTATAATAATGATCTATCATACTATTTTTCTCATGACTTAATATTTGATAATAAATAGAAAATTATATTAAATAATTTTAGTTTAGCGTCTAAAAATGACTTTGAAGTTTTGTGCAAAAAACTATCAATTTTTTTTTGTTTAATAAAGTGAAGACAATATTACATAGTCAAAGTATAAGAAATTTTCCACTTTCGAAACAAAAAGATCTTAATCCACGTTCATCTTCAAATATAAATATATAACATTGTCTAATAAAAAATTAAAAATATACAGCAGAAATAATTTTTGATTAAAAATATAAAGATGATAGTAAAAAAAAAATACAATACGACAGCTTCAAAAATGATGAAAAAACTTAAGGGAAGAAAAAGGATGATAGAATAGACAAGCATGGACTGTTCTTAAAGATGGATGTGATAATGTTGGTTGAAAGAGAATCAGGTCAAGATAGGAGACCCATGCAGGCATTGTAGCACAATTCGGGTCCATCATTTTTCTTTCAAAAGTTGAGAGTGTAAATTTAAAAAATAGCGATTTTAAATAAAAAATATATTCTACTTCAGATAAAAAAATATAAAATATAAAATAATTTTTTTTATCTTTCTTAGATTAAAAAAAATTCTTACAAATGAAAATTTGACTCTAGATTCACTATAACACGTGCAAATGTCACTTTTATCAATTCGCAGCGAACATCTCTTCGGAGGATTTTGTAAACGTTTAGCATAAAGATTTTAATTTTATATGATAAAATTTTATAATTTGAATAAAATATTATAATTTTACATAGTTGTTGTGTGTAATAAATATTAAAATTTATAATTTTTTAATAAATATTGTTTTGAATTTTATATGAGAATTAATACTTCTTGAGAAGTTGTTAAAAAATACTTTTCACAAAAATATTGAGGTAAAAAATGATTCGCAGCATATATTTAATAAAATAGATGATTTTCTTATCTAAAACAGATAATCTACTATCGATCCGGAATTACTCCCTGTTTAAAGATCCGTTCACTTTTCATTTTTCTTTTCGAAGATTAAAACTGATTCGCAGCAGATACAGTCCGTTCATTTTTTTTTTCAGCGAAGAACGATTGAGGGGTGCTTTAAATCTGTCCTTCGCAGCTCACATACAAAAGAGTAAACAATAATTTTCCATTTGTATCATCGGAAAATATGTATATGAAAAAATTTCTGTTTACATATAAAATTATAATTGCAAAAAATTTCAGATTATGAAATGCATTCTATTAGTTAATTATTAATATTATACCTGGGAAATGCGGCAGAAAAACAACAATCGTTATTTCAGCGGAGAAGCTGTTTATCAACAATAGTATGGCATCATGATTATTTACAAATCAAGACACATGATTAACTAACACTAAATACTTTATTTTTACACAAACAGACAAGGTTAGTATGATCATAGTAGACTAAGAAAGCAAGGAAAGGACGCAAAAGCAAACAAACGCAAATGGGTGTGAGAAGCATCATTTTGATGATGGCGTTGGTGTGTACGGTGGCAGATGCAGATTCACAGTATTCTTGCTATGAAGATCTACTGTCTTGCCTTTGGTACGTAGACTCGGACAATATTCCAGAAGATTGCTGCAAGTCAATGAAAGAAGCAACTGCAAATGAGTTCATTTGCCTCTGCAGTCTTAAATCCTCATATCCTAGTATTTCTTGGATGAATTTTAGTCAGGCTCGCAGCCTCCGGCGCTATTAAGGTCTTGAAGATCTCAGCCCCAGCAACTGTGTTACGTGTGAAATGGTTTATCAATTAGCGCAAGTGCACACTATCGTAAACAAGTAATAAAGTGATAAGTAAGTATCGTTCCCACGAGGATTGTTTCACTAAGTACCAAAATTCATAATCCTAACACTATTTGGCAAATCGATTAGTTGGAATTGAAGCAAGTAAATAAGGATTGATGCAGAAAATACTTAAAATAAATATGAATGCAATTGGAATAAAGATGAAGATGAATAAAAGACCTAGGGATCAGACTTCACTTGATAATTTTGGATTGAATCATCTATCTACACTAATCCAATTTTAACTCCCTTAATTGATAGTCGAGTTTCCCTAAATTAATTACTAGCCTCTTCCAAGGTCAAGTAATTCTATAATTAATTGCTAATCCACTATATTCCTATGTGAATTAAAACAACTAATCATGCATTAGGATTTATGGAACTCATTAAGACTACATAAACCATATGAATATATTCCTATTTCATATGCAATTTACGGTTTTAATTATAGGTTCCACACACATGTATCTCCTTCCGGTCTCAACACACATATTGAGTTCATTCAAAAGGTGGCCAATCAATTGAAAGCATTAAGAGCAATAATTAAAACTCAATCTAGGAAGTAAAAATGAAATTAGTTTCAATAGATTAGAATTCAATCCGTTATTATCAAGTTACGTCATCACCCTAGGAAGATGAATTAGAACATAATGAAATTAAACACAAACATAGAATAAAAACATCATCACATTCATAAACACAAGATTATAATTACAAATGCATGAAAATAGAAAAGCTATCCATCCATTAGGAGGTAGAACCGTCCTTGCAGGAGGAGAACATAAGGATACAATTACAAATGCATGAAAATAAAAATAATTATCCATCCATTAGGAGGTAGAACCATCCTTGTAGGAGGCATATAAGAACTAAAAATTGCATGAACTAAACTACTATCTAAGGTGCATGAATGAATGATTCAATGCTTCAAATGCTCTCTCCAAGATGCCTTTTCTCAGCTGATCCCCTTGCTATTTATAGATGAATGGGTGCAAGAATTTCAACTTGCCAAGCCACTAATCTTGACTACTAATGGCGTGGATCTAAGCTTTCAAATGGCGGCAGGAGCTCCTAACTTTGAAATTTCTAGCTCAAGTTATGATCAGATTGGTAGTCAAAGGTCAGATTCCGCCAGAACCACTGTTTTATCTTCCAAGCAGAATTTGAGATCCTTAGATCCCGAACTGGGCTTTTCTTTAAACATGAAAGTTTTAGGACTTCTTCTTAGCTTTCCATCCATATAAAGAACAGCCCAATCGGACATCCAGAACTCCAGATATGGCCTAAAACCTGAAACAGTGTCAGATTACAGCATTATTTAAAATATTTGATTTCATTTCAAATTCAAGATCCATTCACCAAATGCAACTAAATTTATTTAATTTAACAAGATAACATCCAAAAATGCATCATACAAGGGAAAATAAATATGTAAATATTTTACGTATCAAACTGCAAAAGCAAATATGCTATGGTCCATATCCATAACTTCTTTTCGCAGTCGTGTTCATGAATAGGATACCTTCATTGAAGGATGAACTAAAGATAGAAAGTAATGAATTACTAGGCACGTGCTTTTACTTGAAGGAACAAATTTACTATTGGACTTAGATGCTTGCCACAGCGGGTTTCAAAACTTGGGGCACCATAATAAGTCCAAGAGTTATTAAATTAAGATTATTTGTTTATATTTTAGTGATTTTGATTAAACAAACTTCAATTTAATGGCTATTAAGCTTATCACGTCATTTTGTATGTTAAAATTCAGGAACACTATAAAATTCTCCTTGGAGTTAATTTGTCAGGCAGGTGTCACAAGTCAGCCTTGTATACCAATTGACCAAGCAAACAAGTTTCGTTCAAGCTGAAACTTGACAGATAATTCAAACATAGGATGGAGACCTTGTAGCCCAAATTTGGGATCATTCCGACTTGTGTACCATTTTTGCTATTTTTCTATGTATTTGCATTTTACTTGTAATTTTGACCAAGGTGACTTGTCTAGTACAAGTAGGAAAGCACATGGCTGTGATCCCTGCATTTTTATCTTTCTACTAGTATAATTTTGTAGCAAAATTCCACCCAGAGCTTGCCCAAAACCCCATATAATTATGTCTACTATTGCAATTTGGGATTTGATTCATAATGCTTTTTGGGAGAGGAGTACCTAATGACCTTGGTAGGACCTTGCACTAGCCTGGGGGATAGAATGTGTGGGTTGGTGCCTCTCTTGCACATTTCTAACACTATATTGAAGGATTATATAAATAATAGAAGTAGTTTCCCAAATTTTAGCTAATTTTGACCGCATTTGTCCGAATTGCATTTTTGCACTTGCGCACATTATACTTATCTTTAATATGCTTTGTGCTATGCGTTGTGCTCTCATTGCCCTTACTTGTGCATATTTTGGTTGCCTTAATTGTTTAACTTCCGTTGCACCCTTTATGTTGTTGCTATTCGATATGTTAGCCCACTTGGGTGTCGTGGGATTAACCATTGGCTGGTTTGCTTTCAGGTTGTTGATAGCAAGCGCTGTAAAATCTAACAAGTGAAGTTGCTGGCTCATGACACAGGGAAAGTCTTACCATGATGCACACTGATTTTGTCATTACGCTGACACAGATATGGATACGCTCAAGCCAGGAGAGAATCTCAGTTCCCCTAACTCCCTGGTCTCCGCTAAACAAGTATTCACTTTAAGATTCTTCAACCCCCCGGGGGGAAATACCGCAGGCAACTTTTTAGCCATTTGGCATACAAACAATCCAACTAAAGTAGTGTGGATAGCCAACAGAGACAAACCTGTTCCAACTGATTATCCAACTTATCTCGCTATTAATGGGACAGGCAACATTGCAATTAATATAAAATGCAGCGGATTCCGCGACACTACTTCTATTATTGAAGACAACAAAATGGATGCTGATGCATTTTTGTCTCCCATAGTTGAAATATACCCAGGTACAACCGCTGCTAACAGTAATTTAAGAGCAACTCTGTTGGACAATGGCAATTTTGTTCTGAGAGTAGTCAATTCTGATGGCTCCACTAACAAGACATTGTGGCAAAGCTTTGATTATCGAACAGACACTCTTTTGCCTGGCATGATATTAGCATTCGATTATACAAACAAAAGGAATGTGTCACTCACTTCATGGTTGGCTAAAAATGACACATCTTCAGGATGTTTTACTGTAGAATGGGATTCCATGGAACTCCAATTGGTCGTTAGGCAGCATGGTCTGAAAATTTGGACTACTGGCAGGTTCAAGAATCAGGGCTTTGATATATTAAAGGCGATGTCATTCAAGATAATATTTTGATGTAAGGGGAAGTTCTTTGGCTACGCTCCAAATAAGAATCTTTCCGAGCATAATGAATGGAAAATATTGCACAATGGCACACTAGCATTTTTTGAGCACGATATTATCTCCATGGATGAAAGATGGAATGTCATCCCAATACAGGAAAACTGTTATGGTTATAACACAGATCGAGGCTGTGCAAAATGGGCGCAGCCACAGTGCAGAAGTGAGAACACAACATTTGGGTTGTGGTCTGGCTCATTTAGATTTCCCAATGGACATGTTGACGAAGGCACTCTTGCGTTTAACGATAGCCTTGGTCCCAGTGATTGTAGATCTATTTGCTGGAATGAATGTACATGCCAAGGATACTTGAAAACAAATAAATCCGGTCGCTGCACCTGGTACATTGGAACAGAATTACCATTCAAAGAAGACCGCTCCGGTTCAGAACCAGCCAAATATATTATTATTGGACAGTCTTCACCTAACAATAACAGTAAGCACATAACAACTCAACTTATTAGGAATATCAATTACCTTTTAAATGGAACTGCTTTCCCCCTTACTTGTTTTATCCACATAACAACTCAACTTACTGGAAACATCAATTATCTTTTAGATTGAACTGCTTTCCCCCTTACCTGTTCTATCCTCAGGGGAATTTACAAATTTAATAACATTGGATCAACTTTTTATGATAATCTTTAGAGTAGCTTCATAGTAAAGATAATGAACCATTTTTGACACAATAAGGCAAGATAATTCACAATATCTCTCCCATCTCAATTCATTTCTATAGTATAGAATATATGTATGAGTTGATACTCAGTCGTCTTCTACAACCAAATAGGAGAAGGTTCACAGAAGAAGAAATGGGTGTGGATAGCAGTTGTAGGTCCAATAATTTTGCTGTTTAGCTTTCATTGTCATCATCGTTTCTCTGATGAAGAACAACAAAGGTATGTCACATCTCGCTTCAACTTATAATGTTTTCATACAAACTTGAAATAACTTGAATAGCTCCTTATAAATAGGGAGAGGTAGAAGACAGCAAGACATACTTCAGTTGATGGCTTTTGATGGATTAAGCAATGCCCCAGAGCTTGAATATGTGTGATAACTTGAATCAAAATTTAAACGTGTTCAGCTTTGTGTTGATTATTGAAGGTACAAACAACTTTTCACCGGAAAGTAAAATTGGAGAGAGTGGTTTTGGTCTGGTCTACAAGATACAACTTGATGATAGTGAGAAAGGCTGAGGGATATTTTCAATCATGCTTCAAAATTATTTGTCATATTATTAACTGATGATGAGTAAAATTCTGTTATAAAATGACAGGGAATTTTACCTAACCGATTGGAAATAGCAGTGAAGCGGCTATCTAGAAGTTTAGATAATGGTTAAAGGAGTTCAAAAATGAAATCACACTCATAGCGAAACTACAGCACATGAATTTGGTACAACTGTTAGGTTGTTGCATACATGGAGAGGAGAAAATGTTAATTTATAAATACATGCAGAACAAATGTTTAGGCTCTTTCCTTTTTAGTTAGTAACACTTACATAAATCTCTTTTCCCAAGAGGAGGTTTGATATATGTTTAGATGAATTATATATATATATATATATATTATTCAAGTATGATTTATTTTGAGACTATATATGTGTTTTGACAAGAGTCTATCTTTTGAAATGATACTCTGAAGGTGAATATTCAAGGTTTTAATTCATAGACCGAATGCAAGCCTTAAACCCTCATAATATTTGTGGAGGCATGACTTACATGAAGAGCTCAAATGACTAATGAAGCAGCATATGCTTCTTGTATTAGTGCTTTATATGTTAAAACTCGTATCCTATATGCTCTTCATTAGAAACTATCCAAGTACCATGCAAGTCATTCTTCATTAAGGAACTTGTGTTTTAATTTAAGCCTTAAGAATGATTACTAGAAAGGTTGACTTGATATTGAAATTGATGTGAATATTTTACTATTTATTTTCAATCACATATGCATCTAAGGGATTATTAGATTGGAGGAAATGAGTTATGATTATTGAAGGAATTGCACAAGGACTTCTTTATTTTAATGAATACTTAAGGGTGAGTGTTAGTAGATAAGTAGCATTATAATATGTACTCTACATTATATTATATATAGTGACTGCCTAACTCGAATGAGGATATGACATTACAAATTCCTCTCTAATTAACATGGTATTAGAGCCTCCTAGGTAACCTTCTCCTATCTTAATCAACAAAAAGACAAAAACAACCTAGTGCTTTTTCTTTCTCTTTTTTCTTTTCCCTTTCTTTTTTATTTTTTTAGGCATGACTAAGGTCATGGTAGGGCTAGCGGCAATCTAAGCTGCATATTAGTGGAAGCCTAGACCTTAAAGGTAGTGGTTCATGGCAGTGTATGGTAGTGGAGGAGAGCAGCAGTGTTGTTTGATTCTGTGGGAGTAGATCCATTCATCCAAAAGAGGGTCTGGGTATACTAGATGATAAATCACAACAAGGTAGTCTAGAAGAGGCAACATGTGATGTCACGTGTGCGTGTCTATGATGGTGTGTGAAGCCCATATGCAAAAGAGATTGGTGGTGTATGGAGGCACATGGAGGTCCAACCAATGGTGAGCTCTGGTAAGGCATTGTTTTGAAAGATTCTGAGTTATCTTGTGAGGTTGGTTTTGTGATTATATGACTTAAAGTAGTGTTTTCTATTTTTTGGGTAATTTTCTAGTGTTTAATTTGTTAGCTGGATAAGTTTATTCATCATGGATATTGGTTCTAGTTTGATGAGCAAGTTTGGGGTTCCTATTAGTCCATAAAAATTAGAAAACAATGGTAAATTACTATATAATAATGAATATGTTGATTATTTGCATTAAAAGTCTCTTTATAGTCGTTACTTACTTAATCCATTGCCATAATAGTTCAAATAGGTAATTTCATTGCATGTCTCTCCAATTCCAATTCTAGATGGGTCATTGATTTTGGGACCACTCATCATATGATGGGTTAAATAGATATCATGACTTCCTTTAATATTTCTTATCTTTCTCATGCTACTTTAACTAATAGGTTTACTGCTTCTATTATTAGAAGTTGTATGGTTAATATGATTGTTAATATTTTTCTATCCAATGTTTTGTGTTTCCTAAACTTCCTATTTAATTTGCTTTTAGTCAACTAAATTACTCGTACTTATAATTATGGTGTTTTCTTCTTTCCTACTTATTGTGTGTTTTAGGATTTGTTGATGAAAAAGATTTTTAGTAAGGGATATGAATCTGGGGAATTATATATATTGGATGACAAACTTGCTCAACTAATTGTTGTTGCTACTACCTTTACTTTACATCAGTTGCATTGTCATTTTGATCACCCCTCATTAATATCTTTATGAAAGTTATGTCTTAATTTAGAATTTGTTTCTTATTTAGATTATAAGTCCCATCAATTTACTAAACAATATCATCAATCCTATGTCCTTAGAATTAATAAGTAGGTGTCATCCCCATTTAAGTTAGTACATTTAGATATTTAAGGGCCTTGCTTAGTTGTTTCAAAATCTAGTTTTCGTTATTTTGTATTTTTTATGGATGATTACTCAAGAATGACTTGGCTTTATTTAATGAAAAATTATTTAAAGTTATTTAATATTTTTCATACTTTTCATGTTGAAGTTACAAATCAATTTCACATAACTATTCATAATTTTTGGAATGATAATGCTAAGGAGTATTTCTCGGCACAATTTTCAATATATTTATCACAACATGGTATAATTCATCAATCTTTTTGTGTTGTTACTCCATAACAAAATGGAGTAACCAAACAGAAGAATCGACATTTAACGAAAGTTTCTCATACCTTTTTATTTCAAATGAAGGTTCCTAAAGTTATCTAGGTAGATGTAGTTTCTACAACTTATTTTTTAATAAATTACATGCCTTTTTCAGTTCTTAATGGTTAGTTATCCTTTTCTACTTTGTTTCCTATTCCCCTATACATTTTTGGGTGCACATGTTTTGTTCATGATAATCATTATTAGGTATCTAAATTAGATCCTTGATCTTTGAAGTGTGTTATTCTTGTACATTCTCATACTTAAAAAGGGTAAAAGTGTTCTTCTGACTTAAATCATTACATTGTATCTTCTAATGTCATATTTTTTGAATTTACCCCATTCTTTTGGCCTTTTCCATCTTCCTCCACTTTTCCAGATTTGGAACATGTTGATGAACACTTCCTTATACCTTTTCCTTCATAAGATTCATAAGTTCCTCCATAATAGAATTAGATTCAACCTCCCATAAATATGTTTATTCTCATAGAATGCAGGTACCACCAGTAGCTCCTCTAACAAATAAGCCATAAACATTCGATTTAGACTCCATTCCAAATGATTTGTCAGCTTCAAGTCTTCTACCAACTTCTTCCTCATTAGATCTTCTTCCTATGTCTTTTGATTTGGATCTACTTATTCCTTATAAAAAAGGTACCCTTACTTGTACTTAGAAAGGTAACTCTAACCACCCTTATTCCATTTCCAACTATGTGTCTTATTCCTCTTGACCTATTTCTTCTTGATCATTTATTACTTCTTTAGACACTATTATTGTTCCTAAGTTATATTCTGAAACTTTTTCTCATAATGGATGGTGTACTGCTATAGAGAAAAAATAACTTTTGAAGCAAATTAGACATGGGATCTTGTGCCTTTACTTGATGGTAAATAATCCATTAGTTACAAATGGGTATTTACTATGAAAGTGAATCTAGATGATTTTGTTGCTTGTTTGAATGCACATTTAATAGTTAAAGGGTTTGCTTAGACCTATGGTATTAATTACTCAGAGATATTTTCTTATGTGGCTAAAATTATTTTCATTTGATTACTTACCTCTCTTACTATTGTTAATAATTGATCTCTTCACCAATTGGATGTTAAAAATGCTCTTTTACATGGAGATTTGCATGAATAAGTATATATGAAGCAACTACCTGGGTTTATTATTCAGGGGGAAGATGGAAAGGTACTATATTTGAAGAAATCATCATATGGGTTGAAATAATCTCCTTGGGCTCAGTTTGGAAGATTTAGTAAAGTGGTGATATAATTCAAAATAAAGAATAGTGATCATGATCACTTTGTATTTTATAGGCAGTCTGGTTCAGGATGTATTCTTTAAGTTGTGTATGTTGATGATATTATGATTATAAGGAGTAATAGACTGGCCATTTCACTATGTAAAACTTTTCTTCACATTAAATTCCAAACTAAAGACTTAGGAGCACTTTGGTATTTCTTAGGCATTGAGATTGCTTAAGAAAGGAAAATGATTTTCTTGTCTTAAAGAAAATGTGTGCTTGACTTGTTGACTGAAGCAAGGATAATTAGTGCTAAACCATGTGAAACCCCTATGATTACAAATGTTAAGCTTCATTTGGAAGATGAGGAGTTACTTAAAGATCCCAAGCGATATAGGAGGTAAGAAAATTGAACTACTTTACTATGACTAGGCCTGACATTGTCTTTTTAGTAAGTGGGGTTAGTTAATTTTTGAACTCCCCAATGACCTCCCACTAGGATGCTTTCACACACATTTTGAAGTACTTGAAAAAGGTGTCTATTTAAGGAGTTGTTGGTGTGTCCTAGGAGCTAATCATAAAGATGTTTGCAATATTATACAATGTATCATGTTTTGTTTTGGCAATACAATTATTATATTTTATTTTATTTTATTTTACACAAATTATAACTTAAATACAATAATTTTCCTTGGAATAGCTTTGCTATTCCTAAAATATTCTTAGTCAAGTATTATTACAAAAAAGATAGTAATAATACATCAAGACTAGCATATATAGTGACTGATGATTATGAATCACGGATATGTGATATCAAGTTAATACATGAGTATATTATTAGTGAATAATGTACTGGATTGACTCATTGTGAGAATATTGTATGGATAGATGTGTTATTAGTTATTCTCATATAACCATAAATGCACATAGTCCTTTGACTTGAAGTCACTACAGTTCTCTATATGAGGAATTACTCACTTTGACATCGTCCTATGTCACCTTTAATTAGAATGATGAATAGGGCTTTAATTAGGTGTGTCATGAATCATGTAGAGGGAAGTAAGTGATATAGATGAGATTTTGTTACTCTTGTATAAAAAAGAGATATCCTTGGGCTCCTTGATTGAGTGAGACTTAGAAATGCATGGCCATACTCAAATGGATCAATATGTGATATTGATCATTTATCTTAAGTTTACTTAGTATCAAGAAATATAAATTGAACATTAATGAGAATGATACACTCCATGCCTCTAGTTCAATTTGGATATTATTACAAAAGGGATTATGATACAAAGCGTTGATCACATATTAGGTGAATATTGAATCACAGACATTCTTACTACTTAAGCAGCAGTGATATATTACTAGATACCACTCACTGTTTATGATCCAATGACGAGTCATTATCAACGTAGTAAGAACTTACAGGGTCACATAAAAGGAGTAGGAATGAGATAATAATTAATTGGGCTTTAGTTGGACTAAAATTTAATTAATTGGGCTTATTTTCATGCATATATATTATTATTAGGATAATAATATGTTTTTTCACATTACATATATATATAATATATTATATGATATGATTTAATATTAAAGTAATATTAGATAATTACGATATTAGATAATTATATTTGAGATAATATTATTCTCTAATATAAGATAATTATATGCCAATTTAATATTATACAATTATATTATGAGATAATGTTATTATCTAATATTAGATAATTAATAGATAAGTCTTATCTCTCCTCACTCTCTCTATAATAAGGATAAGGTGATAGTTATTAAGTGTGATTAGGATTTTTTTGAAGCATTATCCTAGTGGGACTAGGATTGTGACATGCCTTAGTTCTATAAAAGGGCTTGAAGGCAGTACTTTGCATTCACGCACATAAGCTTCCATTAAACCCCAAATCACTAAAAAAAAATGCCCAATCCTAGTCCTAGTAGGAAAGACGAATCCTAGCATTTTCATGGAAGGAAGAAGTCATTATTCACTCTGTGTGGATACCGTACAGACGCTATACCTTCCGGCTAATGTTTGATTCATCTCGGTCTCTCAAGGATTTGTTCAAAAGAATACGAGTACAAATAAGGTAAAATCCTAATATTGATTTATACCTTTTTGCATGGATCTTAGGTAGGATTTAGATTAAAATTTAAAAAATTTCACTGTATATGTTGATCCAAAACCTAACAGGAGTTTATATAAAAATTATAGTCATTGTAAAGTGGAGGCTTTTTCTGATATAGACTGTGTAGGATATCCTATAGATCAAAGATCTACTTTTAGGTATTTTGTGTTTATTAGAGGAAATCGTGTGTTATGAAAAAGTAAGAAATAAGCAATTGTATCTCGCTTCAGTGCAAAGTCTGAATATTGAGTTATGGTTCATGTAACATGTGAACTTGTATGGGTTGCTTACCATTTTCAGCAACTTAGCATCAAGACCCATGAGATTATGCAATTATGGTGTGACAATCGAGTTGCCATTTATATTGCTTTAAACTCAATTTTTCATGAATGAACTAAGCATGTAGAGGTTAACTTTCATTTTGTTAGGTAGAAAGCTACAAGGAGTTATTAACCTTAGACATATTAAAATTGGTAATCAATTAACTGATCTATTTACTAAAGCTCTTCTAGGGAAATAGGTTGATGAAATTTATAACTAACTAAGCATGGTTGATATCTATAGCTTATCTTAAAGGGAAATGTTAGTAGATAAGTAGCATTATGTCCTGCATCATTTATATCTTATAATATGTACTCTATATTATATTATATATAGTGACTACCTAACTTAATTGAGGATATGACTTACAAATTACTACAAGAATGTTAGTCATTAGGGGTGGATTTTTCCTCAACTCCCAAACACCATGGGAAATAAAACCAAATGTTATTAAGGCCAGCCCCAAATTAGGGGCTTTTATTTTCTTTTTATTTTACATTTTCTTTCTTTTATTTTGTTTCCCTTTTTCGAAACATTAAACAATGTGTCGATGCCTAACAGAATCAGGGGAAAAACTTAGGGGTCGTTTGGTTCATACGGGAACTAAGTTCCCATGGGAAATGGAACTTCACAGGAAGTTGATTTCCCATACGAACTTCCTGGGATATCTGAATTTTTGTTTGGTTGATAGGGAGCAAGTTCCATTTCCCGCAAAAGAACTTCCTATGTTTTTGTTTGGTTCAACTTTGTATTTCCTACGATATAACAATGAAATGACGACAATAGCCTCTAAAATAAACATTAACAGATATTAATTGATTTAATTTTTTTATGTGGAAAATACTGTTCTCCGAGGCGGGAAAATGAAAGGACACGACATCGAAGCGACAAAACGCAATGGCCTGAATACGAAACGACGCACGTGAAGGGCGTTTCAGTGGGGACAAAAAGGCCGAAACAGTAACAGTAACAACACTTCGCATTCCATCTCAAAGCTCACCAGAACCAGTGATCTCAAGACGCAGGAAGACACCGTGGTTATCATCGCCGAATACACCAAGAGAAGATACCAAACGACTCTGAACAACCGGATAACATCATTTATCCACATCGGACGCTGAAAGCAAGATCAAATAGCAACTCCGCACAAATGGGTCGTCCACAGGTAAACCCACCTCCTCTTTAGCATTGACTCTAATACATGCATCATACTTTAGTTATAAGTGCAACGAAAATGTGGAGTTGCTTGCTTGGACTTGTGTTCCTATGTGAGTTGAAGTGAAACCCTAGCATTTAGTAGGACCACAATATGCCATGTATTTTGTTGCATGTTACTGTCACTCCACATAATATCTGTTTGTATTAGGGAATCATGTTACTGTCACTCCACATAATATCCGTAAGACAGTTATACTATGGTTATAGGCTCATGTTACTGTTTCTCGGTGAAACAGTGACATCCCACTGCCACGATGTTGCATTGTTATTCATACCTCACAGAGTGGCACTTACCCACGAGTTTTGTTAAACATGTATATCTTATTTTTTATCTCATGTTACTTTTTCTTGCTGAAACAGTAACATCACTAGGAAGAATTGGATGTTGCATTAGTAATCATACCTCATTTTGTCTATTTATGCTTGAGCTAACTCTTGATTTGACGTTTACCCGAACAGAGAGGCGCTAAAGCACTCACACAAGGAGACTTTTCTGATGAAGAAACCCAGAAATTCCAGCAATATAGGTCCAATCTCTTGGCCTGCATTAGGCAGGTTGATCAGCTTCAGTTGGATGACAGGCACACGACGGTGCTACGACATAACCCATTCTGGGTCCTAATTAATGCAATAATAACAAAGGAACTAGATCGCAGCATGTGTCATAAGAGCGATGTTGAAATTCAGTCCATAATTACTACCTTCTCAGACAAGAATAATTATTTCAACATCGGGGGCGATCATCTCAGAATAACACCAATATTAGTGAAGCTGATCTTTGGAATAAGAGATGGAGACCAGCCCATCCAAACAACCTCTGGCAAGATGACACTGTCAGAGTTTGATGTTAGATGTTTTCGTGGCAAATCACGGATGAGCAAACCAATCATATTCAAAGCTCTCGAAAGAGCAGTGCGGGGAACATCGGAGACTGATGTGCAGGATATCTCCCGCCTCATGACATTGATGCTTCTTGTCACCCTCTTCGTACCAAATAGGGCCTACACATTGGCCTGGTCATATATCAAATACGTGGAGGATGTAGACGAAATAGCACAAAATGGGTGGTCACAACACATTCATGACCAACTCATGAATTCTCTCAGAAAGGACAGCACCCCCAATGTAACCGGGTGTGTCATGCTATTACCAGTAAATTAAAGATGTCAAAACTGCTCTTTACTTCGTGTCGGAATCCTTTACATTTTCTTCATTCATCTCCATTCATTTGAGTGAATGTTCCTGTCTCCTTGTTGTATGTTTGTCGCAAGTCTTGGCTCATGTTGCTGTTTTAGACTAAAACAGTAACATGCCCCTGCTTTGTCTCTGAGGGGTTGCCCCAAGTTTTATGGCATTTTTATTGTTGATGTGATCTCATTTGACAGTTATTCGTGAGTTCTTCATCCCTGTTTTATGTTTGTCGCAAGTCTTGGCTCATGTTGCTGTTTTAGACTAAAACAGTAACATGCCCCTGCTTTGTCTCTGAGGGGTTGCCCTAAGTTTTATGGCATTTTTATTGTTGATGTGATCTCATTTGACCGTTATTCGTGAGTTCTTCATCCCTGTTGTATGTTTGTCGCAAGTCTTGGCTCATGTTGCTGTTTTAGACTAAAACAGTAACATACCCCTGCTTTGTCTCTGAGGGGTTGCCCTAAGTTTTATGGCATTTTTATTGTTGATGTGATCTCATTTGACCGTTATTCGTGAGTTCTTCATCCCTGTTGTATGTTTGTCGCAAGTCTTGGCTCATGTTGCTGTTTTAGACTAAAACAGTAACATGCCCCTGCTTTGTCTCTGAGGGGTTGCCCCAAGTTTTATGGCATTTTTATTGTTGATGTGATCTCATTTGACCGTTATTCGTGAGTTCTTCATCCCTGTTGTATGTTTGTCGCAAGTCTTGGCTCATGTTGCTATTTTAGACTAAAACAGTAACATGCCCCTACTTTGTCTCTGAGGGGTTGCCCCAAGTTTTATGACATTTTTATTGTTGATGTGATCTCATGTTAAAGACTGCGTACAAGAATAACTTGTTTACCTCCAGTTGTTCTTCATCTTTTTTCTTCGATGCAGCCTCCTAAGGAAATTAACGTGACAAATTGTACGTTTTATTGTCCGCAGTATTGGCTGTGTGAGATTACCAGCATGCTGGGCGGGCGCCACATCCAAAGAGTTCCAAGGTGCCTCAAATAGGACCTGAAGCTCCTCACACGCCAACTGAGGGATCAACTTATCAGCCAGCTTCAGGTAACAGTATGAAAATATCAACTTATTATGATGCCCGATACATGTCAGTGCAAGAAAGCATGTTACTGTATTGAAACCTAGAGAGTGATTATGATGTTATTGTTTATACGTAAAACAGTAACAGGTCCTTCTCTCCAGGTTTCAATTGTTATTTTGATACCCATTCCAGCAATTTACTTTGTTTTATGCATGGTGTTGTTGTTTCATAACAAACACAAGCATGCCGTAGTCACAATGCAACATGTTACTGTTTTCTCTGAAAACAGTAACATGCCGATTTCCCACACTAACAGTGGAAATAATATTATGCTTCAGGCCGTAAACAGAGAGATCGAGCCCACTGTACATGAATACGACCTCCTCTGCATAGATGAGACAAATTTGCAGTTGATTGAATTCGCTGACAAAATAAAATCACACGACACACCCTCCCAATCGGATGATTCGGAGGGCGATAATGAGACAGCATCGGCCTAGTACGTGATCCAACCCCGGCCAACAAAGCTGGACTAATTTGCCGATATTGCGCTGTCCCAGAAGGATCAACAGCAACAAAACAACGATGAAGTTCTACGGCTTAGGGATCAACTCACCAGTGCAAACACAGAGTTACTCAGACTGAAGGATGAGTTGACGTCCCTCACTGAGAAACTTCATTCGTTAGAACAACAGAAAGAAGAAAACGCCGAGACAATATCCAAACTTAAACACGATAACGCACTGCTACAGGAGGAACTGTCCACAGCAAAAAGTGAGGCAGAAAACCTCAGGGCGGTCAACATTAGTTTGGAAATGGTTAATAAACAGCTCAATGCACAGCTATCAGAACAGATTGTGCAAGTAGTTGAACAAGCTGAGGTAGAAACCACTAGAGCTGAAGAGCAAGTTACATACGAGGCAAAACAGCGATCGATGATAGCGAACATAAAGAAAAAACCAAGAAAAATAAAACGGGACGAGGAGTTCACGTACTCTGGTCCTTTGAAAAAACGAACGAGACAAGCATACGCACGTCAGCAGATAACAACCGTTGAGGAGATAACAACCGTTGAGGAGGTCTACGGGCAGACCAAAGAGGCCCCTGTTGTAATTGAGGATGAAACACCCACAGATAAAAACAATAAAAAGAAGACTCAGAAGCCACCCCACAGTCCAAAGTTTCCAACTTCAAAATACCTGACCAAGGATGTCAGGAGTAAGATGATGCAATTAAAACTGGTAGGAGATCCACAGTAAGTCATGTTCTATTTTGTTGTGGATGCTTTGCATTTACTAGGAAGTTTTATCTATCGCCTCATCTAATCCCTTTGCCAAATCACCACATGCAGTATTTTTGTCTGGTTAATCCCCGAGCAGGATTTGTTCATCACATTTGAGGATTTGGTAGGAGTTATGAAGGAGACATCAATCACGAACAACGTATGTATCATCTGGTCATTTTTCACGCATTGTTGTTTTGTCATTAATCACACCTCTGTTCCTGTTACTATTTCTTTCCTAAACAATAACAGGAATATAGTCTAATCGGTCTCGAAGAGGTTATTATATCAACTCTGTGGAGTCCAAACGATTAGATACAATTATGCTGTCTGTTTCAACTGGCGGATTCTTGTGTAACTGTTTGAAGTTTGCCACCCTTATCAATCATATAACAAGAACTAAACACCAATGCAGATCATAGATGCCCATGCCTACACTCTGAGCCTGGCTTCCAGGAACAGTGAAAGGAAGGTATTTGCCTTCGACAGCTATTACTGGGTAAGATTCTGAATCCATCTCACTTATATGAATCACAGAAGGCATCATTGATTCTGACGTAGGTTAAAACTATGTTGACAGTCTTACATTGTGAGCGACCTCAAGTTTCTCCAAGAAGCCAGGCAATACAAATTCGATGCACACATGGAGGAGGCAATGGCTGCAGATGTTGTTATCTTCCCACTGAACTCCACGGGCGTCAATGACTTTAGCAACCCCAACCACTTCACTCTTCTCGTCCTAGACAATAAAGCGCACAGGTGGACACACTATAACTCGATGCTGCCGAGAAGAGAGGGGACACCGGATCCATACTTTCGTGATGCCATGATGGTGGTGAGTGATATTAAATACCTTGTTATTTTATTGACGTTACTCTTTCCATCAGACACAGTAACATCATTGTAGACAGTTGCATGGAGTTTTCACTTTTCGTTTTTGTTGGTTTGCTAACAACAGAAGGACTACTACGAGAAAAGGATGAATGAAATCTTTGCACGGGGTGGATTGGATAAGAGGGTAGGGCGAGCCACCTCAGGTCCACCGTTTGATATAATATCATATGAACGGTCACCTCAACAGGAAGAAGCATCGTAAGTAGTAAGGTCTTTTCTTACCGAATGTTAACATGTCTAGTGGGTACCAAACTAACTCGTTACTATTTTCCAAGCAAGACTGCGGGATAATTGTGTGCTTCCATATAGAGAATATATTCAACAATAATGAGTTTCAGGAACAATTTCCCTTGGAAGAAGTGAGACGATACAGAGCAAAATTAGTTAATAAATTCCTCCAGGATTTCACTCTTCCCAGCTGAAGTTGATTAACATGCACATATATAACAATAAAGTTGGTTATTATGCACATATGTAAAACTAAATTCATGTTAAACCATTGTCTTAATATTTAAATTCAAGTGTATGTATAACTCAATTGTAAATGTAATTCTTCTGTACAGATTAATCCTATATCCAGTTTATGTTAGCACTCAGACATTAGGTTGCCATGTGAATTACTCGCACACGTGTTGATGTTACTATTTTTTAACGGATACCCCTCCCATCCAATTGTGCGAAACTATTATCAAAACCTACCACCAATGTTTGTATGAATGAAGGACAATCTTTGAATAGTCATCAGCGATGAACATGCATCTCTCACACGCACACGGGCCAGTTCCCTGGGTGTTAATGTTTTCGTCCAAAACAGTAACATCGCATAGACTGTATTTTTCTTGCTTCTCATCATGAGAGTGACTTGTCAAGAGACATGCACAACCACTCAGACGCAGGACTGAGCATCTGCTTGGATGTTACTGTTTTATCCCAAAACAGTAACATCACACATGAACACGTTTCTTGGACATAATGAGGATGGGACCTACCACCAATGATGTGAATGATAACCTAGACCCGCCCTCCAGCCAACCATAACCTCCAGGGCTCAATTCCCATCAGCCTCGATGATGTTACTGTTTTGTCCCAAAATAGTAACATCTCACATGAACACGTTTCTTGGACATAATGAGGATGGGAACCTGCCAGGCAACTTGAATGATAACCTAGACCCGCCCTCCGGCCAACCATAACCTCCAGGGCTCAATACCCAGCAGCCTGGGCGATGTTACTGTTTTATCCCAAAATAGTAACATCGCACATGAACACGTTTCTTGGACATAATGAGGATGGGACCTACCACCAATGACGTGAATGATAACCTAGACCCGCCCTCCAGCCAACCATAACCTCCAGGGCTCAATTCCCAGCAGCCTTGATGATGTTACTGTTTTGTCCCAAAACAGTAACATCTCACATGAACATGTTTCTTGGACATAATGAGGATGGGAACCTGCCAGGCGACTTGAATGATAACCTAGACCCGCCCTCCGACCAACCATAACCTCCAGGGCTCAATACCCAGCAGCCTGGGAGATGTTACTGTTTTGTCCCAAAACAATAACATCGCACATGAACACGTTTCTTGGACATAATGAGGACAGGAACTTGTCAAGTGACGTGAATGACAACCTAGACCCGCCCCCCAGCCAACCATAACCTCCAGGGCTCACTTCCCAGCACCCTCGTTGATGTTACTGTTTTCGCCAAAAACAGTAACATCACATATGAACTAAGTTTCTTGGACATAATCAGGATAGGAACTTGTCAAGCGACGTGAATAACCACCCGCACCTGCCCTCCAGCCCATCATAACCTCCAGGACTCAATACCCATCAGCCTGGACGATGTTACTGTTTTCGTCCAAAACAGTAACATCGCATAGACTGTATTTTTCTTGCTTCTCATCCTGAGAGGGACTCGTCAAGTGACATGCACAACCACTCAGACGTAGGACTGAGCAGCCTCTTGGATGTTACTGTTTTCGCCCAAAACAGTAACATCCAAGATAATATGTAACCAGTAGTGTTCGATGATGCACGAAAAGGACTGAGCTGTACTACAGGAGTATCAATGGAATTGCCATGAGAAAAAAAAAGGAAATGTATTGTTATATTCAGCCACATCATCTAATACATTATGTGATCCGATGTCAGTGTCCAAAAAATAGGTGCACATACAGAAGTTCAATAACATAGATACAATTTAGTGAGTGTCTTGGCTTCTATTGACTACTACTTTTCTAGAACTTCACTGATCTGGAAGTAACAAACCATGCACATAAGCAGATCTGTACTCCTCTGGAAGGCTAAAAAAGAAATCAACTTCTAGGGGGTTGAGAGCAATCTTCCTTGCCGCAGTTATAACTTGGGTAGGAGTTAACCCATCAATCTTCATAATCTCACTTGTCACTTGCATCCTTCTCCCTGCAGAATCAGATTCATGTTGGAAACAAGAAGCCAAGCGGCCTATATGTTTACTTGCATCCTCCATCACATCACTCATCCGTGCAAATCTAGAAGAGAATTCTCTCAGAACTTCTGAATTTTCTATCTTTGCCTTCTTTGACCTACGGTTTACTGGCGTGGTTGAGGAAGAAGTTCCCATTGGGGCACATGGAGGGACTGGGTAAGTGTCATTCGCGGAAAAGGCAGGAACATTTTCTTCTTGCTCTTCTTCTTCTCTGTCCCTTACTTCATCTTCTATCCCCTCTAATGCATCTTGTGGATTTACAGCCTCGTCTCCAATGACTCTATCCTTCCCAAATATTTTGGCTAAATCATCAAAAAATGGAAATGGCTTGTTTCTTAAACCCACGACATTTTTGTGGCTCTAGCATAAAAGAAAGGAAAACATAATGAGAGAAGATAAAACTTTAAAAGCTGTCACCAATAAATAGAAATATACACAATTACACTTATGTGCATAGAAGAAAAGGTATAATATAAAATATTACCTTCACCCATTCATCCCACACTGGCTTTGAGCAAGTTACGAACTTCTCTTCATCATTCCATCCAAATCCGCTGGCAGCTGGACCAAGCATCTCCGCAATAGCATTATATTGATTCTTCAAATACTTGATACGGGACTCGATGTGTGGCTTAGCCTTCATACCACACCCAGGAATCTTTTGATCCATAAGTTGTTCCAACCTGTTATAAGCACCATTCTTGAACTGGCCATTATCCGTTTTCCAACCACCCAACTCCACAAGATCCATCATTGCACTAATTAGTGCACGATCCTCAGCGCTTCTCCATCTTGTGCATCCTCTAGATGGGTTCGCACCCTCACCACCTTGGTTGGCATTTCTCTGAGCTTTTGGTTGACTCATCTGTGAAGAACAAAAGATAGAAAGAGAGGAAACATAGGAATTCGTTAGAGCGGCATTCTGCACATGATTTAGCAATTTAGGATGATCACACCACCAGTTCAATAAAATTTTTTTGTCATTACTCCCATCTTATTACAAATTCAGATAAAAATAATACAAGAATAAAGTGTATATTGTCTACCAATCCATAAATGCAATACAAGTGAAACACGCTACATAGTTTTAGCTAAACCCTGTTCAATGGTGTGGTGTCATGTAACCATGCATTGTACATCTCATTGGCAAGATCATGTCTGAAGGTAGTCCATGCAGCACTAGATTCCATAATCCCAATATTAAGTTCACCATTGTCTTTTTCCTCACCATCCACAAGCAAGGGCTCCATGGGATCCACACACATGTATGTTTGAATGAAATTATGCATCAATGCGCAAGCCAAGATAATTCTACCCACAGTTTTCCTAGGGTACCAAGTTGTACATCTTAAAATACTCCATCTCATTTTTAATAATCCAAAGCACCTCTCGATAATATTCCTTGCTTGCGAATGCTTCATATTAAAATATTCCTAAGCAGATACAGGTTGCGCACCACTCTTCCACACACTTAGATGATATCTCTGGCCTCTAAATGGTGTTAGAAAACCCTCACAATTCATGTATCCGGCTTCACACAAATAGTGGTTGCCTATAATTAACTAACATAAGTGTTAGGTACTTTCATAATCCCAATATTAAGTTCACCATTGTCTTTTTCCTCACCATCCACAAGCAAGGGCTCCATGGGATCCACACACATATATGTTCGAATGAAATTATGCATCAATGCGCAAGCCAAGATAATTCTACCCACGGTTTTCCTAGGGTACTAAGTTGTACATCTTAAAATACTCCATCTCATTTTTAATAATCCAAAGCACCTCTCGATAATATTCCTTGCTTGTGAATGCTTCATATTAAAATATTCCTAAGCAGATACAGGTTGCGCACCACTCTTCCACACACTTAGATGATATCTCTGGCCTCTAAATGGTGTTAGAAAACCCTCACAATTCATGTATCCGGCTTCACACAAATAATAGTTGCCTATAATTAACAAACATAAGTATTAGGTACTTTCATCTCAAATAAGCTCCTTGGTTCAGATTGAGTAATGTCAAGGTACCTATGGTGTTACCTTGTAGAACTTGCAAAGCATTTTTTCTAGAAAGTGCATCTCGAAGCACTCTATTCCTGAATCTAGCTTTATCTTTATCCCCAACATGAACCTTAATATGAGTTCCATCCAAAGCACCTAAGCAATTCTGCAGTGTGTATATATATAACTTGTTAATAGATACTGTATATATTTATAAATATTTACGCATTTATCTAATCTTCCTAGAAATTCTAACTTACCTTAAACCATTTCCACCTCTCATCTTGGCAATTCTCAGTCACTGGCTCAGGTTTCTTTAGTAGAATATCATGGCATCTAAGGACAGCGAGGAGAACTGAATTGAAGTGCCTAGATATTGTCTTACCACTTCTCCTAAAGTACAATTGAGTTCTTCGATTTTTTGTGTCATGAGAAAGTGTGAATAGAAATAAAGCAACCATCTCCTCTAAACTAGTATTCCTATTTCCTTGTAATTTACCGACATCTCTAAGCATATCACATAACTTAGAAAAATAGGCTCTATTCATCCTAAGGTTGTCCAAGCATGCTAAGTCACTTTCTTGAATCATTGGCCTGAGATTCAAAATCCTAGCGTAATATCTTTCTTCAACACAACTGTCAAATATATAGGACATAGGCTGAGGCAATCTAATGTTCAAAAAAGACAAAAGATACAAGAATTCAGAAATAGCCTCCAAAATCATGAGCATCATCTGTGTGTATAATGCAATACATGTAGTAGCAATCTTCTTCTTTTTACTCAACGGTAAGCGAGCCATAACTGTATGACATAGGCAAATTACATGCAAGAATGTTATAAGTTAGAAGAGCAATAAAAAAATGGTCAGCCACTCTGAGTAATTTGAATGCAACAAATACTATTCATCTTTTTCAAGGTAGTTAACAGGCAAACAACAACGATATCATATCCAGAACCTCTTAGAAGCTCTGCCGTCGTGGTTGGATTAAACATACCAGTTTGCTAAATCATAAGCACACCCTTTTTTGTCAAATTTCACAACAAGAGGAAATATAACGAGCAATGTCATCAAGGCTTACCAGAAATCGCTAGTGCCGTTGCCCGGAACTGTTGCTAGGGTTTAGGGGAGATGACAGAAGCTCGAGAATTAGAAATCGCTACTACCGTTGCCGGAGACTGCTGCTAGGGTTGAGAGGCGACGGGAGATGCTTGACAAATAAAAAGGCATACAGGAAGAAGTGAATCCTGATATTCAAATTACAAGGGCAAAATTGGTATTAAGTAATTTTAACAAGGTCATTCTTGTCTATAAATTAGTTGAAAACACAGCCAATAAAACTTACCGAGGGGGGTGGGTAAGTGACCTCCTGCGTTTTATGGGAAATACAAGTTCCCGGGAAAATCCATTTCCTCTCATTTGGGCAACCAAACAATTCTGGGGTCGTTTATTTCCTGGGAAGTCCAGTTTCTCACGTTATTGCTGCGAACCAAACGACCCATTAATGTCTTCATTGCTTGCTTGAGCATAGCTTCAAGCATTGGAATTCAACAGTGATAAAGGTTAAATCTTGCGCCATGGAGATCGAAGTCTTGAGAAGTAGAATCCCTATCATTCCTTGATGCTTCCCTACATTGGATGCGGACCAGCGACTGGCAATAAAAATGGTGGTAGGTCTTTGAACTATGGTCAGATGGCATTGATTGGTTCTATTTTGGATTTAAGGCATTCTTGTATTTTAGGTATTGAAAAATTTCTTACATTTAAACCAGCTCTCGTAGTAGAAAATCTATTAAGAACCAGCTTCAAGAGTTGCTTCAACTTACCTTCGTACATCTGCACTAGGGTAGGTCCCAATCACACGCCGGGTTCAAGGCTAACTTAAACGGTGAGATCTTTGAAAGCCCTTACTACTGCTCTACTCTTCGTCATGCCGAGCACTCTGCTGCTAAGGTTGCTTTTAATTCCCTCTCCAATTGGGTCGTCGCACTCCCTGCTAGAATTTTGGTGAGTATTTTTATTTTTAACTTTGTAACTATTTTTGGTGAGTTTACTTCGAATAGGGTTTCACTTATGTTTTTGAGAAGTTCTGATTTGGAAAGCTTTAATGTTGGTTGTTTTGTCACTGTCAGTTTTTACTTAATAAGGAAAATTAGGGAGAAATGAACCGTATGTTGTCCTGCACCGTGTTTAGTAACCTGTTCACTTGCTCTTTTCTGGTGTAGAAATCTTTCGCTCATAGGAGGCACCTATTTCAGGTTCTAACATTGGGTCTCTGTTCCAAGGAATTACAAATAGTAACCCTCACATGAACAGAGTATTATGACATTCTATTTGGATTTTTGAATTTTTCATCTGTATGTATGTTAGTGGAATAGGTTATGCACCATTGGAGAGTAAGAATGCTTCCTTCGACTAGGGCCTAAGTGTTACATGCCAGTTTCTGTTATTTAAATCTACATGCCAGGTAACTTTCCAATGGCGAATTATTGGTGATCGGTTATATTGATTTATCATAACTAGTAAGTAATGGACATTAAAGAATCCTGTTTGGGCAATAAATGATTAGTCAGTGGGATCATTGCTTGACATAGTTGTATTTGAATGATAAAATTGCTGACAATGATATGATAGCAAAATTTCTTAGCATTATTGATTATAATTTTTTCCTATATATGATTTAATTTAGTCGATGATTAATAATAAATTAGTTTTTTTTTATTGATTGATATTTATTTGTATGTATGCAGATACTTTTTAAACATCCTCCCAAAAAGAAGCCAATGATGGGCATGAAAGATTTAGCCTCGTTTTGCTTTCTTGTTTGTGTCAAGTTCTGATTGATGTATTTCCCATTATGAAAATCTAACATGTACTTTATCTCTCCTACTTGTTGCTCTGTGTTTAATGTCTGTTATTGTTGCTTGGTGATGATGTTGGCTTCCCTTCCACAAACATTTTCATTTAATAAATGTTAATTTATAGGTAGAATTGTTGGAGAGGACTCCATCTCTAAGTGATCTAAAATAAATTTGTCTATGAGTTGGTATGTTCATTAATCATCAAGCATTTTCTCTATATAGCATTTATTCCTAGTCTCCTGAGATTTGATTTATGAGACAAGGTTTTGGTGGTGAATTAATATGATATAATTGTATAATTTTATACTTGGTCCAAGTACTAAGGCATACATATGTAAAGAAATATTTAAGTATCTTTGTCTCTCTTTTTAATCTCATAATTGTATCTTTTATGCCTTTTTCTTCCACATTCTATCCTTTATAGGCAGAGCAAACATGTTTCAGAGATAAAAAATAATGGTAGCATATTTCTTTTGCTTTTTCATTTTTTAAAGGAAAATCTTATCTAGCTTTGGGATGGTCGAATAGATCTTAGTTAATTGTGGCATTAACCCATCTCTTATTTTGACTTTTTAAGTTCCTGTTTAGGTAGATAAGCATTCACTACTTCCGGCCACTAATTTTCCATTTGGTTATCAATTGTAGGAGCATTTAGGCAGAGATGATGTATCATTTTGATTCTCACCTAAGGTAACTTGTCTATTGATGCCATCTGTGAAGTTTAACGTGTTAGCCTTTTATATTATTTGACCCTTGTTTCAATTTTTTGGAAATATTTAAGTTGTTTGTATTTTGATTCAAACATGCACGCTTATCCTATTCAAGATTGTGAATATCTACAAAATCTGCACATGATTTGTTTCAAATTTCTTTTTCTTGGTATTTTGGAGAGGGTGTGGGCTTGTGGGTGGGTAACAATATTTGTTAGAGATACATTCTTGGCAACTTAGTAGTTCAATGGAAAAAAACTTAACAAGCATTTGCTTACAGATAGTACACAAAGTTTAGAACATTTGAGCTGTCAAAGAACATCGTAATTTGACACTAGTAATGTAAAAGCCTAGGCATTAATACCAGCAATATTTACTATAGTTTTGATCTGTTGCCATAATATGCATTCTGGATGTGTATATGTTTACTAGTTGGTTAAGTGTTGGGTTGTGTACAATTTTTTTTTCTTTTTAAGCATTGTGTTCAAACCTGTGAAGCATGTTTAATTTCATTTAATTGTTATTCTTTTATTTTTAGTAGTGTGAAAAGCAGATTGTGAAGCAAGGATATGTGGTTGGTGAAACAAATTGCAAATGCTTTTTTTATGTCTTGAGCAGGCAGCAAATAACGGAACACTTTATGGAGTTTGCTTGCATGTTCATGAAATTGTCAAGTGACCCCCTGGTATTTTGGCAGTAACTGACTTGACAATATTTTTTACTTCTGTGCTTGAAATTTACTGCCATTACAATTGAATTTGTAACACAGTTGTATAATTTTGCCTCTAATTTTGATCCATTTTGAAATGATGCAGGGTGTTTTATTTGCTTCAATGTAATCTCTTGTTCCCATGATCCATCCATTCCAATGGCAAAGTTTATTGCTTCCTATGAGTTTATTATATGCTATGTTCTTTTGAGTTTTGTATAGTACTAGAATTGGATATGCAGAGAGTAAGAACCATGCAAACCCTCGAAATAACCATTATTGAATATCTGTCACAAGATAAACTGTAGATAATAAAGTTAATTTCTTATTTTTTATGTGTGCTCTTCCTAGATTTGAATAGGTCCTATACATAACTGTGTCTACTCCACGCAGGATACGCACTTAGTTCTATTGAAGGGCCAGTCGAAATAGAATTTTCTTATCTTCCCATAACTAGCCAAGCAAAAATTAGTTTTGTTTCGATGTTGTGCTTTTTATCACTATATAGTGATATAATAGTGAAATGTATACTCTCTAAATGTACGGAAAATTTATGAGGATTGATTTTATAATATTTATAAAATTTTGTAAGCATTTAATAATTTTTTTAATAGGACTTCGCACCAAAAATTTGTGTCAATTATTTTTTTTTTTTAATTTCAAAATTTTGGGATGGCTAAAATTGTGGGAAATTTAGGATTTTTTAAATTTCTCAAAAATTTGACGCGGCTAAACTCCGCGTGAAAAATCTGTGGGAAACGCCGTCGGAAAGGATTTCCCACCCCCATGCCCACGGCATGATTTCCCGCCTGAAAGTCCGCGGGAAATCTGAAGACCGCATGAAATCAAAAAATCCCGCATCAAATCCTTGGGAAATTTGCAGGAAAAGTCGCCCCAAATGTGATACATTGCTGTAGTGAATTCCCCTCTAATTAATAGTGAGGATCACCTGTAGGGATTTGAAAGCTAGTAACATACTGCTTGATGCGGCCATGAATCTTAAAATTTCTAATTTTGGAATGGCAAGGATTTTAGTCATAATTTGATGGCCAATAGTCATTGAATTGTTGAAAACTAGTAAGTGTGAAAAATTTTAAAGATGAATGATATGTTTGATTTTGTATCTAGGATTTAGTTACTATTACAAATATTTCTTATTTCTTACTAATAGGCTTTCATTTACAATTATACTAGTGAATACATGTCTCTTGAATATAGTTTTCAAGGCATTTTCTTTATGAAGTTAGATATTTTTAGTTTTGGAGTCCTAGTGCATGAAATATTGAGTAGGAGAAACAATACTGGCTTTCATGATATTGATGGACCATTGAGTCTTTTAGATATTTGACTTTACCATAACTTATTATTTGTCTCTCTATTATTATATACCACTTTAAAATTTATTAAATTGAATGAATTAATGGCAGGCATGGAAATTGTGGCTTGAAGTTAATGGATCCAATCCTAAAAGATTTTCTTTCAACATAAGAATTTCTTAGATTTATTCATATGGGTCTCTTGTGCATGGAGGATTCCGCAGCAAATAGACCAACTATCTTAGAAATCATCTCAATGATGACAAATCAAAGCATTGTTTTTGTCTTCCATGAAAAAGCTTACATATCTAAATTTAAATAGTGTCATCAAAGATAATCCTCAAATGAATGAGATGGAACATCATTTATTGAATATTGTATCTATTTGACTTTTAATGGAAGATAAAGCTATGTATTCTAAGATGAACATAAAGTAAATGTATTTTAGTATGATTGTATGCGCTGTCAACTTTTATAAAATCATATGTACAATTTGACTTAACATTTAAAATATTTTCATTAATTTTCAAATTTTATCCCTCACAAATTATCAAATCCTGGTTCCATAGCTGTCTAGATCATGGGAATGCATCTTATCCATTTAAATTTGCTTTGGTTGGAGAGATAAGAATCTAGACATGGTATTTTTGAGCAATAATTGTATATAAGGTTTTTAGAGGATTTAATTCAAGTCCTTTTAATGACATTCCTTTGTTGTATGTATATATTCACTCTTTTGCTCTTATATATATTTTTTCTACAACTTCTCCAAAGGCTGTGATCATTAAGAAAATTAAAATTCTGTTTTACGCAAGTAACCGATAAACTAACTGATAATTGAGAAGTTAGTTAGTAATCGATAAGTGAACTAATAGTTGATAAGTTAGTTAAAATATTTTATAAAATTAGTTATTGAATTAATTAAAATTGTAAAATGACATAAAATGATATATTAATAGAAATAAATATATAATTAAAATAATTTATATTAATCTAAAAATTGAATTATATTAATGCAATTAAAAGTTTAAAATAAAAATATAATATTTAATGTTTAATTAATTATATTTTATAAACATATATATTTATTTAATTTTATAATTTTTATTTTATTATTTATTATAAAATTTTAATTACTTAAAATATAGTTGATTATATTTTATGATATTATTTATTTATATATAATTTTATATATTTATAATTTAAAAATTAGGATATAATTATGTTAAAATTAAATTAATTATATTTTATAAAAATTATTTAAATTTATATTACAAAGGTTATGTGTTGTAAATTAATAAAAAGAATAAGAATAGATTTAGAAAGAATTTGAAGAAGTAGTAGCTTATAAACTATAAGTTATTCTAAATAACTTATTAAATCAAAACTTATAAAATATTTTAGGTAGTTTATAAATGAATGCGAGAAATATTTCTAGAAGTTAGTTTATAGATTATTGACTAAGTAAATATCTTATAAGCTAACTTATTTGTTGCACAAAATGAAATCCAAGCACAACGGGCTTTCCAACTTGAATAAAAATGACATACCTCTTTTAAAAATGATAAATATAGCAAAAATATTAGCCAAACAATATGACGCTAAAATTTGTAGATAAAAACTCGTCATTATTGTGTAATAAATCGCACTATTTTTTGATAGCAATGATATTATCTTTAATGCACAATATTTGAGAATTTTATCCTTTTCTCCGGTTTCCCTAACTATCGTCACCCTTTTTGCCGTCAAGTTTGGTGGTTTGATAAGAAGAAGAAGAAGAAAAAGATGATGATGATGCCTTCAAAGTTAACTAAAAAATGACAATTTTTTTACTGTTGATTTATATTAAAAGTTAACTAATTATATCTCCGTGACACGCATGGATTTCTCCCCCCCCCCGCCCCCTCTCAAAGTACGAGATTAGAGAACAATATTAGTATAAAATTTGATCCATTATTAGGTTTAAATTTGATCCATTATTAGTATAAAATTTTTCATATCATTTATAAAATTTGATCCATTATTAGTATAAAATTTTTCATATCATTTATAAAAAGATAACACTTCATTAATGAACAATATTAGATAATAATTTTTATTGACAATAAAAAATTCTAATAATTTTTTGATAATACGATAACACATGGTAGATAATAATACAAAATTGGTTTATACTGGTAATAGATTAAATTTAAATCCTTAATTTTATTATCAAATTTTTATGATATTCTATCAAAGCATAAAATACTAAATTTTAGATTAAAATCTATACTCATTGTATTAGTTATATGCACCCCTTCGTAGAGATGAAAACTTGCGTTGTGGTATTTTTTTTTAAAACTCTCTTTTAATTTTGAAATGATTATATTTTATCTCTATCAACTCAAAATCATCATTAAAAAAATTAAATTAAGGGCATATACTATATGAAACTTTACGATTGGCATCGGTCATTCTTTTCGTTAACTATTTTATTTAATTATGGAGATTGTTAATTCCAAGGTAGAAGTTAATAATCTCCCATGTTTTAATTGGAAAAAAATTATACTATTAATCTAAAGATAATAAAATAATAAATAATTTTATGATTAATTTACCTCTTCCTTTAATCACATTAATTAATGAATTTATTTATTATGAAGATGAAAAAGAATAAATAGAGTTAATTTAAATATCTTAAATTTACATTTTTTATTTAAATAATTTAAAATTTTTTTTATTATTTTATTATTATTATTAAATTAATAATATATTTTTTTGTTCAAATAAAAGATTGAAATTTACTATTCTGCACATATGACAATAAAAGTTAACAATCACCGTTAGTAATCCCCTTTAATTATATTTTTATGCATTCTTTAAACAATTATCACAATGTCATCAATGTCATTTTTCGCATGATTGTTAGACCTTTCTGCATTATAAAATTAAGGGTAAATTACTTATACCTCCCCTAAAGTCTGGATTAAATACACATGTTTCCCCTTGATTTTCAAATTCTTACAGACCCATCCCTTGTAATAATTTTCACATAACAATTTCCCTCTTCTGTCAGTATTCCCTCAAAAAATCTCATTAAATGCTGACATCATCATCATTTTAATACCTATAATTCCCAAACTACCCATTACACAAAATATATAAAAATGAAATGAAAGATAATAACCGAACCTTAGTTTTTTTATTATAATTTTATATATTTATTTTATAATTTATGAATTTATAAAAAATAATTACAATTTTAATTATATTATAATTAAAAAAATTATATTAAATAAAAATTAAATATAATTATTTTTATTTTATTTATACATTTATTTTATGATAATTAATAATCATTAGTTGATATTAATGATGTTATCTTATGATCATTTATTACAGAAATACAAATCAAATTATAAGTTTAAGATAAAATAAGCAAGATGCATATAAACATTTAAATTTTTTGTTAATATATTAAGTTAATACTAAATATGAATTTTATTGATTCACAAAATTAGAACTAAATTGTGTAAAATATAATATGATATAATATAAATTTTTATAATACATTAAACTAAAATGAAATTAGGTGTGTTTGGAATATTATTAATGCTCATTTTGAACATTTTAGAATGGCAAATAGAATTCATAAGAATACATGGATATATAGAATAGGATCCTAGAGTGTAATAAAATTATGTTGTGATAAATAATAATGTAAAATTAATTTACATTAATAATGAATGAATCAAATTTATATCCTATTTGATGTTTGTAGATTAAATCTATAAATTATATAAAATATAAAAAATTATTTATAAAAATAATTTGACAATGGCATCTTTTCTAAAATTTTGAATTTAACAAGATAAGATTTTAATTGAATTCTTTTCATGAAAAATTCGATTACAACGAATTAGAGTATTATGTAATTTACCAAATTATATATAAACTTTGTATTAATTAAAAAGATTTGAATTTGATTCATTTACAATATAATTAATTTTTTTATTATCATTCATTTATGTATTATCATATCAATAAAAAAATTTGATAAATTTTTTTTTACAATTGTTAAAACATTTTTTATTATTATATTTTTTAATGATGTGTCTTTTACTCATTACTAATAGTGTAAGATATTTTACACTAATGGTGAATTAAATTTGAACTCTAATTAAATTATTTTAATTTTATATCTAACAATTCACATATAAAACTATTAAATCCAACTAAATTGTAAATTGTTAAAATTATATTCTTTTATTTAGATTTAACTATTATTCATTGTTACTATATATATTAATTTTATACTATTATTTTATTTATGCATTACTACATTAATAAAAACACTTAAGATTCTCTTAA
Organism: Sindora glabra; assembly: GCA_020226215.1. Lineage (NCBI taxonomy): Eukaryota > Viridiplantae > Streptophyta > Magnoliopsida > Fabales > Fabaceae > Sindora > Sindora glabra. The sequence goes on along the minus strand of CM035225.1, from coordinate 117,541,581 downwards.
TGTTAGCAAAAAAGCTAGTATTAATTTTTTTAATTATGTATATCATCTTATTTATTAATAATGGAAGAAATTTTGCTGGATTAAATTTAAAATTTTAAAATTTTCAATTTTTAATAATATGATTATAAATTTAATCTATTATTAGTATAAATTAATTTTATATTATTATATAAAGAAAAAGAAATGAGGAGAGAAAAAGAGAATTAAAACTGACCTGTTAAGCAAAGAGTGTGTTGAAACAGTAATAATACTAAAAAGTGGATATAGAAAAAAATAAAGACGTCTTTATTAATCTAAAGCCCATGGGGCTATTTTTGTCAATAAATAATGCCCTTCCCTTCCGTCAACTTTATGGGGGTGATTACCAAAATTGAAAATAGAGGGGTATGGAGTGTAATTACCTTAAACTTGAAGGGAGGTGAGTGTACTTTACTCTAAAATTAATGTAAAAGAAAATAGATATATAATTTTTTAAATAAATACATAAAATTAAAAATGAGTTTAATATTATTTGGAAAAATGACATGACAAGCCATATATAAAATACTTGTTTAAAAAATTATTTAAAAAATTAAGAAATGAAATAAAAAGTCAATTTAGTGAGTTATAACTGTTAATTAAAATTTTATATAGTTTAGAACTTCGTTACAATTTACAAGTTTTTAAATTTTATGATAATAAAATTGAATGAACCCAAATTAAAGAGTTCCTGTTTCCTCTTTTCTGTTATAATTTATATTTTCCTGTTATAAAATATTAGAAGGAGAGGTATTGCAGCGTTTGCCGTGACTCATTATGATGGATTTCAAGCTTACTTGGGCCTGCTTGCACTACCGTATTTTGAAGGCAGACTTAGAAAGTCTCCGACGAAACACGCTTTAAATTCTCTCCTAAAAAAAGCTGAACCACATAGAATAAAGACATAATTTAATTTTAATTATTTTTCTCCTAAGAATTTCACCGACACAAATACAACTTTAACGTGACCTTTACCCACCTACCGTCGGCTTGGTGCAAAACGTGTAAGTTAGAAGACTGCTATTCCGGATGCAAGAAAAGCTACACGAAAGGAAGAAAGCAAGTGCTGGTATTTTAACGGTATAGCTGAATTCGTTGTTAGTTTAAACATTTTATTTTTATTATATTTAAAATTAAAATTCAAAATTATATATATTAAATAAATTATTAATTTTACCATTAAAAAAGGGTAAGCTCTTATAATCTAAAAATAAGATTAAAAAAAGAAGAAAAATGTCTTGAAAACTCCACTCAACATGTATCGTACCATCATATCATATCATATCATATCATATATAAAATTATAAAGTATCTTAGCATTTGGCCTGGCCCCCGCACTATTTAAATGAAAAAAATGCAGCACGCTGAAAGTGCACCTGAGGACATAATAACCGGGTAAGTGACGAAGAATTAAAGCCAAGAATCACAAGAGTAAACTAACTATTAGTAATGAAGATATTTTCTAGATTAAGCTACACCTCTTGCATAATATTTTATGCGTAAATTCTTTGTATATTTTAAAAGATATAATTAGAATATGTAAACTACAAATATTATGTAAAAAAAATTCTTCAATTATTTCTCCTTCCACATTTTAATGATAAAAAGAAAGTTTTGTAATTATTTTTTAGCATATAGGGTTGCATAAATATTTACTTTTCAAAATTACTTTTATATTTAAAAATATTTTTAACATAAAATTTAAAAATGATAATTTATATTTTGAAAGTTAGTATTTAAATATTATCAAATATAATTATTACTTTATAATTAATTTTTAAACTAATTGCTTATGATTAATCATATTCAAAATTAATTTTTTTATTGTACAAAACAACTTTAAAAAATAGTTTATCGTATGACATTTTGAGTCCTTTTGTTTTTTATGGGTACGATTTTTTTAAAATTTGTTTAACCTAATAATACATATAACTTAAAAAAATATTTTTTTTAATTTTTTAAAATTGTTGATAAAACTTTTAAATTTGGGAGAAATATAAAAGATTGAAATAAGGTTCATATGTAGCACATTCAAAGAAGATGAATTTACGAATAAATTCTTAAATTTATAGGAAAACATAATAATTTTAATAGAAATGTTTTTTTATCCGAAATATAATTATTGGATGTAGTAATAAGTATGGCTCATTTAAATAAATTATTTCTAATACTTATACATGCATAAAAGAAAAATTATAATAAGAATCATCTTAATACAAAATTTTACTTGAAATTTTTAAGTTATATATTTTATTAAAAATAATCTTATAACAAGATTGTACCTGTAAAAAATAAAATTACTCAAAATAGAATAGAATAAAATATTTTAAAGTGGTTTTGTATAATTGTGAAAAAATTATTTGAATATAATTGATTATGAATAATTAGTTTGAAAAAATTGATTATAAAATTTTATATTTGATAATATTTAAATATTAAATTTAAAACTAAAAATTATTATTTCTAATATTCATTTTAAAATTAATTTTAGAAATAGAAGTAATTTTGAAAAGTTAATTTTATGTAATCAAACCCGTTAAAAAATTGTAAAAACATCATTCTACCATTAAGATTTAGAATGAGAGATAATAGATTGAATTTTCTGTACAATATGCATAGTTTAAATATTTTAATTGTATCTTTTAAAAGATTAGAAGTTTTTTGTACATGAAATATAATATAAAATATTATATATATTTTAACCTTTCAAAACATTACTTTTTTTTTTATATGAAATGAGTTTTGTATGTTATTGAAATTTATTTATATTTAAGACAAGTGTTATCTTGACAAGAGTGTCTTTTTCTTGGGTTAACAGGGAACATTAAAAGAAGCTACTTAACATACACTGATCTTGGCAATGTTCTGCCTGTTACATCATTCATCAAAGACAAAATTATATTAGACCGGGGAGGGGGAGGGTATAACATTTAACACATTGGGGCTATTTATAGCCTTCTTTTGCAACAAGGTTAGCCACAAAATTTGCCTCCCTATAAATACGTCTGACTTTAGGAGAATCTAATTTGAGAAGTAGATCCTTGCAGTCCTCTATCAAACTGTAAGCATCAACAACTTGAGTTAGCATTATGTAATAAAATATATACAACAGATAGAGTCTAATTCCACTATTATTAGGAGTAGATTTCTATTATATGTTAATGATAGAGATTTTGACAAGAGTGTCTCTTAAGAACTGATAATTTTTCTAAAATGAAAAAAAAAAAAAAAACTCGAGCAAACCGATTATTTCGCGAAGCGTACGCCAGCTGCCTTAACGTGAACTCACCGCAAACCATACACCAGCCACCGTACCCTGAGCTTGGTGTCAGCGTAGGAAAGAAGACTAAGCTACCCCTAAACGCGGGTAATGCTTCAAGGAAATAAGAATGCCAGCATTTTTCAATGAAAAAGAAAAGGCAAAGGCCTTAAAAGCTCCACTCACTTATGAAATTTCTCTTATTATCAGATTAAGAAAAATTCTTATTTTAATGGAGGAGAGATAAACTTATAAAATGTATAAAATATCATGAGTGTGAAACTTACATATTTTTTACATTAAGATTTATATATATTTATCTATCTTCTTTTAAAATAAGAAAATGCACTTTTTCAATAGTAAGTTAAAGTACAAGTTTGAACATTAGAGGTATCTTATATGACTTATTCTGAACATAAAAAAAGATTCAAAATGACAATGATGTTTAAACACATTATTTCTTTATTGAAAAATATGGAGAGGTAAAGAAAATTGGACCAAATTTAGTGAAAGATGCAATAAATTATTTCTTTACTGAAAAATATGGAGAGGTAAAGATAATTGGACCAAATTTAGTGAAAGATGCAATAAATAGAGTTAAGGTCATTAAAAAAAGGTTATGTGCAACTCAGGATTAGCACAAGTCTTATACTGATACATGTGGATGTACGTTGGAGTTTAGGAAGGAAAATGTGTATCTCTAAAGGTGTTACCAATGAAAGAAGTAACACAATTTGATAAGAAAGGGAAGTTATCATGAAGATATGTCAAACCCTATCCAATAACAATGAAAATTGGTAAGGTGGCCTTATTAGCTAGATTTATGAGAAAGCATGAGAGCAATATGCCTTATATTTCATGTGTCAATGCTACAAATGTACATTTCTAATAAGTCTCACATACCAAAGGAGGAATTAGTGGAATTTGATCAGAAGCTAATTAATATAGAAAAACTAGTTTAGATAATTAAAAAAAAAGAAAAAAAGAGTTAGAAGTATAAATTGGTCAAATAAAAAATATTTTTTGAGAAATAAGTTAGAAAGTTAAGATCTAAAGAAGCGTGTACAATTAAAGTGATTTGGGAGAAATATGATAAGTAGGAAGTGACTTGGGAGGTGGAAATATATATGGAGGAAAAACATCCAGAATAGTTTGGCAAAACTCCTTAAAGTTTTTACACAAGATGTTGACAATTTTGTATTTTCCTTATCTTGTTAAAATTCAAGAACAAATTTTCTCTGAAGGGAAATTATAATATCTAGTAAAACAAAAAGTGTTTGTTAGTAGATAAATAGTAGAAATACTTATTGTTATTATTAGTAGAAGTACTTATTAGTTCTAGAAAAAAAAATCTTAGTGATACTTAGCATAGAAAAAAGATTTGTTAGGAATATTTAAGAAAAATCTTAAAAAATGGGAAGTATTCAAGATCTATGGTTGGTAAAGTTTGGAAGTAACTTAACATTTTCATTCAAGAGCATCCTAAAATAATTCTAAGATGGCAACATTATAATTTTTGGCACACAAATAAGAGCGCATGATTTCAAAGGAGAAGAGAGAGAAAATAACTTAATTTAAAGGCATTAAGTAATTCTAAAAAGAATTTAATAATTTAAGATTAATTAAATAAATGGAAATCGTTGAGTAGGATAAAATATTAATATTTTAATCATTTGCTTGATGAGCAAGGTTAGGAAGGTTAGTCATCAAAGTGGATGGGGATTAAGTAGAATATTCTTAGGCATCATGCTAAATAGATAAGATTAAGCAAACTAAGAAAGGTGAATTGGAATTGCTTTATTTAAAAGGGATCAAATTGTGTACATCATGGTCTTCCAAAGCCAACCAGATGATGTCATCCCTTGTTACTTGAAACCAATATAAGATTTCTCCTGTAAATAGCTAATTCTTCCTACTTTAACAGGAAACTCACAAGGAAAGAGGGAAATTAGAGATAGAAAATGCTATTTTGAGTGCTCTTACCATTTACTAGTAAGATTCTATTAGTTTTTTAGTGTTCTTGAAAGTTGATTAAAGATAGGAGCTCTCTTGATCTTTTTAGTAAAAGTGGAACCCTAAAAACCTTCATAAATCTTTCTTTTTCCATAGTTGCTTCTTTTTACTAATTTTATATTGCTTTGAATGCTACACTTTGAATATTATATGAAGGAAAATAAATTTTACAAGTCTCTTTGAATGGGTATAGATCCACTCCTTTTTTTATTAGTTTTCTTTCTTAGTTAGGTTTATAAGATGTATATGTGATTGTTATTGTTATATTAATGCTATGAAACTCATGATGGACTACTTGTAAATATATTTTCCTAAAATGACTTTGAAAGAAGTGGTTTTGAGAAAGATAATTTCAAATGATTCTTTAAAATAATAAAGTTTGAAAAAATGATTTTACATGAAAATGGAAAAAAAATTTGTAAGGGAGCATAAAGAAGTATTACACCTTAAAAATTTATAGGATATATTTTATTTATTTTAACTAGCAATTTTCCATATTTACTACTAATTAGGAAAGATTATGGAAAGAGTTAGGATAAATATTCAATTGCAAAAAATAGAGTTTTAATACAAAATAGGTGACTAAGTTGAAGGTAATGTTATATGAAATTAGCATTAAAATAGGATGCTTAGAGGAGATTTAAGAGTATCATTTTCCAAATTGCCTTTATAAACCTTAAAAATACCTAAAATGTCCTAACATTTATAAAAAAAATCCTAAATTTCCTTTTTTTTTAATTTTCTTTCTAAAGACTCTTGAATCACTTTCCCCCATAAGGCCATCTTCATTTCATCTCAATCTTGGCATTGTTGAGCAAATTTTGGAGATATCTTGCTCTTACTCTTATCAAATTAGGTATCCTCTTCTTTTAGCAAGATTTTCTCTCTAATTTCTTATGAAATAAGTAGTAAGGAGGATTTGGAATTTGAGACTCAAGCTTGATTAATTGTGTAGAATAGGATAATTAGCTTATCCTTATAGCTCTTCCAAATCAATCTCTTTCAATTTCCTTAATTTGAGGTAAGTAGATAATCTATTTACTCTTTTAGGTTTTTTTAATCTTTTTAAGCATGTTATAGTAATGATATGTGTGAGTGATCAATGATGATAAGTGGCACAAAATAAGGCTACATGGATGTGTAATAATTGAATTGAGAATCTTTATGTGTTATATATGTTGGATGATAACAAAGTTAGGAAAATGCTGAGTTTTTTCATGAAAATTAAAAATTATAAAGTTGGAATTGATTGTGAAATCGATTCTAGCATATAAAAGAATTCTAGGTTCTAAGAATCAATTTCACAATCAATTCATAACAAACCTTGAAATTGTTCAAGTGTGAATTGATTGTGCAATTGATTTACATTGCTAAAAGGAATCCTCGAGCATATGAGTTGATTGTACAATTGATTCATAGTGCCTTGTTTTCATGAATTGCTATTTTAAACACTATAATTTAGTTCCATAATGAAAGAATACTTCAAACATTGATAGTTATGCACTTCATTAGTAATTACCTCATTTATCTCATAATCATATAATTAGATGCATATGTTTGGATATTTGTGATGAATTATAGATTTCTTTCCTATATATGACATAAGATGAATGTTATAGTGATTATCATTTGAGAATCCAAATTAAATGAACATGAATAGTGTGGGGACAAAAGGAATAAGGTTGGATTTGTCATGATTTATATATTTAATAGGAGGAATAAGGTTGGGTTTGTCACAATTTATATATTTAATGGGAAGAATAATGTTAGGTTTGTAATGAATAATATGTTGTGAGACATAAGGTGTGTTATTTGATTCTATTTGTGAATTATGTATAAATTGAGATTGAATGATAATATGTAAATTGAGAATTTAGTATCAAATAGAATAGATAAGTAAATTATCTACTTATTGAGACTTAAAGTTTCACTATTATGTTTTTACTTGTTTTACAAATACTCAAGCCAAGGCTATAGTTTAAGAATAGAAGTATTTGAGCAACGATTGTTAACAACTAAGAAACTAGAGTTAGGTTCTATGGGTTATCAAGGAAATTATATAGACATATATATTAGAACTTTTAATTAACATCCATTCTAAATACTCTTTTGATAATGAAATATGTTTTTATAATTGTCACTATGTGATGATACCATGTTAGGTTTAAACAGGTTAGTGGATGCTAATAGCACTACAATAAATTAACACTTGTGCCACAAATTATGCCATGAAAATTTAAAAATAGTGGCAATTTTACCATTTGCCACAAAAATAAAAAAAATCAAACAAATATCCAAAAAACTAAAAAATTTATGTTATGGGAAAACTTTACCTATGATAAAATATCACTTGTGCCATAAACAAAGCTACGAAAACACAATCTCTATGGCAAAGATCACTTATACTATGAAAAAATTTTATCCACGATAAAATATCACTTATGCCACAAAACTAAGCTATAGGAACACATTCTTTGTGGTAAAGTATTACTTGTACTACGAAAAAACTTTACTCGTGACAAAATATTACTTATGCTACAAATTAAGTTATGAGAACATATTTCACATGACAAAGTATCATTTGTGCCATAAATTAAGTTACAAGTATGTATTTCTTGTGATAAAGTGTCACTTATTCTATCATGTAAGTTAAAAATTTTTATCTATAATAAGGTATTACTTATGCCATAAATTAATTCTATGAATAAAATCATAGTTAAATGTATTATTTTTAATAGCTATACATATAAAAAATATTATTTATAATAATTACAACATGTTATAATATGATAGACAATAAAAGATATAAATATTTATATATTATGCATGTTTAGTAAATAACTAATTCATCAATTAATCAACTGATTAATCCTATCAATCAAAATAAAAAAGCTATAGAACCTAATATTTTCAATCAACTTATTCATAAAATATATGTAAAAAGATAGAACTACCTTTAAATTATATAGTTATGTACTTTTGTTATTTTTCTTAAAATAATTGAAATAGGAGTTAAATCCAAAACCTTAAGATATGTAAGAAAAAATTCAATTGTTAAACTCCTAGGTATTTTTATTTATATATGTACCAAATTTAATATTTATTAGAATGTAACTATTTTTCTTAAATAATAAATAATTATTTAACATTCCATCAATTAAATTTATATAATAAAATTAATATACATAAATGAAATAAATATTATAATATATTAAAGATTGTATTAAATAATTATTCAAAGAATTTAAATTCTATACATATTAAAATTAAAAATTAATAGGATTTACATTTACATATATATAATACATACATATATAACAATTTTTTTAATTCATTATTTAGCCTAATTTTTAAAATATCAATTAAACAAAAAAATCATTCAAGGTATATAATATTATAAAATTTATTTTTTTATCACATCACAATATCTTTTTAAAATGCATTAACAAAAAAGATATATATATTATGTAAACATTAAAATTATTATATTATATATAAATAGTATAATTTATGAGATAAGTTATAATAAGTTTTATTACAGAAATATGCAATAACAAATTTTACATTCATTACTATAATATTAACAAAATTTTCATTAAAAAATTAAAAATAATAGTTATGTAAAATTATATATAATTTAATAATAATAAAATTATTATATTAAAAATTTTTAAGTAAATTATATTTCAGGGAGTGATATATAAAATAGTATAAATTTTTATTTTCATCTTTTATTAATTTTACTTGTATTAATTTTATTTCTCACATATATTTTTTAATAATTTCTTTCCTATTAAATAATAATTTAATTAATTTAGTCTATTCATTTCTAATTTTATTGATAGGTTAATGACTTTATAAATGGAAGAATAAAAATTAAATATAAATAACATATGAGAGAAGAAATTAATATAAAAAATTTATGAAGTTTTGAATAATTTAACTTATATTTGTGAATAATAAAAATATGTATTATTAATAAAAATTAAAATTAAATAATTTAAATTTTAATTAATAATTAAAATTTAAATATACATAATAGTTCAAAGTTATGATTTGTATGGATATTTATTTCATATAATTTAACCTTTATTGAAGGAGTTTTATAAAATTAAAAAAAATGTTTCAAAGATGTAAAAAATTTACTTTTATTTTGTAATAACTCAATTAATAATATTTAATAAAAATATTAATAAAAGGATAAAATTAACTAATTAATTATTTATGAGATATAAATTTGATATAAGATATTTACTAAAGATAAATTTGATATAAGCAAAATTAGTAATGAAACAAATGAAAATTTAGTTTATAAAAAATTTATTTTTAAAATAAAATCATAAAATATTTTAGCATTAGTGTATTTTTATTATATGTATTTATGTAATATTTTATTATTATATAATTAGTGTCACATAAGTGTAATTTTATTTTTAAAGTCAATTGATTAATTAAAACTTTATATAAAATGTATTGTATTACATTACTAAAGAAGCAAACTAGCACAATGATAAAGTATGACATTCATCAGTTTGGAGATTTAAGTTCGATTCTTGGTAAATACAATTTGTAATTTCTAAATAGATAAAGTTTGAATAATTTATTCTAACTAGATATGAGTCAAAAGCATTAACAAATTTCAGTAGATGTACAGATAAAATGATATGATAACACCTGATTAAATTAGTTAAATAATTAATTTAATTTAAATATATAAAAATTATTTTCACTAATTATATTAATTTTTATAATTATTTTATTTTATTTTATTGCCACGATTTTATTCGTGGCAATATGAGTTACTAGACACGAATATGCCTTTCTTACCACATTTGCACTTATGGCTAAAAGTATTTATTAACCACAACTGAACTTGTGGCAAAAAAAAAATCATTTACACTACAGGACCTTTTTTCCCATGGCAATTTCCTTGCCACGCTCACTTGTGCCACAGAACCATTCAACCAGTATTTCCATGGCTAAATAGCATAGCTATGGAAATTTTAATCTTGTGTTATGATTTTAACCATGGCACAAGTGTTAATTTATTGTAGTGTAGTAGGGTCCACGTTGGTCATGGAAGATGCTCCTGGGTTTCTTAACTTAAAATAGGCAAAATTTTTATTTTTGTAACAAAAAAATTGCTACACTATGTTTAAAATTAATTTAGAGATGATAGAATGCATAAATATTAACTTTTGAGAACAAAAATTGTTTTGAAAGAAGATAACAAGCTCTTAGGTTTCTTCTCTATTATGCATAGGAAAAAAAATTCTATTTTCCATGATAAAAACTAAACAAACACTAAAATACACTTTAATATGGATGTTTTAGAATGATTACTTTAAATTTTTCAAGCAAAAATCACTTTGAATCAAGCTTTACAAGCTCTTGAGTTCTTTGCTATATGGAGAAATTTTTTGTTTTTATGGTAAAAACTTATTACACTATATTCTAAACTATTTAAGTAATGCTTATTAGCATTTATATAATGAGTATGTAGGAAAAATATGTTTAAAATCACATATGAAAATTCATGATTTTATACTAAAAAACTATTTTCTAAATTAATGTTTTCAAGTAGTAAAAAATTTCCTACAAAATAGTTTTAACTAGAAAAGCATTTTGGTAGCTTGGGTAATTTGTTTTATGCTTAAAAGTGGTTGATAAATGATGTTATATTTTGGTCATGGCTTTGGATGATATTTTGACCTTATCTTGTTATGTGGAATGGGTTAGTGAAAGTTCTATATCAAGTAGGCTTTTGTGTCATATATGAAAATGTGGCTATATGTTAAATATTGGCTTAAATGCCATACATATTATTATTGGTTTAAATACCATTAGCTTGAATGTTGTATCTAACATTCTAACATAATTATGTGAATATTAGGCTTTGAGGAGAGTTTTGGGGATTGACCTGATGCTTTATATTCCATGTCACACAAAAAGTATAAGAACTTTAGGACTTGTTTAGTTCACATAGTAATTTTTTTAGCTCAAAATCTTTTAAGAAGACATCCCTTAATTACATTTTAACAAGATAGCCATGGTGACATTGAAAAACTAAACAAGATGTTAGTTTTAATTTTTTTTTTAGTTTTGATTTATGGTTATTCTTTTAATCATATCTTACAAAATATGAATTCTTTTATTGTGAAATTTGTTTCATATAATAATCAAGTAAAAAAAAATTCTATGGATAGATCATTTACTTAAAATGATTAAGGTATGAAAAAAATTATGACTTTTTCAAGTTGTTTAGGAATTAGTTCTTAACAATCCAAACTTTTTTACCTTTGTTCGTTGTTATAATATCTTGAAAGGTTACTTACACTATAATCACAAAATTAATTTCATTTGAAATTAGACTAAGATAATTTCCAACAATAGAAGGTTTGCTAAAAAGAAAATTGAATTAAAGAAGTTATAATATTTTGAATTTAAGTCAGGTCTAATAGAACTTTTAGTGTTAAGTTTTGATTCAAAAATCTAATGTCGTAACAGTTATGAATGATTAGTTCTCATTCTAAAGTTTTTCGATGATTAAAAGTTATTATAGACTTCTTATATATATGTTAAGAATCATTAAATATATCATATAAAAAGTCTAAACTTTATCATTTGACATCAACTATTCCTTCTTCTATTAAAATTTAGATTTGAGTTCCTCATCGTAAAATTCTTCTATTTTGGATGCTTTATTTGTTTCATATATATACTTTTTGAAAGTTTGCTTAAATTGTTCATTATCAAAATTTTTCTTGTGAGTGATAAAGGATGAGAAATTTTATTAAGTTTGTAAAATGGGTGAGATATCCCTTACGTCTTATTTAAGGGTTAGGCGCTCCATTTAATTTCTTGGAGAGGGTAATATATTCTTTATAAAAAGATGTTTTGCTTAAGGAAAAACTAAAATTTGTAAAACTTCTGAAGAGCCGTAAATCTTGAGGCACATAGTTAAATGTGGAGCTTGCAGATTCGAGAAGGTGGATGCATATAGAGTGAATTTTTTCGATGGAAGAATCATTATAAATGACGCCTGCAATTACTCTACCTTAAATCTTTAAATTCTGCACTTATTTGATTTTGCCTTGTTATTTGATATGACTATGACTATTGGTTGAGCTTTGATTTTATAGAAGTTATTTGTTTTATAGTTCTATGTATAATTAAATGTCATGAAATTTACCTCTTAATTGAATTAATAAAAAGAAAAAGAAGAGTATTTTTGTAAAAATTTTCAAAATTCGAAAAATGTTAAAAACCAATTTATCCCTTCTTACACATCAGAATCTTTCAAATATTTTAGCTGTGCTCTTTCTCAAATCTATGGATGCAATTTACCCTTTAGTTTACTTAATTAGTATTTCTTTTTAATTTTGACTTACTATTGATTTTTAACTCATTTAATAATGAAAAAGATTAAGATGCACCAATATGTATGGTGTACCACTGTTTAAAACCGTTAGATTTCATTTACTACATAGGTTGAATGAAATCTGGACTTTTAGATGAATTGGTGCACCATACATATTGGTGTACCAAAGTCCCTCCCTTCAATAATATTTATCATATTATATTATTATTGACTTGACTTGATTTCACATGTTAGCTTTACAAATTTTCTTAAAAAAGCCTTTCATATCTAATATATTTATGGAAATAAAAAAAATAAATGCAACTTTTTTAAGGGAAATTTTTTTATATTCTATTTCATTCAAAGAGATGATAATTGATAAGTTATGTAATTATATAAAAAGTATTTTATAAAATTAACTACTTAATAAATTAAAATTATAAAATAATATAAAATGATATATTAATAAAATAGATATATTAATTAAAATAATTAATATTTATCTAAAAATTAAATTATATTAATACAATGAAGATGTTCAAAATAAAAATATAATATTTAATATTTAACTAATTATAATTTATGAACTTATATATTTATTTACTTATATAATTTTTATTTTATTCTTACTTATAAAAAATTATAATTATTTAAAATATAATTAATTATATTTTATGATATTACTATTTATTTAAATATATATATTTATATATTTATAGTTTAAATCAAGATATAATTATATAAAAAATAAATTAATTATATTTTATAAAAAATAATATTTAGATTTAAGTTACGAAGAGTATGGGTTATAAATTAATAAAAGAATAATGATAAATTTAAAAAAAATTGAAGAAATAGTAACTTATAAGTTACAGGTTACTTAAGATAACCTATTAAATTAGAACCTTTTTTAATAAGATAATATGTGAAACACCTGTAAATACTAGTTTATAATTTATTAATCTTATTAATAAATTATAAGTTAGTTTATTTCTTTCACAAAATGAAACCGTAAGTTTCCCTAAAATTTTTATTGGAATTATAAAGACATCTATAATCAATTTCAAATCTTATATGAAATTATAAAGACATCTATAATTTATTAGAACCTTTTTTAATAAGATAATATGTGAAACACCTATAAATACTAGTTTATAATTTATTAACCATATTTATAAATTATAAGTTAGTTTATTTCTTCTGCAAAATAAAACCTTAAATTTCCCTAAAAATTTTATTGAAATTATAAAGACATCTAGAATTAATTTCAAATCTTATATGAATCTTGTCCGAAAATTTTAATATAAAGTGGTAAATTTAAAATTAAAATTGAGTTTTTCATCAATCTATTGTAGCCATTTGAGATTAATAAAAAATTATCTTTTATATGAAAATATACGTTGAATAACCGAATAGTTTGGTTTAAAATTTATGGTTATTCGTTTGCATTATTTTAACGAATCTGTAAACAAAATTTGAGAGGGTGAGCAAAATTCTTTCCTTGGAGTTATGCAAACTCAAAATATTCATCATTCCAGAGAAAAAAGTTGGTTTTTTCAGTAGCATGGCATCATGATTATTTCGTTAATCAAGACACATCAGTGACACTAAAATGCTTTACTTTTGCCTAAACAATAAGATTTTTATTTTTTATTTTTAAAAAAGATACCTTCAAAGGCAGCTTTATAAGATTCTGTCTTAATAGAAATGTTATACTAATATTTAAATAAATAAATAAATATGCATCATTGAACACTATTATTTCGTATGATCATATAGCAAACTCAGAAAGCAAAGAGAGGACACAAAAGCAAGCAACCAAAAATGGGTATGAAATGCATCATGTTGATGATGGCGTTGGTGTGTATGGTGGCAGATGCAGATTCACAACATAATTGCTCTGATGATCTGAGGCCATGCTATGGCTACGGAGACTCAGAGGATTCTCCACCATACGATTGCTGTAAGTCAATGAGAGAAGCAACTGCAAATCAGTTCATTTGCCTCTGCGGTCTTAATTCCTCGAATCCAAGTATTTCTTGGATGAATTTTACTCAGGCTCGCAGCCTCCGACGCCATTGCCATCTTGAAGATCTCAACCCCAGCAATTGCAAAGGTACTCGTGTTGTAGGCCTAGTTCATCAATTTCTAACTTTGGCACCAACTTGTTCCCAATTTAATGGTTTGAATTTCTAGTCATACGTACGTGAATAATTATGAACTTTCTTTACCATTATGGTAGTAACTATAGTATCTGTGTTTTTTTTTTTTAAATTTTTTGGGCAATTGACTATATTTATCTAATCCAATTACATCTTCCTCTCTAGAAGTGGTTTCCACTAGATAATCTACTTTGTCAAAATGAATAGGATTGAATGGCAGGGTGAGTTCACGGGATGACTTCATTGAAAGAAACAAGTCAACTACTCAAGTTTTTTTCATAATGAGTTTAATTTATGAGGCAGGGAAAGCCTTATTATGATGCATACTGACTTTGTCATTACGATGATACAGATATGGATACCCTCAAGCAAGGAGAGACACTCAGTTCCCCTAACTTCCTCGTGTCCACTGCACAGGTATTCACTTTAGGATTCTTCACCCCCCCCCCCCCCCCCCAAAGAAATACGGCTGGCAGGTTTTTAGCCATTTGGTACACGACCAATCCTACTAAATTAGTGTGGATAGCTAACAGAGTCAAACCTGTTCCAACTGATAGTTGTCTCGCCATTAATGGAACAGGCAACTTTGCAATATTTGGAAGTAGGGGCCATACACTTCTAAGCGAACCTCATCTAATGGATGCTGATACACAGTTGTTTCCCATATTTGAAACGTACCCAGGTACAACCACTGCTAACAGTAATTTAAGTGTAACTCTATCGGACAATGGCAATCTTGTTTTAGGAGTCGTCGATTCTGATGACTTTACTATTGAGACCTTGTGGCAAAGCTTTGATTATCCAACAGACACTCTTTTGCCTGACATGAAATCAGGCTTCTATTATAAAACCAAAAGGAAGTGTTACTCACTTCATGGTTGTCTGAAAGTAATCCGTCCTCTGGACCTTTCACTGTGGAATGGGATACCATGGAACATCAATTGGCCGTTTGGCAACGAGGTGTGAAAATTTGGACTAGTGGCAAGTTGAAGTATCACAGCTTTGACTATATTAATGGCAATGTCATACAAGATATAACATTGTTTGCTAGGAGCAATTCCATAGGGCAGTTCTTTATCTATAGTCCAAATAAAAATCTTATCAAGCATATTGTACAACGGCACACTAGCATTTTACGAGTACGAAAATATCTCCATGGATGAAAGATGGAATGGCATCCCATTACAGGAAAATTATTATGGTTATAACACAGATGGAGGATGTGTAGAATGGGCACAACCACAATGCAGAAGTGAGAGGCTAACATTTGAGTTAAGGTCTACACCCCAGTGGAGATGTTGATGAAGGCACTCCTTTGTTTAACGAAAGCCTTGGTCCTAGCGACTGTAGATCTATTTGCTGGAATAATTGTACATGCGCGGGATATTTGTACACAAATGAATCTGGTCAGTGCACCTGGTACATTGGAACAAAATTACAATTCAGACAAGATCCTTCCGGCTCAGAACCAGCTAAATATATTATCATTGGAAAGTCTTCGCCTAACAGTAAGTTTGCACATAGCAACTCAACTTATTAGGAACATCAATTATCTTTAGACTGATCTGCTTTCTTTCATCATTAGTAAGTTTGCAAATATATTATCTTTGGTAGGTCTTCGATCAATAATATCTGTAAATCTGTGCGTAACAACTCAAATTTTTAGGAACTTCAATTTTTAGATTGATCTGCCTTCCCCCTTACTTGTTTCATCCTCAGGTGTATGTATATACGAAATTAATAACAATGGATCAACTTTCCATGATAATCTTTCGAGAAGCTTAAGAATAAAGATACTGAGACATTTTCAACACAGTAAGGCAGGATAATTCACAAATTTTCGCCCAAACCAATTCATTTCTGTCATAGAATATATGAATGTGTTGACACTTAATTGTCCTCTGCAACCAAATAGGAGAAGGTGCACAAAATGCAAGAAAGAAGAAATGGGTGTGGATAGCAGTTATAGTTCCAATAATTTTGTTGTTAGCTTTCATAGTCATCATCATTTCTCTGAAGAAGAACCACAAAGGTACGTCAGATCTCGCTTCTACTTATAATGTTTTCATACAAAACTTGACAAAACTTGTATAGCTCTATATAAACAGGGAAAGGTAGAAAACAGCAAGACATACTTCAGTTGATGGCTTCTGATGGATTAAGCAATGCACCAGAGCCTGAATATGGTGATAACTTGAGTCAAGATTTAAAAGTGTTCACTGTTCAGCTTTGTGTCCATTATTAAAGCTACAAACAACTTTTCACCAGAGAATAAATTTGGAGAGGGTGGTTTTGGTCCCGTTTATAAGGTAAAACTTGATGGTGGGAGGGGCAAAAAGATATTGTTAGTCATCCTTCCAACCTAGTTGTTTGGTGATTAACTGATGACGAAGAAAATTTTGCTATAAAATGACAGGGAATTTTACCTAAGCAACAGGAAATAGCAGTGAAACGGCTATCCAGAAGTTCAGGGCGAGGATTAGAGGAGTTTAAGAATGAGATCAGACTCAGAGAAAAACTACAACACATGAATTTGGTACGGCTACTAGGCTGCTGCTTATATGGAGAGGAGAAAATGTTAATTTACGAGTATATGCCGAATAAAAGCTTGGACTCTTTCCTCTTTGGTTAGTAATACTTGCATCAATCTTTTTCCCTAAGACAAGGTTTGATATGTGTTTAGTTGAATTATGTATATAGCACGTATTCAAGTTTACGTCTTTTAAAATTTGATATGTGATATGACAAGAGTCTATCTTTGAAATGATACTTTGAAGATGAATATACAAGGTTTTAATGCAAGTCTTAAACTCCCATTATTTTTGTGATGGCATGAGTTGCACAAAGAGGACGAACTTCTAATTAGGCAGCATATGCTTCTAGTTCTAGTTCTTCATATGTTAAAACTCATCCTATATGTTTTTCATTAGAAATTAACCACCTACCTTGCAAGTCATTCTTTATATGAAGGAACCCATGTTTTAATTTAAACCTCATGAATGATTACTAGAAAGGTTGACTTGATTTTCAAATTGATATGGGCATTCTGCTATTTATTTTCAAATAGATGAATCTAAGAGAGGATTATTAGATTGGAGGAAATGAGTGATGATTATTGAAGGAATTGCACAAGGACTTGTTTATCTTCACCAACACTCAAGGTTGAGGATTATATACAAAGATTTGAAAGCTAGCAACATCTTGCTTAATGCAAACATGAATCCTAAAAATTTTTATTTTGGAGTGACAAGAATTTTTAATCGCAATGATTTGATAGCTAATACTCATCAAATTGTTGGAACCTAATAAGTGAGAAAAGTTTTCAAGATGAATCACATGATTGATTTCGTACCTAAGATTCAATTTGTGTTACAAATTTGTTTTGATTCCTTACTAATATAGGTTTTCATTAATATTATATTAGTGGATACATGTCTCTTGAATATTGATTTCCAGGCATTTTCTTTATGAAGTCAAATATTTTTAGTTTTGGGGTCCTAATGCTTGAAATATTGAACGGCAGAAAAAACACTAGCTTTCACGATATCAATGGACCATCGAATCTTGTTGGATATGTGAGTTCATCATGACTTAATACTTTCTTGTACTGTGTAGTTTGTCAATTTAAAATTTATTAAAATTTTAAACTGAATGAATCAATGGCAGGCATGGGAGTTATGGCAAAAAGATTTTGGTCTGGAGCTAATCGATCCAATCTTGAGGGAATTTCTTAGATTTCTTCATGTGGGTCTCTTGTGTGTAGAGGATTCCCCAGCAGAGAGACCAACTACTTCAGAAGTCATTTCAATGGTGACAAATCAAAACATTGTTATATCTTCGGTGAAAAA
Organism: Sindora glabra; assembly: GCA_020226215.1. Classification (NCBI taxonomy): domain Eukaryota; kingdom Viridiplantae; phylum Streptophyta; class Magnoliopsida; order Fabales; family Fabaceae; genus Sindora; species Sindora glabra. The sequence goes on along the minus strand of CM035225.1, from coordinate 117,522,921 downwards.
GCCAGCATATCTAAATGTAAGGAGTATCATTAGCGATGATTCTCAAAAAGATAAGATAGAACATCAATCGGTCAATGTTGTATCTATTTCGACTTTGGGTGGAAGATAGAATTATATGATCTAACATGTGACATTTTAAATATTTCTATTAATTTTTAAGTTTTATCCCACTAAAATATTAGAATAGATTTTCTCCCACTAAGCATAGATCCTGCCTCGATTGTCTAGATCTTGTGGTTGTTTGTATTTTGTTCTTTTAAGTTTGCTTTTGTTGGAGAGATACCAATCTGAATGCGGTAATTTGTTATTGTTGTTGTCGTTGTTTTTGTTCCTTTTTTTTTAGCAACGTACGACAGAGCGTGTGTAGTTTCCTAACTATTTTTACTCTCAACCCTTTGCAGTTTTGCCGCAAGTGTGATGGTTTGAAACAATCCCCCACCCCCAAAAAAAAAATAAAATCCACACACACATAAAAAAAATGGGACTATCACAGACGCGTTAAAAGTATAAACATCGATTCATGAATCTTCTTTTATCGTTATTATTTTATAATTTAAGTGCCGGGTCTTCTGGTCAGGTAATACTTTAGACAAAGATAAGCTAAAAAAATATGCGGCGATGGGGAAAGGGAAGGGGAAGGGCTGGTCCTAAAGCCTGATTCGTTTCTAGTTACATATCTGTGAGATGCATGGGTTTTCTCCTTCTTTCAACTACGAGATTAAAAAATAATTTATATTTCAGATAAACAGAAAATCACATATTATCTAAAAAATTATATGTAACTAAAGACTATAACCATTTAAATAAATATATTATAATATGTGTTGCACAAAACTTATATTTTACAATATGATAAGCTGTGAAGCATTACGCTGTGATTTTTGTATTATCTAATAATAATAATAACAATTATGAAAATATGTTTTTCTCTTAAATTTATATTGAATTGATTTTGACTACAAGAATAGAAGAATTATAGTTTTTTATTCTTAGTTAAGCAATTGTATTTTGGGAACAGAATTTTTGTGTGAAGCCATCAGCAAGTAAGAAAATTACCATTCTACAAACCGTTTCTTGAAAGTGTCTTACCTAACAATTTCCTTCTTTCAAAGTTTCTCATTTATTTATTTTTCTCCATTTTCTGAGTATCCCCCAACAATTATAGGATATTAAAATGGTATAAAATAAAATAAAATCTAGATTATGGAAGAATTTTCAAAAGAGATATTTATAGAGGAATTTTAGGATGTTCGATGTATTACATCAAAAAAAAAAAAAGGAGGAATGTAAAATGAAAAAATTCAAACAAATGGAGATGTCATAAATTTTTCTGTACCGGACAGAATTGGTGGGAAGAATTGAATCATCAAAATTCAAGAAATAAGTTTAAATTATCGATTAATGATGTTTTTGTCGTTTGAGATTTCTACTGCTTTAATCTTGCATTAATTTTAATGCATAGTAAGTGCGTGAATTATATATGTTTAGTTGTGTTAATGCTTCTCCAACGGTTTTATTTTTTAAATATTTAAAAATAATGCTAATGATTGTCTCCTATCGGTCTTTCATCTAATTCAATTGCATTTTGATGAATTTCTTGTTTTGATATGATTCTCGCAGCAATTTTAAAAGGAAGGGACTGCATATAGGATCGATTTTCTCTCAACCACTAAGATATAGAGTTGGATTTAAAAAAAAATTATATATCTTTAGATTATGGAACAAAGGATCATAAATGATGAACAACGGGGGATTTGAATTAGTCAAATTAGCGACTGGGTCCAAGCACACGCATGGGTTTGTATCAAAGAAGACAAACAAATAATTGTTTTGACAGATCATGCTGATCGGAGAATTTCAAAAAAAAAAAAATCCTTGAAATTGATCTTTAACGAAAATTTCGTACTGGCCAAATAAATTAATGACTAGAAACAGTGTAAGGCAAAGTAAAGCTTTGCAATTTTTATTTTTCTTTTTTCAATCGATCTATAATTTAATACCATTTGTTGTTTTCGATTTTTCTTTTTCTTTTTTTTTGGGGGGGGGGGGGGAGGGTTTAGTTTGGATGCACTAACCATTGAAGTGGGCTTGTCGCAAGTGTGTATATAGATCTCATCTAACTTGAAGGCAAACAATTCCATGAACGTCATTGTGTCATTGTGCTATTGTCTGCGATAGATCACAATTAAATATATATGTAATTAATTAATATGCTATATAATTCGTGAAATATAGTGAATAACATCTTATATGCGTGTGCGTGTGCACAGATAAATGATAAAAAAAATTAAAAAAAGTTAGATAACATGAAATTATTATTATTATTTTGAAATAATATATATTTTAATTGTATGATTAATATATATTAATATTTGAGTAATATAAGTTTTATTATATTTGTTGTATTGTGAATTAGTCATATAATTATTTTGTGTGTAGAAGAATATAAGACTCTTCTTACATAAGAAAATGAACTTCGATGCATTATGTTCAATAATTTGTGTGAAATAATATAGTGAGTACACGTGCAAGAAATTTTGAATTATATTACAAATTGTGAATATTCGTAATACATATTATTAATATGTAAATGGATATTATAATATTATCTTTCGAGAAAGGTAATGAAGAGACCTTTGAATAAGCATTAAACAGAATGCAAAAAGGTAATAACCTTAGACATTGAAAGCATTGAAGAAAAGGCAAAATAGATATTGAAATAACATCGATGAGGAATGCACATGTATAAATAAGGATAAGTAATTTTGAATGTGAAGATAAGGTAAGCATTGAATAACTATTTTTGAGAAATATAAGGTAAGGTTTAAGTAACTATCAACTATCTATAGAAATGAAAGGTAAATATAAATACCTTTGAGTTAAGGTTAATTGCAAAGCTTATCTTTAAATATATAAATGCTCATTTATTATGAGTTGAAATAAGGTGAATTTGTAATACTTATCTTTGAATCAATGCTAGCAGATACTTTATTAAACTCAAAGAGGGTACCAACTAGGAGATAATTTTAGTTGAGTCCTACTTTATCATATGGATGTCATTTATATAACTTGACTTTACTAATTAAAAATTTTGTGCATGAGAGATCAAAAGCAACTTCAATTAAATTTGTCTGAGAAATGTTAATGAGGATGTTAAATTTCTAGTACATTAAATATTTAAGGAATAGTGGGAGTAAATCTATTCCTATCAAAGTCTTGTATTTGGTTAATGCACTATTAATGAGAAAGGTTGAATTTTTGTTTTTAATAGATTCATAACTTATAACAAGTGCTAAAGTGGTTCTTGATGAATCGACCTTTACAAGTAAAGAAGTGAGAAGCTACCTCTTGAGAATTATTTAGTAAGATTCAAAATGTATTTGCTAAGTTAGGATGAGTGCAAAGCTTATACCAAAAATGCACTATTATTACATAATTATGAATCACTGCATAATGTAATATGCTATTTTCATAATTTTATATTCAATCCAAAGGTTCAAGTCATGGCCAACTCTTAGACAAGCATTATGCAAATACCCAGTAAATTTGTATATCATAGTGTTGTGTTATTATTATTAGATAATAAGTGAGGGATTGTAGTAATTTTTTGTATTATTTAATAATAATAACAATTATTTTAAAAAAAGGTGTTAATAAAAAAGTGTGTCTTTTGAATGTGAAGTTATAATTTTTGAGATGAAAATTCATAAATTTTGAAAATGAAAATTTGCATCTTTTCAAAATTTAACTATCAATTTACATGATTTTTCATCAAAAAGTATTTGTAACTCTATAAATATGAGTTATTATTTTCTCTTTTGTGAAATAACCGAAGTATGTTCTCTTAAATTTTTATTGGATTGATTCTAATTATAAAAATAGAAAAATTACAATTTTTTATTCTTGGTTGGGGGCAAAATTCCCATGAAATTATCTGCAACTAAGTGGGAAAATTTACTATCCTAAAAATAATTTCCTAAAAGTAACTTGCTTAACAATTTCCTTCCTCTAAGTTTTCTCATTTATTTATTTATTTTCCATTTTAAATATCCCTCTAGCACATTAGACCTCAAAGATGATCAAATGAATAAATAAGATAAAATAATAAAGATCTTATAATACTGGTGAAAAATTGATGACATGACATTTATATTTTTGCAATCACAATTTACAAATAATTATTTAAATGTGTTGTTTATATTAGCTTATGTGTGTACCTTTAATTAGGGTCATGTTTGGTAATTAACTAATTGTATTAGTAATTAATTGATTGTATTATCTAATTTGACTCAATAATACTATATATTAATTGTTTGTATAAAGATGTTTGATAAAATTAGTTTTTTTTAACAATTAGTTGTTTATATATAAAATGATATAAATATATTTTATGATTTATTTGAATAATTCATATTTTATATCTTATTCATATCACTAAATTTTCTTGTAAAAATATATCATTATAATTTATTATTTATTAAATTTTTGCTTAAAATAGATTGTTATAATTTATTATACTTATAAAATTTTACTTCAAGAAATAAATAGTGATTTTGTTAAACTTATTTAATTTTCTTTTAAGAAATAAGTAATTATAATTTCAGCACGTATGATCAATTAATACACTTTATGTATATAAATAAAGAAACATATACTATATAATAAAATGTAGAAGCGAGCAAAGAGATGTGATTAACATTTTTTTGAATTTAATTTATTGTTGAAATTATAGTAAAAGGATAAATACAAAAAAAATATTTTTTCCATAGTTGTTGATAAACTCAGAATATATTTTTATTTCTATATATTTTAGTAGTTTGAGTAGCTTTATATTTATTTTCTTATACTTTTTTATGCATATAACATTTATCATAATTAAAAATTAAGATTTTGAAGGTTTTTTTTACAAGGGCAAGAGAGTAAATAAGTGTATAACTGAAGGGGCAAAATGTCTTTTATTTCGACTTTGGCTTAAAGTTATTTGAAGATGCTCTGTTTCCCAACCTTTTTAAAATGGTTAATTGAAGGCAAACAAGCCTTGGTATAGTGATGAAAATATAATTAACTATTAATTGATTGTAATGTAAAATAGTTGTATTTTTTCTCACCCTAATAGCATGAATTTTAATAATGATTGTTTTTCTTAGAAGATAATTAATTAAAGACTCTTAGTGAGAGAAAAATCATGATTAAAAAAATAAGTCATAAAAAATTATTATTTAATTGCATTTTTTTCCTCACCAAAAGTTTCATCCCAATTATTCCTCAAGAAAAGCAATTATTGTTAAAAGTCATATTATTAGGAGGAGAAAAATATGATTATTTTACATTACAATCAATTAATAGTCAATTACATTTTCATCACTATACCAAAGAAGTCTTAAATCAGTCATTTACCAAACATTTGAAATAACTATTTGATCAAATCAATAAGTCAATATAGGTCAAATCAACTAAAAATTGGTGAAAAAATCATTTCTCAAACATCCTTCATCTCTATTTATTCACCGGTACATGTTAATATTATAAATTATTTATTGAACTTTAAAATTGTGAATATCTTATGTTCCTTTTATTATAAAATTAAAAGTACTTTTAATTGATTAATAAAAAAGTATAAAACTTTGCCATAAAAAATTAATTAACACGTGGTTTATTTAAAATTACAAAATAGGTAAAAAAATTAATCTAACTCCTTATATTTCAAAACTATCCTTTCAAATTTCTTACCCTCAAGAAGACTCAAAAAAAGTTAAATGTTAATTTTTTAGATGAAGTCTAGATCAAATTTCTCAGCGTAACAATTTGACATTGCTTTCGTAAAATTTACAAATTACAAATGAGCCATAAATTTCTCGCTTCAATGCATATTAGAATGATCAAGCTTCTAACTTGAAAGCATATCTAAGCAATTTATAATCTATATTATTGATTTTAAATTTCATTTGTTATATTATTATTCTAACTTTTTATGGTTCCAAATAAAAAATAAAAGATGGAATTGAATTTTTTGTAGTATGTTGTCAATAGAACAAAAATAAAGCACTTGAATCAACTAATAAAATATAAAAAAAACTAAACTAATGAAGATATGGACAAAGGAGGTGAAGGAAAAATATAAATGATTGATTGATCCATGTTTAACGTGGGGTAGAATTGAAAATATAAAAAATCATTTAAAATAATATTGAAATTTAGATCTTTGAAATTAGGATTTATATTTGATTCATTGTTAATGTAAATCAATTTTATACTATTACTTATTCATGTATTCTCATGTCAACTAAAAATTATTAAAATATTTTTATTATTAATAAAAATTATTACTTTTATAATAACATATTATTTGTTTATTCAAAGACAATGCAATGAATTTTATAATAATGCATCAAATTTAAACTCACTAATGCAACAATTTCATTTGTTGAATTGTTTATAAATGATTGAATTATAAATAGACTAGATGTCATCCAATGCATTGCATAGATAAAAATTTATTTTAATAATATATTATAATTATACATTAATTAGTTTATAAAGAAGGTTGGAATGAAAAATTAATTAATATATAGTCAACACTTCTAAGAAAAAAAGTCATTTCTCGACTTATTTTGTTCAATATTCAAGTAGACAACTAATTTTAAATTTATTTTACCAAAAAATTAATTTTAAATTCAAATGCTGCATTAATTAGATATTATTTTTTAAGATAATTATTTTCATTAATATTAATATTTAAAAATACTATTTATGATAAAAATAAATTTTTTATAATGATAATATAATATATTTTTATTTAATACATTACAATATAAATAAAATTTTAAAAATAAACTTTTGAAAGTAATAATTTTATATTAGAAACAACTCATTAAAATCCATAAACTACAACATACATGTTAGCTAAAATTAAATATTTTGATATTAAATATTTTATATTTGTTTAATTCATATAGAAGAGAGGAATAACTTTTGATTGAAATACTAATGGCTAATTCATATTTAATATCTTCTAAAATGTGCATTATAATAAAGTTTATTTCTTGAAATATAATAAAAAATATAAAATAATAAACAAATAAAAAGTATACAATGAGTAATGAATCTTTAGAAGAAGAATTGATTTATCTCCTAATTGAAGTTAAAGAAAAATATGTTAATGACACAGAAGAGAATATAAATGTGAGAGAAATAATATATTTTTTAGCAACATAATACAAAAAAGAAATAATTAATTAGACTATGAAATGGATAAATAAATTTACAATTATCATTGTGAGAATTTACCAAATGAAAAAAAACTATTAAGGTATTTAATGATAAATATTGTTGGATAGATGTGTGTAAGTTGAATTGTTCATTTGTTTATGGAAGTAAAAGATAATTTTATCAAATGAAGATAAAGTAAATATTGATTATAGATGAAATTTTATAAATTTTAAATTGGATATAAAATGGGATGAAGATAAAGATAAAATTTTTAACCAAATGGAGATTAAGGTAAAATAATTTCCAATTTTCAAAATAAAAAATAATGAATTTGTTAATGTTAATATTTTTATACAAATTTAAGGTAATAAAAGATATTTGTTCATATATATTGTCAATTGCAAATTTATAAATTTCATAATTGATTGTCTATGACAGCTCTCCTCCTTTTATAATTTTCTTCAAAATTGTATTTTTCCTATTAAATAGTGTGAAATAGTAAAAAAATTTACTTAATGAAATAAACTATATAAACTATATAAAAATGTATATTTTTGTAATTTTATATATCAAGAATTTATTAAGTTAATGAGAACTGATTAAGTATAATTTTTTTCCTAAAAAGCATAAATCCAATGAAATAAACCACTCATAACACAAAAAAAAGGAATAATCAAATTACAGCAACAATAGTATAAAAAAATTAAAAGAAATCATAAAAGGAAATTTACATGATAAAAATTTTGGATTAAACAATTGCAAATGATTGAAAATAGCAAGAGAAAATACTTATAAATATTAAAGATAAAGATGAAAACTCTCATATCAAAGAAGACAATAGTTTTAACGTGATTAAAGCGGAAAAGAAGGGACAAAAAAACTTAAATGTAATTTAAGAGCTTTTTGTAAGAATGAAATAATTTTTATGAGAATGAAATAATTAGATAATTTTGAACTTATAAATATTGAAAATAAAAATGAAAACTCTTACCTTAGATAAAATAATAGCTTTGAAGTGATTAAAGGTAGATAAAAAGAAGCAAAACATAAATATAATATGGAAAGATTTTCATAAGAATAAAATAAATAAATAGTTGTAAATTCTAGTAATAAATAAATATTCAAATTCAAATTTTTATAAGAAATTGATTTAATATTATAAAGATAATTTTTTTATTATTTATCTTTTAGGTTAAATAAATGACAAATTGAATTTTTATTAAAAAATGATAAATTAATATGTGGTGATTTATGAGAATGACACTTATCATAATAGGAAGTAAGGAATATCACAATTAATACATAATATATAGATTAGATGATAATGCAAATCATAATTTTTAATTTATGTAAGGAAGAATTACTTAAAAATTAATTACTAATATTGAAAAACACAATTACTATTGGTAAACATTCAATACTTCTCAAATAATAAAGGATAATTTATCAATAACATTGTAATTTTTTATTTTTAACAAGTTTTTAAGTTTTTAAAAAATATTACTGAATTATAAAAAATAATTATTTATTCTACTTAAGTAAATAATAGGAATATCAATTTAAATTTATCATTAAATTTTTTTAATATTCTGTCAAAAGGTAATATACAAAATTTAATTTAGGTAAAAATCTAAACTCATTGTATTAGTTAAAATGCACACCTCCACAATGATGAATGTAGACATGTAAAATGAGCAAAAATACCGTAGATAATGTGAGCAGTTTGCAGTTATGAAACAGGCTAAATTCTTCAAATTGGAGCTCATATTTTTTGTGAGCTAATGTAGGTAACTCTACATGGGTACAAGCCCATGCAATCTTACTTATGTGAATACAAGCTTGCTTGCGGGCTAAGCTTTTTTTAAAAAAAATTAGGAATTTTGGTAATCCTTGAAGTATTTAAGGATTTTTTTAATTAAATCCAATTTTCAATATGATATTTAATAGGTTAATATAATTTTTTTAACCTTACTTGACTAATCCATTACACAAAACCAAAAAAAATTTGTCTAAATACAATTTATAAAAAAAGTTAGATTTTTTTAATTTAACCTAATTCAACATCCCTTAAATGTTTTTCTTTTTGTTCCATATACAAGGTTCAATATCTAATATTTATGTATATGCATTTAGTAATTTAACCACTTTTAATAATAATAATAAATAAATAACAATCTACCTATGAATATCTATGGATATGATAATTTTCTCCTCTATTTTTTACAAATCCATATAGGCAAATTTGAACAAGTTCAAGCTCTTTGGGGCAAGGTCTGTCTTGCACTACCTATCTCATTTTACATGTCTAAATGAATGCTAGTGTTATGCAAAAAAGAAGAAGAAGAAGAAGAAAGAAGAAAGATTAAAAAAAAACTTCTTTTTAACTTTGGAATGATTTCATTGTCTTTGTTAACTTTTAAAGTTATTCTTGCAAGGTTATTGTCACACATATATTTGAAGTACTTTAGTAAACCATATATGTTAGTTTTTTACCAAGCTATGGTTTATCAAAATTATTCATTGCTATGCAAGAAATATTTATGGAATTTTCCTTTGATCTTAACTTTTAATTGCAATATGATCATGAAGAAACAAAATAAATTGAATTGATATCATTAATATAATAATTTATAAATATTTGCCATCCAAAGCATAAGCTTTCACACTAATGTACTAGAAAATCCCTTTTTCAGCAATTTTCATCTCTATACAATAGATCTCATTAATGGAGTAAAAAACCTAGGACTTAGCAAATACGAAGGAGAGGTCCTTTTATATGTTACTCAATTTGGATTATGGATCCTATCTATCACAAGATCCAATTATTGGTGTGTGTCCTAAGAACCAATCATATAGATAATTGAAATAATACACAATGTATTATATTTTATTTTAGGCAATGCAATTATTATATTATTTTATTTTTATTTTATTAATTTTTCATAATTTATAACTTAATATAATAATTATCCTTGGAATAGTTTTACTATTCCTAAAATACCCCTAGTCAGATATTATTATGAAAGGGATAGTAATAGTATATCGAGACTAGCATATATAGTGATTAATGATTATGAAAGGGATAGTAATAGTACATCGAGACTAGCATATATAGTAATTAATGAATCATGGATATGTGATATCAAGTCAATACATGAATACATTGTTAGTGAACATATATACTGGACTGACCCAATATGAGAATACTGCATAGATAAGACTTGTATCATTAGTAGTTCTCATATGATCACAATTGTATATAGTCCTTTGACCTGAAGTTACTACGGTTCCCTACATGAGGGGTTATTCACTTTAATGTTGTCCTATGTCACCTTTAATCAGGATAACAAGTAAGGTGTTGATTGGGTGTGTCATGAATCATGTAGAGGGAAGTGAGTGATGTAGATGAGATTTTGTTACTCTTATAAAAAGGAGATATATCCTTGAGCCCCTTGATTGAGTGAGACTTAGAAATGCATGACCATGCTCAAATGGATTAATATGTGATATTAATCATTTGTTTTGAAGTTTACTCAATATCAAGAAATATAAATTGAACTTTAATGAGGATGACACATTCCATGCCTCCAGTTCAATTTAGATATTATTACAAAAGGAATTATAATGCAAAATGTTGATCATATATTAGGTGAATGTCGAATCACAGACATTCTTACTACTTGAGTGGCAGTGATGTATTGCTAGATACTACTCACTGTTTATGGCTCAATAATGAGTCATTGTCAATATAGTAAGAACCTATAGGGTCACACAAAAGGAGTAGGAATAAGACAATAATTAATTAGACTTTAATTAGATTAATATCCAATTAATTGGACTTATTTTCATGCATTTATATATTATTAAATAATAATATATTTTTCATGTAATAAATATAATTATTATGTGATATTATTTGATATTAAAGTAATATCAACTAATTACGTTATTAGATATTAGATAAGTATATATTATGAAATAATATTATTTTGATATTTGATAACTATATGCAATTATCTAATATTAAGATATTTATATTATGAGATAATATTATTATCTAATATTAGATAATTAATAGATGAGTCCTATCTCTCCTCATTATCTCTAGGATAAGGATAAGATGAGTTATTAAGTATGACTAGGATTTTTTAGAGGCATTATTCTAGTAGGACTAGGATTGTGGCTTGCCTAAGTTTAATAAAAAGGGACTTGAGGGCAGCACTTTACACATGCTCATAAGCTTCCATAAAACTCTAAATCACTTAGAAAACATTCAATCCTAAATCCTAGAGAGAAAAATGCATCCTAGCAGATTTGTGGAGGGTGAGAGGTTGTTGTTCACTCCGTATAGATACCGTAGAGACGGTATACCTTCTAATCGGCATTTGATTCATCCACTCTCTCAAGTTTTGATCAGTAGAAATACGAGTACCTAATAGGTAAAATTCTAATAATTAATTTAGGTCTTTTGCATGAATCCTAGGTAGAATTCGGATCAAATTTTGAATTTTCGCTGCATATGATAATTCCAAATTCCTAACACTAAAACCATTTACCAATGTTAGGCTAAGTACTCATTTGCCTATACAAATTGTCACATACAAAGCCTAATTAATGATAATCCTTTTACTAATAAATTATATATAGTCCAAAGAAATATTAATAATCTCCCACTTAGACATATATGACTTATTAATAATGGCTAATAAAGATTAATATTAATACAAAAATGGTAATTTTACACTCATTAGTCCAATAAGATCATAGATATCTAATAATATAAATACCATATCTAAAGAATATTAGCATAACAACATACCAGACATTCACACCTTGTTAACCAACACTATTATTACGTGCAGAATAAGATTCACATAACTTTATGTAATTATGTGTAAATTTATGCACAATGAGTCTTGGCATCCACCTAAGATGCTTAATAAATTTGAGCACAATAATGAGACAGGGTTTAAATATCTCTATAAACATATCATAATTGAAATGTGCATAAATATGACAACATAACACAAAATTTTATTCATAAATCACAAATGATGTCATATACATTAACTCCCACTGACCTAAAATAACAAAAGGCTTTATACAAACCTATATGATTTACATATTCAATAAAAGTTGCTATTGCTAAGCCCTTGGTTAGTAGATTTTCAAGCATATGGTTTTGTGGAAATGTATTCAATAACAGTAACATACTTGCACACCTTTTCTCTCACATAGTAATATTTGACATCAAAATACATTAAATGAGTATAACCTTTATCAGTAAAAGAGAAGCTTACAATAATAGAGTTGCCACAGAAAATGGTTAAAGGCTTGGTAATACTTTCTATGAGATGGATCTCCGACAGATAATTCTTCAACCATACAACTTGACGAGAAGCTTCATAACAAGTGACATACTTTGCTACCATGATGGAGTTTCTAATAATTGACTGCTTGATAGTTTTCCATAACATAGCACCTCCAATGATAAAAAAAATATACCCAAATGTAGACTTGAAATCATCTAGACAACTAGTATGGTTTGAGTTTAAGTAACTTATAATACTAAGATCTCTTAACCTTTTATAAGTTAGCATGAAGTTCTTTGTGCCTTGAAGGTACATTAAAACTCTTTTTGTAGCAGTCTAATGTCTTTGACTTGGATTACTTAGGTGTCTTCCAAGTTTGAGGACATTGAGATCTTTTGCAATCTACCTATAATTGATGCATATGGGATCTTTTGCATTTTTTCTTTCTTTTCATTAGTTTGAGGACATTGGGCTTTTATAAATGCTTCAACCCTTTGAATAGGCAAAGTAACTTAAAAACAAGTGGACATATTAAGTCTCTTCAAAATTTTCTTAATATATAATGTTTGAGACATGCTGAGAATACCCTAAGACCTATCATGAAGTATCTCAATGCCCAAAAACAAAAAGGCATTTCCTAGATCTTGCATCTCAAAATGATATGATAGCAATTACTTTATCTTAGTTAGCAAACTTAAGTCGTTTCTTGTTAAGAGAATGTTATCAACATACAGGACCAAAATCACAAATTTGCTAACATTTCTCATTATATAAATACAATGGTTTGCACTATTCTCCTTAAATCTAAGAGATGTAACTATTTCATAAAACTTGAAATACCATTGTCCTAAATGCTTACTTCAAACTATATATGGATTTCTTTAACTTGCATACCAAGCGCTCTTTACTTTTCTTTCAGAGTTCATTTAGGGTTGTTGCATGTACACAATTTCAAATAGATTACCATTTAAGAATGCTATTTTCACAATTGTTTAGTGTAGCTCTAGATCAAAATGAGCAATAAGAGCTATAACAATTTTGAAAAAGTTATTCGTTAATATCGATGAGAAAGTATCTTTAAATCCACACCTTCCTTTTAAGTATAGCCTTTAGTCACAAGTCTGTCTTTATATCTCTAAATCTACCTATAAGCATCATGTTTGGTCTTAAAGACCTATTTACATCCAACCGGCTTACAATCTATAAGTAATTTCACAAGATCCCACACTAGGTTTTTATTCATTAAAGTTAATTCATCCTCTATTGTAGTGATCCATTAAGGAGAATCTGAACTAGACACTACCTCAAAGAGTGAAATAAGATCAGTATCTTCACTCAAATCATACTTATGCTCTTATAAACACATGACATAATCATTTGATATTGACAGTTTACATTGTTTAAGTGATCTCTTCAATTGAACCTCAATATTTGAATCCTTATCTTCCTCTAAGGGTTGTACCGAATCATGTTGTGGAAGATCAAAAGACAAAGAACTAGTAGGATTGAGACATTAAGGGAATGACTATCCTTTCTTCTCTTAAAAGTTTGTAATCCATGATGTTTGACTCCCACTGTCTAAATCATCTTCAAAATAAATGGCTCTATCAAATTTAATAATCTAGGCAATGTGAGTCAGATAATAGTAACCTACTAGCCTTTGAAACTAACATAATAACTAACAAATAATCTAAATACAATTTTAGAGTTAAGTTTCTTAATAATAGGAATAGTATGACTTTACCTTCGCTCTACTAACCCTAAACATGAAAATGATTTCAATATTGATTTCTTACCATTCAATAGTTCATATGGAGTTAAAAGTAAAGACTCACTTGGTACCTGATTTAGTATGCTACTTGGGATCTTCAATGCCTTTCCCTATAAGAAATTTGGAAGTGTAGAATAGGAAAGTGTACACCTACCTATATCAAGAAGTGTCTTGGTTCTCCTTTCAGCTATCCTATTTTGTTTTGATATGCTAAGCATAGTGTAACTTGCCTCAATATACCACACTCTTACAGATACTTGGTAAACTAGACCTGAGTTCCTCCTTATCCTATCATATCTTCTACAATACTTTCCTCCTTAATTAGAATTAACATACTTGATTTTCTTATTATACTTAAGCTTGATTCTTGCTATGAATGTCCTAAATGCATCCAAGGACTTTAATTTTTTTGAAGTAACTTTATCCATCCAAAAATTAATTAATCATCAATAAAAGCAATGAAGTATTTCTATCCTTCCATGGCTATAGGTGTGATAGGATTGTAGATATTGGTATGAATAAATTCTAGCACCTATTATTTTCTAACTCCCTTTTTCTTTCTAGCTTTAGTAGTGAGCTTTCCTTTAATATAGTTCATACAGTTGTCTAAATTAGAGAAGTCCAGATTGTGTAGTACACCTTTCTAATCAACCTTTGAATTCGATCCCTAGAAATGTAACTGAGACACATGTGCTATAGTATTGAGGAATTTTCTTCAATTCTATTTTTTTCTTCTCTAAGACTGTGTTAACAATGTGGAGGGAACTCAGATTCAGATTTATCTTGTATAGTCAATCTACTATTTCACTAGTGCCACAATAGTTAAGACTTGAAACAGATTACCTTTTTACTTCCAAAATTACAAGAATACCTATGGAGATATAAAGCTACAACTGATATCAAATTCCTTCTTATGAAAGGCATAAAGATCATATCTCCCACTTTCTCACCATTTCCCACTGTAATAATTAATTCACCATTATCTACTTTTCTAGAATTTCTTAATGATTGGGATGAGTTGGTGACATGAATTATGCAATTGGTATCAAGTTACCAGGTATCTAATGGCACATCTATTATATTGGATTTGAAATAAACATTAGCCTACTCCTTTCTTATTGTCCCATTCAATGTTATTTCATAGTTTTGTTGCATAATATCTAAGGAATAGAACATTAAACATTAATACATGTATAATGTAATCATGTTAATATTTTCCTCACAACATTTTAAATATGCAACCTCACATAGTATCCTGTTATAAAATCCAATACCAAAGAACATTAGGACTATGCAACATAATACAAGAGTTAAGTGTTATGCTCCTAAAACATTAACAATGAAGGGTATTTAAGTAATTTAAATGAACAACACTCATCTTTACATTTATACTATAACCAATGAATAGTATTAATAACATGATGTTAATAGGCATTCATGTTATTAATATACCCTTTCCCTTTCAAACAATAATTTTTTTTTATTAAAATCAAACCAAAAAGTTTGTGCAATTAGTCCTACAAAGGCAGGTACATGATCACACAAATTTTTCATAGCATAGTATAAGTCATTCATAATTTCCTTTTGATAGGATAATACTTCAAAAATTATTAATATATACAAACAATGTCCAAAAATTCCAAGTAATTAATAATATGATGAAAAACATCTAATAAAAATTTTAGATTGAAATAAGCTCATTTGAATATTCAAATAAAATGGGTAAAAAATAATTAAAATTATTTTTATTCCAAAAAAATGCCTACTAGAAGTGCTTAGAGAGTATAGCATATCAGTGTGTTCACTACTACTAGCCATTGCTAGCATGGTGGCATGTGGCTCTTACATGTTGGTTATGTAGTTAGGTGAGGTGCACACCCATTATAGCGCATCTTCAATTGAAAGCTGCATATGCTTGTTTATTTAACCTAGTTTCACTTAGTTTGGTGCCCTTTTGACCCAATAATTTGAAGTCATTTTTCTGTACAATTTTTTTATATGGATTAACCCAGAAACTCTATTCTAACTTCCTATAATCCATTCCTTTCAATATTTTTTGGCCAAAACTACCCCAAAAGATACAATTTCAAATTATCATAATTGAGAATTTTTTCCCATAGAGGTTCACAAGTCTTCAAAGGGAATTTTTTTTAAACACATTTTATGAAACTTCACCAATACATTATCTCCCTAAGAGTTCTGATCTTATCTACCTATATTTCATTTTTAAAATTTTTTTATGTCTTATGCAATTTTCATCATAATTCATGGTTTCGTATGTTTTCTATCAATATCCATATTTACAGAATCATACAAGCACTCATTCATGGTAGAAAAATTACCATATAACATAAATTCCTAAACAATTATTGAGGCATGTATCATAGCAGTAATTGAAATTATCATTGACATAAATTTCATACAAAAGCTAACAATATTGATTTGAAATTCCTCCAATAATCAATTATAATAAAAAACCAAACTAAGTTTTTGATGCCAATTACAAGAAATATTTATGAAATTTACCTTTTTTCTTAACTTTTAATTGCAGTATGATCAAGAGGAAACAAAATAAATTAAATAGATTTCATTAAAAGAATAATTTATAAATACCTGTCATCCAAAGCATAAGCTTTAATACAATGTACTGGAAATCCCTCCTTCAACAATCTCCTAATGTCTGTGTAGTAGGTCTCATTAATGAAGTAGAAAACCTAGGAGTTAGGAGATGTAAACTAAGGACTCCTTTATATATTATTTAATTTGGGTTATAGTTCCTGTCTATTATAGGATCCAAATCCGTTTATAAATATTAGGCTAAGTCCCTATTTACCTATACAAAATTCTCACATACAAGGCCTAATTAATAATAAAGTATATGTAGTCCACAAAAATATTAACATGCTATAGAAAAATAAATAGTATTGCTAATTGCTTGACTAATTTGACACATTTTGTTTGTTTGTTCAACAATTTAGTGGTTCATTTTGCAATTCCTCTTAAGGGTATATAAAATGTTATCAATTGATTTAAATTGATCAAATCATTTCGATTTTAGCCATATTAAATCATTTTAAAAATATAGATGAATTAGTATGAATTTTTTTTAATAATTTCAATTGATATTGATTAGTTACAATTTTATACTATATAATTTGTGCTAAATCAAAATTGATTGAAAATATTATATTATATTATCTGATTTCTAAATATGCATAAGTATTTAATACGGTGGTTAATATTATGATAATTCTTAATGCCAAAGGATAAATTTTTCAAAAATTTAAAATTTGCATATGTATATTCAATGTTATATGATTTGAATGAATAGTAGTAATGGTAATTTCGTAAATGCAATTAAATTAAGTGTAACACAGAATGAAAATACATAATACATATTGTGTATGAACATAAAAGAAAGAAATTAAAAAAGTTATATTCTAACTAAAATAAACAATTATAAACCGTTTCAAATTGGATAATTCAATTTAATATGATTTAAAAATATAAAAAAATCGATTTTAAATCTCTTCAATTATAATTCAATTAAAAATGGGAAGCAAAAATTTAAATCAAATTTAACCCGACTGAATTATTGGACAGCTTTAAATCCTCTTGCCAAGGTTTCTAATCTCACGTTTAGAAACATGATGAGCATGTCTATTCTCCAATTTATTGTTACTTAATTTTTGGGCTCTGCTCCTCCTTATGAAAAAAAAAAAAAGGAATTATCAATAAAAACTTATAATTAACGTCATATATTGTATAAAATTTCAGAATTAGTATCAAATTCATAATTGTTTTATTAATTATATTTTTATGCATTTTTTAAACTATTACCACAATAATATCATTAAATGTTGGATTTTTCATGTCGTTTTTACGTGATTCCAACACCTTTCCACGTTATAAAATCAACATAAATTATATTAAATATATAATTTTTAATAAATATATGAAAATAAATTTAAAATAATGTGAAAAATGACATGACAAACAAAATATAAATTACTTATTTAAAAATTATTAAAAAATAAGAAATATAAGTAAAGCTTAGGACTTTATTTACATTTTACAAATTTTAAAATTAGTGATTATAACTTGAATCAACCGAAGTTATACTATAAGTAATTGAAGATTAGGCACTTAACTATAAAAAGATTTGCATGAATCTTGAAAATGGAACTCCTTATATATCATTGTGTCTATTTTTCTCCTCACGAATTAGAATTCTATAATAAAATCTTTATTTATTTAAGAAATATATTAAAATTTCTTAATAACATAATATTTATAATGGATTAAAAGTCATTTGTCATGTTAACTCCACATCAATGCCACATATTATAAAGATTTTATTGGCATTCCAATGAGTTATATTATAAAGGAATCCAACCTTACTTTTAAAGTTAGATGATGAAATCAAACTCAACAAAATTTCAAGGATAAAATTAAAACCAATTGCCCTCCGGACGTTGAAAATTACATTTTAGTATGAAAAAATCATAAGACATAGGTTTTGAATTTTGACATGCAATAAGGATAGACTTTATCTATGCTTTCAAAACCAAGTTTCACAAGTGAGGATTGTATAAGAAACAAGATGGGCTGCATGAGACTGAATAGAGAACTAACCATCTGTTTGGAATGGAAGAAAGAAGGGGAGAAAGAAAAATGGAAGGAGAAAAGGAAGGGAAAATTCTCATTTTCCTTTGTTTGGTTGTTGGGAGAAATTGTGGAGGAAAAGAAAATAGAGTAGAAAATAAAAGTAAGGCTCATGAAAAAGTTTTTCACCCCTAATATGTGAAGAAAATTGGAGAGAAGAGTTCATTTTTTTAACATTTTCCTATTGTTGCCCTTGAAGTCATCCAAGAACTGCTCCTATTATGCCATCACCAAACTCAATCATTCACCATCCACAAGCCACTCTAGCATCTGCTGTTGGAGGCCCCATAGGTAAACTCATGCCTCTCCTCCACTTCTGCATTCTAGTGTTGTTATGTGTAGGTGGAGTGGAGTTGGTGTGCTATTGTTGGTGCGCTACCAGCCGCTATTGACAACCCACCAAAGAGAGGTGCATTAAGGAAGATCAAAGGTGGTGTTCAGGGATTTACCTTGTTGCAAGTGTTCTACTGATAGATTTGGCAGTGAAGTAGCTGTCTGTGAGTGGGGAAAGGAGAATGGGTCCAGGATCTTCCAACCAGGTCGGGCACTTCTAAATCGAATAGTAATCGTAACTCGGTTCGAGTAAATTGACCCAATTCACCCCTTGCAATTAACCTTTTTTTAAGTTCATTAAATTATTTTACAATATGTCATATATTTTATATAAAAATCTTTAATTATTTTTAAATCATATTATGTACAAATAAATTTATTATATCTTGTATACACAAGATATTACATAAATAATTATATGATAGATAACATCTCAAATTAAAATAATAATTAATTATTGAATTTATAATTTATTTATTTATCTTTATATTAATTAATAACTACGTATAGATTTGTAATACACAATTGATTTCAAAATTTTTATTTTATTCTTGTTTTTCTACAATTTTTCAAAAATTCTCATAGATGATTCCTATAATGCACGAAAGTAGGATATGTGAAGTTGTCCATAATGAGACATGATATGGAGAAAGAGTTGTTCGCACCATATAATGTGATGCCAACCATATTTCACTTTGAATTTAATTATTAATTATATAATTTTCCGTTCTAGTTATTTTACTATTCATTAGAAATAGGGACACAATAGTATATGTACATTGAAACTTGAAAGATTTACTAGAAATTGGTTGTATTAATAATAAATTGATGTGAAAATATTAAAATTATAATAAATTAATGTTAATAGATATTTTGACACTAATTTATTATTCTTTAATTATGTATTAATTTCAAAATAAGGTCAATTATTTTTACTTGAAATCTCCATTATAATATGCTAATTAAAATTGATATGTTAATAAAAAATGTAAATAGAAATTAAGGAATTATTATTCATGAATTTAATTTAATGAAAAAAGTATTACAATTGATATTTCAAATATATTAGTATTCTTCATTCCTTTCAAAATTAATTATGCATTGAAGTCTAATCTTTATGCCACTGAAACTTATCAAACATACACGTGTGAACAAATCTAACATATGTATGAGCTATTGTAATACACATAAAGAAATAATGACAATAAATGTATGGATACAATTTCATCTCATATGTTTAAATTGTGATTCATTTTACTTTGAATTTTAATTTCATTCAAAATTATTATAATTTAATTTCACATTATCAGACGATCATTATAAATGACATTATCAATTTTATATAACTTGAAAGGTTAAGTGCATTTTGTTTACATTCTACTTAAACATGATAGAAAAGGCAAATTTGTGAACTTTATGTTTTATTCCTTGTGCCAAATCACGACTTTTTTCAATTTGTGAACTTTATGTTTTATTCCTTGTGCCAAATCACGGCTTTTTCAATTGTGTTCCCTAACATAGATCATTGATTCCACAAGATAGTGTTATGGGTAATTAATTGTACGATTCATTATTCAAATAGGCTTTGGCATCCAAACTCCTTCCTTTTCCACATAAAAGGTACATTGGCATCTATTCCACATATTCTTTTTTACTTGCACTTCTACATTTATGTTTCATTCATATGATGATTACTATATTTGTTTATTTAATAGTTTAATATCTGAAGTATTTTACACGTGACTATGAAAGATAATGTAGATGACATATGAAGAGTGGTTGGAAGTACACAAGTTGATTAATATTGTTATAATAGAAGAATAGGAAATATTATGTAAAATACGTATTGTGCATATGGTTTGCTATGCTATTCATTCAATGCATATACTATAATTGTAAGTAAATACTATGCATAAACCCATTAATGATGGCATTGCTAAAAAGGATCAAATGCATAACAACTGTTACAAAACTTATTAGAAGTTAATAAATGTCATAGTCTGGTGTGCATGAGTCCCCATACTTTCCTGCAATTATGTGAAAAGTTAAGAGTAACAAGTGGAGTGAGAGATTCCAAATATTCAATAATTAAGAAATAAGTTACTTAGTTCTTACACATGTTAGCACATAATGTAAAAAATAGAACTATATCTTTCTTCTTCCATTGATTTGGGAAGATAATTACTTATCATTTTCATAATGTTTTACAAGTTATTATATTACTTAGGGATGAGTATCTTGTGCAACCTTCAAGATCAAAGGTTCCTCCACAAATACTCAATAACAATAGGTTTTATCCTTATTTCAAGGAATACAATAAGTTAAATACATAATTGACATGTGTAGCCTAAATTATCATTATATATAATTAAATTTTCTAAAAAATTAAAATAAAAATTTTTATTGGAGCTCTAGATGGGACTCGTATGAGCAAAGGTATCAAGAGAAGATACCCTCATTTTCGAGGAAGAAAGGATTATCCAACATAAAATATGTTGCACGGTATGTTCATTTGATATGAAATTCACTTATATTTTATCCAGATTGAAAGGAATAGCATCCAACTCTAGAGTTTTTAAACATGCATTGCAAAAGAGAAAGGATAAATTGAAAATTTCTAGAGGTAAGATAAATTGTCATATGTCATTCCAATGAGGTTCTTTTGATAATGATTACGACATTGTGATATACATTTGTATGATTCTTATATATCCTAGGCAAATTTTACCTAAGAGATGTAAGTTATCCTTTAAAAGGTGGACTCCTTACACCATATAGAGATGTGTGTTATCACTTGAAAGAGTATACAACATAAGGTCCACAAAATGCAGAAGAAATATTTAACTATTAACATGCATCATTAAGGAATGTTATTGAAAGAGTGTTCAAGGTCCTTAAAAAGAGATTTCCAATAATAACTAGCGATACATAACCTTATTATTCCTTTAGGATCATGACAAATATTACCATTGCATGTTATATACTACATAACTTTTTAATGGATGTAAATCCCAATCCACGGTTGATGGATAAAGTGGACCATGAGTTGTTACATAGTAATATAGAAGACATTGGGGACTGTAAGGCATGAAATACTAAGAAAGACTACAAGGAAAGATTCATGTTGAGAGAAAGGATAATAGCCTATGTGTGCAATGACTATAAACAGAGCTTGTTATAGATTTTACTTTCCTTATTGAAGTAGCTTCTGTACCTTATAATGTGATGGAAAGAATCCTTATGACAAAAATGGGATTGTGAACTATATTTTATAGTTATCATATAAGCTTTGTATCATTTCTATTCATTGCATTTCAATGGTTGTTGTCCAAGACTTGGAACCAATAGAATGCCTCTGTTACGCTAAAAGTGATTCTCACATTTATGTGTTTCAATTGTGTGTGAATTGAAGTTTATTATCATGTATGTTTTATATATTTGTGTATAATTTGTATTACTTAACATTACTTGGTTGTATAAAAATTTACGGATAGAAAATGCCAAAGACCAATAAGTCTGACAACTGGGGAGATGCATTATCTAAAGACTCCTTAAGATGGACTCCTAAAATAGATGCTCTATTATTGGATGCACTTCTGAAGAAAGTTCATAAAGGGAATTAGCCAGATGGGACTTTCACTGCCATGACATATGCCACTATAGTTACAGAGCTGAAGCAAGTAATTAGGCCATTTTTTTAGAAGTAGCACATAAAAGGTAGGATGAAAATATTAAAGGATCACTTTAATGAGTGTTATGACTTATTCCACAGGTGAAGTGAAGTTACAAGGAATCTAACCACACAAATGTTCGAAGTTGAATAAGAAGTGTGGAACAAGATTTGTATGATAATGAATTTAGTATCCTTAGCATATGTATGGTGCCCATTAACAGTTGCAAACATTGCATTTTAGGATAAGATTCAACATTAGCTTAGATGACATATGTAGATGATTATATACTCGTCCTTTGCATATATATAATTCAACATAAATATTTCTCATATAATTTTTGTGCTATGCCATAAAAATTTTAATGGTTATCTGTTACTTATGCTATTGTATAGAAATAACACAATTTGATATAGCATACAAACATATGTAAAGGTGTTTGCAAATTGTTAATGCTACTATTTTATTTCGTAGTTCTTCTAGAATAGACTTTGCATATTGTAATTGTTATTCTATGTTAATCTAATAAAGATGTTTGCATTTTCAGGAGAAACCTGAGGCCCATAAATGGAAACGAAGTCCTATCCATAATTATGACAGGTTGTTGGAGCTTTTTGTTAGAGATAAAGCCACGAGTGCACATACTGAGACTCATAGTGACAAAGCTTATAGATGGGAAAAGGATGGACTGGATTTGAATGATAACTTTGAATTGATATCTGAGTCTAAACATCAATGGGGAAATGAGGGCCCTAATTTTTACCCAAAATGTTGATGTATTAAATCTTGAGTGTGCTCCATCCAACTAATCTCAAGAGTATGCTCCTTCAAATCAATCACAAGGAATGTCATCATCTAAGGGTTCTAAGTGAAAGCTGCTTATGGTTAATATGATTAAAAGCAAGTATGAACAATTAAACATAAGCATCAATAACTTGACCAATGTAATGAGGGAGGTGGTTGATAAGCATGTTCAGATAGCTAAAAGAGGTCTATCCATCCTTCATAATAGTAAACCTCATTATTATAGCAAGGCAGAAGCATGGCGAGAGTTGGAGAATATAGAAGTGCCCCAAGAATTTCAACCAAAGTGTTATAGCTTCTTATGCAAAAATGAGAAAGGCAAGAAGCAATTTTTTAGGGTTTCACCACATGTAAGACTACCTTTGTTGTATCAACTCATGGTGAATGCAAGACTTGATTAAGGCATTAATGATAGAAGGAAATGAAACCTTGTTAGTGAAACATTTGTTAGTAATGTGATCATATGCTATTATGTTGTGGGACTATCAATTGTTAAAATGTTTGTGTGGATCGTATCTTTATACTTGCTTTTACATTTCATAAATTAGTTTATATTTGCTACTTGTGTACTAAATGATTTTGTAATACTAGTAGAATGATGGGTTTTAATCACATTTTTTGTGAATTGTAGGTAACATCACTCCACCACCATACAAAGATGTGGCTACCTAGGATAGGTCCGTACTTTAGATTGTGCATTAATTGTTCATGGTCTCACTTTTTGAGGTGTTTGGTTATGCCTTTTGCTCTTCTTGTTACCATTAGTACCATGAAAATATTCAAATGACGTAATGATTTATTGTATGTTTGTGCATAAGCTGAAGAAATTTGAATTCAACTGACATGAGATTTCACTTATTATGCTAATTTATGTTGCTATGCCAAGTGTATTTTGTTATATGACATGTTGTCTTTGTGTGCCTTGGACAACATCTCTATGAGGACAATTTGTGTAGTGGTATCATTTAAAAAATAAACATTGGCAGAATATTGTCATTTAAAGAATTTTCAAGGTAAAGTAGCGTTCATTTTCTAGATTAATTCTTGTTTTCTATATGACTATATGTATGTCTTGTGTTTCATATGACACCCATTATATTTGACTTTTTGTGTTTTTGTGAGTAATTTAACATAAAAGACCACTATTATCTGTCTTAAACTCTTTGAAAATTAAAAAGAAAAAAATGGAAAAATTATTTGAATTCATACTTGAAGAAAATTCTATAAATTTTAGGTGATTTTTCTTTTGTTTCTTTTTTCCTATTTATAGTGAATTTTGGGTGTGAGGATATGTCTGATGTAGACTTGACAATCTTAACTTATATCTATTTATCCATCCATATCTATCCTTATTTTAACCTATCCATATCCATCCATTTTAACTTTAAGGTAAATATGGATTAAGTTATTATTAATCCGTTAAAATAAAGGTCATATTGGATCAATCCATAGATAATCATTTATTCATTTATATTCATAGGAGGTAATTTGTATACTATATAAATAAATATTATAAAATAGAAAAATATTATAAGAAAACATCTTTAAAATTTTAATATAATTTAAATATCTTTAAAATTAATTATTTAAAACAAAATATTATAATATTATTATATATGTGACAATATTAATTTTTTCTAAAAAAATGTAAAGTCAAGTCTAGTTTTTTGTACTAAAATCTATATAATTTATTATTTTTAATTTTAAAAATTAAAAATAATCATAAAATTATCTTTTTTAATTTTTAAATAAAAAATCTTATAATGTTGCGTGTCACATGTAATATACCGTATAATTATATGTTAGATTCTTGCTATACTTTATAAATATTAACATACCAATAAGGTCAATTTTTATTTTTCATGTGATATTTTACAAATTAAAATCTAATTATTGATATATATGCAATTTTAAAAGTAAAAGTTATTATTGTAAAAGAATACATATAATTCAAAATTTTGAATTTTTGAATTTTATTGTAATGTCTATTTTAAATTAAACGAGTTTTATTTAATGTATATTAAAACTAAATTATTTAATCAACTACATTTAATATTAAAACAATTTTTAAAAATTAATATTAAGAAAATGAGATAAAAAATAATTTTAAAAAGTAAATAAAAATAAAGAATAAAAATTTTGATAGCATAAGTTTGTTTTGAAATAATACCAATAAATATAAAATAGTGATAAAAAATAATATCAATAAAAATAATAAAATATAAAATAATAATAATTTGATGGATAAATAGACGGGTCAGGTCAACCATATATCTAAGGGTCATGGCACCCATTTAAAATTTTATGTTGGGTCATAAATGGATAAGTAGATAAATAATGATCCATCTACTTTTGACTCAATCCATATTCATTATAACTTATCCATTTGTCACCTCTAGTATGATGAGATCAAAACTTGAGTTCATTTTATTTACGGTGAATATAAACATGCTTTGGTTTTATTGAAGTGCGTCTGTACAATAGCATGATCTTGATCTCCGTTTTGTTCTCCGAGCTAGGGTTTTCTTGTTTTTATTGAATTTTCTGAGCATGTTGAGCCAAAATATATCAGAAAATGAAGCATCATGCATGCCAAGACTCACTCTCTACATATAAAGTGCAATAATTCCTTTTGTACCTTCACAAAACAAGCTTTCACCATCTTGTATTCTTAAGGAAAACAAATGGAACCATGAAACTCCAAACGTTAGAAAATCCATCAATTAATAAAAAATATTTAACAAAAGTATTTAATAAAAATTATATTCTTTATTGGAAATATTTCATAAAAATTGACCACTGACCAATTGTATAACATTTTATCAATATGTCATTAATTTCTAATTGAATTTGATGAATTAATATTATAACTATCTTTATAATATATGCTATAGGGGTATTATCATCATTTGACCCAATTTCATTTTCTTTCTCCTCATTTTTTTTTCATTCCAAACAAAAGAAAACTTCTTCTCTTCTATTTTCTTTCTCTTCTATTTTCTCTCATTCCAAACAATCTCAAAGAAATTTATTTCTCTTTTATTTTCTTTCTTCTCCAATTTCTTTTTCTCCTATTTTCTTTCTCTTCCGTTTTCTCTCCTAACCAAATAAAGCATAAGTGACTAGCCACATGTAGTAAGCTGACCAAAGGGTAACTGCAATTATTGCCAAAACATTTGTCCAAAATAACATTTCTAAAATCACGAGGAAAATATTTTTCTCAAATTTGAAGTAATTATACTTAAAATTTATAATTATTAATTTCTATAATCTCCTTAAATTTGTTTATAAGTGATAAAATACTTAATACTTATCTTTAATGAGACAAACATAATTAATTTCACAAGAAATTTTGAAGTGTCAAAGTATAGTCAAGTACAGCCACCAGGTGAGGAAAAACAAGAGTAACCCAGAATAAATTAAAACACGCAAGCAAGCGACTTATTTTGCAAACCATGCTCTAGCCACCTTCGAGAAAACCAATATCCCACCCCTCACCCCTCCCCCCAAAAAAAAGTGAGCTTGCAAAGGTCTTAAAATCCAAAAATTCTCAAGTAAATATTATGTATTATATGAAATTATTTTGAAATATTTTTTAAATATTAAATTATTTATAAATTTTCATTCAATATTATAATTCTGATTATTTGTTATATTTAATAGTTTAAATGAGTTGGTCTATGCAATTTCATGAATCCTTTGATGATTTTAATTTATTATGAATCCTTTATTTATCCTTTAATTAATGTGAGATCCATAAAATTATAAGGAGCCCATTCATTTATATGACCAGATGTAATAATTATAATTGCAATTATTACACTAGATAAAAATTCAAATAATTTAATATTTAAAAATTATTTAAAATTAATTCATAAAATACATAATTCATACTTAAGAATTTCTCCTTAAAAGCTCCACTTAGATGGGCATTTTTCCTCGAGAAAAAATTTTACTCTAACGCAAGAGAATAAATTTATGAAATATAAAAGACTTTACATATGTTTGACATCTACGAACTTCTTACTTCTGAATTTGTATTCACTAATAAAAAGGCAGAACTTTTGCGGTCATTTCGATTGTCACATATTATTTTTGCGGCGACTGACACAATCGCCATGCAGCGGCCGCTGCTTCATGTTATGCAGCAATTATTAACAACCGCTGTCATAAATAATTTCTGCAAATGAAAAATATTTTGCTGGGTATTTTAACTGCTATTAACTTTTATTGTATGGAAATTTGCCTTTATATTTTTTAAAAACTTTTATTTTCGAAGTTAGCTGAGGTCCTAATTGCCACAAATGATTTTAAAAATATTGGTTATCAACTTTAGCCGTGGGCATGATCCTTGCAATATTTAAAAAATTTTCACTTTAGTGGCGCTTATGACACTCACAATATGTTGTTTAATTTTTTTTTTATATTTTAGCAGCGGTCTAAACCGCCGCTATATGGCTGCATTATTTTTCAATCACTTTTAAGTTTAAGATAAAAGTATCAATTTTACTCTTGAAATTATAGGGACTGACACAATGGTCGTTGATCAGTTCCATTCTTAAAAAATAGTCCATACAAATAATTTGAAATAAAATTGACTATATAAAAAAATAAAATTATATATATGAACTATTATTCTAGGACTAAATTAGTCATTTAATATAATTCATGAATTATTTTATTAGTGCTTTCTAATTTCAGAGATAAAATTAGTAATTTTGGCTAAAAAATTAAATATTAAAATCAAAATTCTCTGAACTTACATTGAAAACATATAGATTCTGATTCATAAATACTGGAAAATCACATGGAAAGTAAACTTAAATTCTAATCGGATATGTTCATTTGAATTAGTCCAAAACCCCCATGACATAAAAGTAAAATTATCCAGTGCATACATTTCTGATTAGAATACTATGCAAATAATTGCCTAAAAATAATTATTCTGAACTGAAATAAATTCAAACTCTATACAAAAAGTTTGTTCAAACAAAAGGAAACTGCAAATATGTCTAAATATGATTTAAACTATCAACGTCATTGGCACAAGCTATAGATGATCTTCTGCTCAAAGGTGATTCATGATTATCAACCCGATATACAAGTCCACTGGCCTCATTAATTGGCTGAAATTATGATTGCGATGTTGATTTGGTGGTGTGCACCGGCGCACTATTGGCAATCATTCCCTAAACAAATTAAGAAAGCAAGAAGAAGACTGAAGACACAAAAACAAACAAACACAAAACATCATGTTGATGATGGCATTGGTGTGTATGGTGGCAGATGCATATTCACAATATGATTGCGATGTTGATCTACGGCCAAGCTTTGACTACGTACACTCATGACAGTACTCCAGGATACGGTTGCTGCGAGTCAATGAGAGAAGCAACTGTAAATCAGTTCGTTTGCCCAGCAAACTCATTAGAAAATTTCACATTTTTTATAAACTAACAAAATCATTGTTGTTCGTCCTAGTTGAGGATATATGCAGTATGTGGCTTGAAAAGTTAACCCTTCTCTTCATATAGATGCAAGTCTGGCCTTATCTGCATGTCCGCCAAATCCCACCTCGCATTATGTGTATCTTTTATCTTGTGCTCAATATCCAATAATGTACTAAGAATACTGTCACATACATTCTCCTTAATGTGCATTACATCAATATTATGCCTTAAGATCATTATTAGCCAATACAAGAGGTTTAAAAATATTTTTCTTACTTCAATTAAGTTCATTAAGCACCTTTCTTTTGCTTTAGACTGCTAAACTGAACATGTTTACCAGGAAGTCTCTATGCCACCTTACCCAACTTGTCCATGATAATTTCATTAGTAAGAGAATGAGAAGGGGCTCTCCTTTCTGATTTCCCATTGAATTCTTTCCAATTTCTCTATGTGTGACTCCTTGGAATCTAACGATGATGACCAATATAAGCAATTTTTCCTCTAACTTAAATTGATGGAGTATCGTCATTGCACATGGGACATGCTTTATAACCCTATTCGCTCCACCTAGAGAGACTACTTTGAGTGAGAAAATCATTTATAGTTCATAACAAAGTAGCACGCATGTTAAAAATAATATTTGTATTAGCATCTCAAGTTTCAACCCTTTCTCCCAAAAAATGCCTTAACTCTTCTATAACTAGCCTTATGAAGACATCTATATCCTTGCCTGGTGACTAAGGCCCTGATATTAATAGAGTCAACATAAAAAAGGATTGAGACATGCAAATCCATGGTGGTAAGTTATAGGTAGCCATGATCATTGGCAACATACTGTATAACAAGTTCCTATCACCAAAAAAATTAAATCCATCTACACTTAAGCTCAGCCTAACATTTCATGGGTTGATAGAAAAATCGAGATGTTTCCTATTGAATTCTTGCCAAGCTTCCCTATCAACAGGATGTCTCATTACCCCATTCTTTGTTAACCTGCTAGTATGATATCATATCATATCCTTTGCAATATGCCTCAACCTATACAATCGCTTCAGTAGAGGAGTCAGTGGAAAATATTGAAGCACTTTTCAAGGCACCTTTTTCCCTTTCATATTTTTGTTAACCTATCAATTTTCCCTATAGATTGGATAAGTATTCTTTGATGCATCTTTTTTCTAGAAAAGTGGACAATTATGTTTACACACATGGATTGACTCATATCCCAAACCTAACTTATTAAGCTATTTCTTTGCACCATAATGTGGTTCAAGCAATTTATTGTCCATTGAAAGTACCTCTTTCAACAACTTTAAGAAAGCATCAAATGACTTGTTGGTTTATTTATGTAAAACTTTCAAATGCATGAGTTTGACTAGAAAGTTTAACTTTGAGAATGATATGCAACTTAAATATAGTTTTATTTCCATTTGTGCAAATAAATCATTACAACTGCTATGATTCAATCTAATATTCCCCTCGGATTCATCCTCATTGCCCTCTCCTTCATTGTCAAATATTTCTTTAGTTCACAAGAACTAATGAAATCATGTATAATATTCACTATCTTATCCCTATTATTAGGAGATACCCCCTCATTCTCCTGGAAGTGGAAACATCTGCTTCACTATAGTATACCTAATTTGTATATAATGGATGAAATCCATTATTTATGATATGTGCTTCCAATGTTCCTAAATTTTGGAATAATAGATTTACACACTTTTTACATGGATACCTCATTAAGCCCCTTTTGTTAACAAAATTTTTAGCTCTATCAACAAACGCCATCGCACTATTCTAATACTCATTTAACAAGCAATTTTGTGAATGGATCTAGTTTTTATCTATAGACATCGTACCATTGAATAGGAAAAAAATAACTTCATATCGAATTAAGGGTTGACATTAATGTTTGTTCTGTGTTCTAAATCCACTGTATCACTCCAATTCTAAAATGTAGGATCCTATTTCATTTGAAATATTTTTGTAGTTATCAATTCATCCATGCTCGTTATTTCTTCCATGTAAAAATTTTGGCAGCATCTTCCCATAATTCTCTAAGTGTATTAATTATATATCGATATAGTTCAAACTCAAAAAATAGTTAGGATGTCAAAAAAATTTATAGTGTGAAACGAGAGCTAGATAAATTCTCAACAATAACTATAGAACATATCCTAAACTATCAAACTTTATAGAGCAATTCAAGGGTTGATTGACATATAGAGATTAACCAACCCTTGAACAGGTCTAAGCTTATAATACAAATGCAATTCTATTTAAAATTATTATAAAAATTTATTTACAATAGTTTTAAACTTACATTGCAACATTTTATAAGTGTCGTTATTCTGGTGTGTTATTATCTGTATAGTTAGTTATTTTAAACATGTACATAAATTTTCATTATTTAATAATTTGGAATTAGGAATTTAATTTTGTAATCTATTGTACCACATTCATAAGATGTATAGCTTAACTCATTTGTCATCACGTATATTTTATAAGTACTCAACTCTTTTAACTAAATGTATATCTTATGAGTATAGATATATTTTCAAAGGTTCAAAGTTTTCAAGTTTTTATTAGTGTACAATCATCAAATTTATTTTGATTGTATTTTGTACAAGAATTCTCGTTGATGTAGAAATTTAAATCTTCATTATCCTTTTAAAATTTATACTCATATGTAATCCTATTTCTAGTACTTTATAATTTTCTTAAAATATATAATTATAAGTAATCTTATTGTTACCACTACTCTATGCGTAGTTGTCATATAAATTTCTTATTTTTATCATGTATAAAATATTCAATATTATTATTTAATATATTAAATATCTAATTTCAAATATTTAATATTCAATATTAATATATTCAAATGAAACATTTTTTATGTATTTAATTTTTAAATATTTAATATTTTTAATTCATATTTTCAAATAGGTTTCATCTTATAAAAAATTCATATAGTATTTGAAAATATTTGCATTGAATAAATACAAATGATCAATATTGAATAGATGTTAATTTTATACAAAATAAAAATATTAGATATTGTATAAATTTGTAGATAAAATGAAAAATTATATAGAAATTACAATAAAACCTATTTGAATTGTTGTTGATTTTTTATTACTTTTAATATATTTTTCCAATTAAAACATTAAAAATATGAGAATTTGAATACATATTAATTATTTTTTAATAAACAATATATATTGTTATAAAATTTGTGTGACTTATAATTCCTATTAAAGTATATATTCATATGAAATTCTTATATTAGTACATAAATTGTAATATGAAATTTCATTTCTATATTGATAAATGTTTTTTTTAATCAATATACAATGTTATAAAGTATTTATGGCAACAAAAATTGAAAAAATTTTCCATGTGAATTTTTGACATTAAATAATTAAAAAATAATAAATATTTCCATTCACAATCTATCATATGACAAATTTCATATAACAATTTATTTTTTTTAATTTTATATTAAAAATATTTCAGGTAACAATTTATCTTCATTCTTTTTAATATAAATTTTTTTGCATAAATTGTTATATGAACTATTAATTAAAAATTACATAACAATCATTATTGAATGACAATTTCTTTTTATTTTAGTCAATATACATTGTTATAAAATTTTTATGAATTATAATCCCTATTAAATTGTATAATCATAGAAATTGTAATACATTGTGAGAAATTCTAAAGATATGCCTTGAAATTTTTAATATTATTGTTAAATATAAAAAAATTTCATTAAATACAATGTTTCCATCAACAATTGTATTAACATTTACTTTCTTTATTATACATTTTCTTTGAGGTTTGTTTATAAAGTTATATGGAAAAATTTATCAACATACTCGAAAGTTTATTTTTGTATGTATATATTTCTTTAAAAATGCTTATATAATCATTCTAATTCCATACATTACTATGATTTAACAAAATTAGAAAATTTTGTATTCCAAAACTACATCCTAAATTTTATCTACAGAATAATCTACCTAATTGAATAATCTATACATATATTGAACTTTTCAAAACTACTATTGTACTCAGTAACATTATAATAATAAAATTTATATTTATAAATTACACATGAAAGTAAAATTATACAAACACATTTAACATATAAATACAACTGATATTAATTTCATGCTAAAGATGTCATACCATCAAAATAACTTAATTCATTACATATTATTATAGCAGATAAATTCATATCAAATCTTTCATCTCATAAATTATATAATAAAATAAAATCTTATAAAATTTAATACACATACCTCATTAAAATAAATTAATTGATTGAATGTTCTCGAACTGAACATAAATAATAATAAATAGCAACAATATCTAATAAAATAAAATAATATACAATATATATGAATAATAAAATTTTATTATTAAAAAATATAAATAGAAAATATATTAAAACATAAAAAATATACTTGAATCTCTACCTTCAACTTCCTTCCTCATCACACAAAAATGAGACTAAGGGTGTGGTTAAGGTATTTATAAACCAACCCTTTAGCAACAATAAATTTCTCAGTTGTTGCTGAAGGCTAGCATAGGAAATTGTCGCATCCTTTTAGTGACGATAATATCATCATTGAAGGTGTGGCCCATAGCAATGACTCATGTTATCATTAAAGGTTAGCACAGTTTCCTATGCCAACCTTTTACTAATGATTTATGTTGTCATTAAAGGCGTTAGGCCTTTAGGGGCAACTTTTGTCATTGCTAAAAGTTGGCACAACTAGAAGTTAGCATGGAAAACTATGCCAACTTTTGGCAAAGACAAAAGTTATCAACAAAAGTTGTCGCTAAAGGTTAATGCCTTCAGTGATGACACTTGTCATTACTGAAAGCTTCAATGATAGCTTTTAGTAATGACAAGTGTCATCATTGAAATTTTGAAAGCTTTTGTGATGATAAATTTCGTTACTAAAGTATTTCATTTCCTACCTATTTAATTTGTAATGGCACTGTTTTATTACCAATGACTGTGTTATCGATAAAAGTTATTAGATTCTATAGCGATGACCAAATATTTGTCGTTGTTGAAAATGTCATCAGTGTTGATTTATTTTGTTATAATGTGATTTTTATGCCATGAAGTGTATAAATAACATGAGTAAGATCATTTTAAAGCATTATATGATAATAATTTCAATGGTGATTGTATATTTTAGAAATCCATATTGTGAGTAAATTTAAATACACGATGATGGCTTTGAAAATAAGGGTTTTATAATATATATTGCTAAAAGGATATGATTAGAGTATTTCCAAAATGTTATCCTTTTATATTTCAAGGATCTAAGCATGAGTTAGAAAACCCATTCTTAAAAGCATTTTGAGATATATAATTATACATAAAAAAATAAAAAAAATTTATATTGTAAAATGCTAGAATGATATGAATAAAGTGTACAAGGAGTATTAAATTCTTATATTATAAAAAATTCATGCATGATCCAAGGAACCCTTAAATTGGTAGAATATGAATTTGGTGATGGTGTTGAAATAAAGTTACAAATTTTAAGAATTAAATATATAATTTTACAAAATTATATGAACATGGCTTTCTTATAGCATAAGGTTTTAATATTTCGACTGCTTCATGCTTGGTTTAGGAAATCCCATTTTATCATTCTATTTGGATAATTGACTTAACACTAATAAAATAATGATTTAAGGATCTAGAGTATTAGATTAGTATACTTAAAGTACATCTATATCATAAAAGTCTAATATTTTTTTGTGTTCAAAGTCAATTTAAGTAAATCCATTAAAATGTGGTATTTTGATTTCATAAGTCCACATTGAAAAATATAAGATGTTGATGATCTTAAGTGTTGAAATAATTATGAAACACATCTAAAATGGTAATCCTTAAAAGGAGAATAAGTAAATACCATGTATTTATAAATTTATCATTATAAATTGTGAAATAGGAAGAAATAGAAAATAAAAGTGGAATACTTGGAGATCTTCAAAGCAAACGAATATTATTAGGTGAGTATATATCTTTCCTAAATAAATAATCTACTATTATCTTATTCATATAACATGTTTATAATATTTTTCATAAATGATATGGATTACTATGAAGTTACCCTTGTAACCATGTGCTAATGAGATGAAATCGATGAATGTAAAAAGGTAATGCTTATCTATTTGAGTAAATGTAGATTTACCATGTTTAGAAGACATGGTGGTGTTATTATCAAATGTTGATTGATGGAGATGGAATTACATTGGTAAATGATATAACTCTTAATGTGATTGAGTTTATGTTGTTATATACATTTTGGAAAGTGTAGTGTGATCTATGTTAGAATATGAATAACTATTGTGGCCATGTAAGAAGGCATGGTAATTTTGCTATGTGTATTGTTATGTGCTTTAATATTGCCTATGATGATAAAATAGTTGCTTTGTGTTGAAAATTTTCCATCAAAATTGTGATATGTAGAGCTGAGCTCTAGTGTGTATTCTATATAGTGAACTATGCCATGAGTGGCATTGAAAATTAAGAAATAAGATAAGGCAATGATGTGAATATCAAATGAAAAATTCCTAGTAATAAAGTGGGAAGGGTATAAGACAGACCTTAAACAGATAAGGATAAACAATTTATAGAGGGTATAAGGTCAATTTGAGAGTCAAAAGGTGGGTGTATGTATGTTTATTATAAATAGTTGTGTAATATGATGTGATATTGGAAGTCTATTTGTGATTGGATATTACTATTTGATATGATTGTAAGGACTTGATGTGATTGTGATAATTTGATTGTGATTAAGCCTTAATAGCTATTTGTGAATGTGATAACCACTTGAAATAGGCTATGTGTGATATGATAATAATATTATGTATCAATGGACAGTTGAAATCACTATAATTAGTTATGTGAAATATGAAATCTAAGTTATGTATAGGTAAACATTCAATCCGAGGCTTGGTTTCATATATTTCAAAAATTTAGAGAGTTTGGATTGCAATTATTTCTCTAATTAAATACTTATTTAGCATGTGATTATTTAATATAATTGAATCGAGATTTAATGGTGATAGATATATGCTCACTAAGATCTCATAACTCATTTCATTTTATTTACAATATTTTTAGGTTAAAATAAGTATAATTGAACTTTGCTACATCTATGGAAAATCAAAGACCACTTAATTAGAAGATTTAATAGTTAGGAATTCTCTTGGTATTAAATTTTAGGATTTGAGTTAAAGATTGCATCAATTTGACACTTGATGTATTGAATCATTTATGTTTGCATGATTTTGAAGTTGTATAGAGTTGAATCTAGTCTGTGATGTTGTCATATCAATGATCATTACAAGTTTTATGACTTAGGGTGTGTCACCTTCAAAAAGTGTCCCAAAAATAGAGAAAACTCTATCCCCTTTTTTCATAGAATTTAAAATGAATTTTAGATTCCTATGGAAATAGAGATTTCCGATGGACAAAATAGGTATAAATAATATCACGGTTGGTGGAAACTGAATAATGGGATCCATGTCGATCATAATTGGGCTTGGGTCTTGACAAAATTAATATTTCTCAATAGGAACTAAAATATATTAGTCATATCTCTTTGTTTTAACAATACACCTTAAATGAGAAAAATTATTACAATACATAGCACATGTAAAACAAAAATAGAACTCTTAATATTTCTAAATAACAAAATTTGTATAATCTATTATTATAATTTGTAAAGCATGTGATAATAACATATAACTTGTATATCTAAATTAAGGGTATAGTGCTAATATAATTTTTTAATCTTCATGAATATCTATTCACATAAATATGTGATGCACATCATTTCATACCAAAAATTAATACTGAATCTACCAACATGTAGACAAGGTGAGTCCAAGTTGAATCCAATGAATAAAAGTCAATTGATGAAAATAAAATATACATAAGAGATTTTGAAAAATAGATTAAGATGCCTGATGAAAATAAGATTAAAATAAAGTGAGATAGAGTATTAAAAAAAAGTTCAAAATTAAAAAATGTCATCAAAAGTGATTCTAAAAGGAATGAGATGGAATGCCACTCACTAACCATTTTATCTATTTCAACCCTTAATGGAAAATAGAGGCATGTGTTCCTTTTAAATTAGCTTCAGCAGAAAAGGTAGCATGTATACAAGTAGTAGTGTCCTGATATGGATGATCTAATGCCTTTTTAGGGTTTTTTTCTACCTTCTCTAGTTTGATGGTTATATGGAGTCTAGAATAATGTGATAATTGCTTAAGTTGTTAATGTATATATACTGTATACAGAACAGTTGTAGTGTGTATTAATCACTTATTGAGTTCAACTTACTCAAGGGACATAGCAAAGTTCCCATGAACGTGGACTGAAAACTTGATCAGCCATGTACTGAAGTATTTTTTACTTCAAATTACTTAAGTCATATTATCAGTGATTTATCCAGCATTTTTTATATGGAGTTGGCTAAGAAAACTTGGATCTCTGCGTGTGGTAAACAAAGGGAAGGAAGTTTCGCTGGTTTTCCACATTGTCCGTAGTCTATTTGTCCAATTTACTTTTAGTTCATTTTTAGTGATCCTTTATTTTGAAGTCTGAACTCTGAATTGTTGAAGGGACGGGGTTATATTTCATATAATTTACCTTAAATGCAAAAATGAAATCTTTTTAGCTGAGTTTGGTGGAGCAGCTGAATAGGCAATATTATTACTCTAATAATTTCCCCATCCATTAGCGAGACAACAATAATTATGATCATAAAAAAATTAAGAAAGTAGGAAGAGAAATAAAAAAAAAAAGTGACAACATTAAAGGCAATACTATTTTTACTTTTTTACATTCTCTCCTCATAAATCATAGGATTCACAATTTTATAAATTTTATTATCTATTAGAAAAAAATAAATGCATTCTCCTTAAAAAGAAAGTACAAGTAGTACTTTTCTAATATTATTAGTATAAGTGCATTCTGCATATAATATAATTTTATCGTAAGAACGAGGATTTCAGATGGTTCTAATGATATAATTTTGTGAGCTTTGATTATTCCCTGGAGACTCATTTTCCTAGCCTGGAATTAGGCTCTGATTATATAAACAAAAGGAAAAAAAAAAGGAATTGGTCACTCACATCATGATTAATGGACAATGACCCTTCTTTCATAACCTTCTACTCTTAAATGGATACTATTAAACTCCAATTGGTTGTTGGGCGACAAGGCTGATTTTCTGGACCAGTGTACGTTGAAGAACCAAAGCTTGATTACATTATGAAAATTTTCACACAAAATTATATTAATTTTTTTTACTGCAGAGTATGAACAGCATTAAACTGATTTCGCATACTTTCTCTAAAACTATGGTATTAAGCAACCTCGCATCAATTTTATTTTAACACACGACAAACAAGATATAACAATGGAGTGACTCTCAAGAATTTCAGCACAAGGGCCGGAAGAGTTCAAGAGTAAGCTTACTATCATTGCAAAGGTTCTAGGCGTAGACTATAGTACAACGTTTTATGGTGCATCAGTGGCTTTAAATCGTTAAATTCTATCCAACCCGTACAGTATTACATAAATCAACAGATCTAAATTATTAGATCTACAAATGCACCATAAAAGTGGTGTATCAAAATTTGTCCCAAACTTTCTATACACGAATGCGGTCCAATGACTGGACTGCTGCATATATGAGGAGGAGAAAATGTTGGTTTTATGAAAGTGTGTATCTCTTTCCCTAACATATGTTTTTGATATATAATTAATTTAAATATGCATGTATCATATATGAATAAACATAACATTTAATTCTTTATTTATAAAAATGATGATTATTATATTTTCAAATTTTATGTTAATATTATTTGTTTTTTATTTTTACTTTTGTTATAATTAATCATCCTTTTCTTTATACGTAACACTCAAATAAATGGTAAAAGTATAGAATATAATTAAAAGTAAGCATATATTTGATATTGTCAAGGTAAAATTTAATAATTAATTTTAATAATTTTTATTTATTTTTATCATTACAAGTAAATAGAGGGATGAATAATTATAAAGAAAATAAAAATAAAAAATTATTAGTACTAATTATAAAATTTGAGGATATCATATCACCTTTATAAACAAAGGATTAAAGTGGAGAGCCTTTGGCTCAAATGACATTTGATATCTCTAAATGCTTTGTACCTTCCATTGCATCCAGGACTCAATCCTTGATCCTCAGATGTATACGGTTAGTGATTTAATCATTCCTACCATTATAAAAAATAATAACAATGATAAAGAATTAAATATTGTATTTGTTCGTATTCATTCATTGCTTATTTTATAAGTAGATATTCAATTTACGATCTTGTGGACGGAGACAGCAATACATACTTTCAAATTTTGCATGTAAAGTGTTTGTGAAAAGCAGTACAATGAGAACTGACGAGTTAAACATGGTATTTTATGGTACTAGATATGTTTTATTGGTTTAGTTACATGTATTTGCTACAATTCTCTGTGGCTTCTTCATCTTGATTGGTTGAATTACCAAGAGCACGATATCCATTTGAATCAATATTTTATAAGATGCACAGCAAGTAAAGTTTTGAAACCTGCTGTTATGACTTAAAAGTTAACGCCAGATCACTACATAAAATGGAGTTATTTTAGAAAAAGTAATAATTTCAGTCTTCTCATTATTGACCTTTGTTGCTCCCTACATAAATAGGAAAAATTTTAATTCAAAAATAAATCTTAGTTAGAGTTTATACAAACAAATTATAATAGAAAATGAAATCATTTGTATTCAATTTTACAAAATCAATTGTATACTTTTATTTGATTCTAAATATGTTTTCTTGATTCGCTGATGCAAATACAAATACAACCCTTCTACTCTACCGTGAAAAGTGAAGAGGGAACAAAAATACAATCAAAGCTTATTTAGCATAGCGTTAGAATTATTAATTGTTGGTAGATCTAAATGTATAACGTGATTTTATATTTGGTATAATTTTTATTAATAATTAATTTTTAAAATAATTAGTTTTAAATATTTTTAATAACAAATTATGATCGAATAATAAATTATTTTTAATCATATTCATTCTCACTAAAACTTTTTATATTAATTATCTTAAAAATTAATTATTAATAAAAATTATACCAAATATAAAATTAATTTATATATTAAATTCTATCAATAATTATTTATTTTTATCATTATATTAAATAATTCATATAATTAATTAATAATTATTCATTTTCATCGTTATATCAAACAAATCATTACAGAATCAAATTGCCGTGATTTTGGTGCCAAGAGTGTTAGTCGGAGGTCTTGCCATCCCAAATCGCGGGCAACTTGCGTGCAAAATAGAAAGTGATCAAATTGCCGTGATTTTGGGGCCAAGCGGATTAGTTAGAGGTCTTGCCGCCCCAAGCCGCGGACAACCTGCGTGGAAATAAGACAGTTGGCGCTTTTTGCTTTAGCCTTAAGGTTGTATTTGGTCCGCGGAATAGTTTTAACATTCGTGAAAATGTTTCAAGAGAATATTGTATTCCTTCAAAATATTTTTATAAGAGGAGGTGAGTATTTTAAATTTTAATGGATGGAAATGTAATATTAAAATATTCCTAAGAAAATAAATTGTGAACCAAACATAGAAATATTACATTCTCATTAATTAAATTATCAGAAATCATATTTTTAAGAATGTAAACTTTTCTAAAAAATATAAGATTCCGTAAATCACATATCACCTAAAAGTGAATAAGAAAAGCGTGGTAAGGGTTTAGTTTAAGGCTCCACTCAATGCAAATATGAAAATACAGTCTGTTATTTTAAAAGTTACAATTTTTATTAAAACTTAATATATTAATATAAAATATAATTTTTTATACATTTCTCTCCTGACCGCTGGACTCACTCAGCGACTTCTTAATGAGGTTTTTTTTTATTAAAAACATTTTTGGCAGAAAATTTTCGATTAGTTGCATTTATAGTTATAAATATTAATGTAATAAAAAAATACTTGACATATATTAGAGATGAAAATCAATTATTGGCTTTTATTTTTCAGTAGAAATAATTTACATTCTACAAATTTGTTTGATATAGCGATAACATAATTAATTATTAATAAATTTAAATATATATCTTGATTATATGTTTAATATAATTATTAGTAATAACTAATGTTCTTAAGAAATAATTAATTTTAAATATTTTTAATGAGATAAAATTTATAATTAAATAATAAATTATTTTCTATGATTTATTTTTTAATCATATAACTTATTATTGAATCATAATTTTTATCTTGTTGAAAATATTTATATAAATTATCTTTTAAAAAAATATTCATTATTAAAAACTACATTAAATATAAGGTCAATTTACATAAATTATTATTTAAAACAAGTTATACAATCAATTAATAATTATTTATTTTGGTCACTGTACTAAACAAATTATTACTAAATCAACCTTATAGATTGTGTCTTGATTTCTTAAGCCAACGTGGAAATAG
Organism: Sindora glabra; assembly: GCA_020226215.1. Lineage (NCBI taxonomy): Eukaryota > Viridiplantae > Streptophyta > Magnoliopsida > Fabales > Fabaceae > Sindora > Sindora glabra. The sequence goes on along the minus strand of CM035225.1, from coordinate 117,481,130 downwards.
CATCCGGGTAGTGTGCAAACAACTGACTGTGACGTATTACAAATTTTGTTAATGTTGCTATCTTAGTACTATATATAATCTCTAAAAATATTTACGTACAAGATATATCTGTTTTTAGTGAAATAGAAAAAAAAAGGTACATGATATATATTGTAATGGGAGGATTTGATACATTATTATATCTGATTATATATCAAATAAATTTTTAAATTAAATTTAATAACACACTCATATATTATTATATAAGTAATGTATCATAATCATCCTTGACAATAGTAGTTAAGTTTTAAGTTTGGAAAAGTACAAAAAGGGCCATTTGTAAAATACAGTTTGCATACGACAAAGCTGCTAATTACAGTGCATCAAGTATTCCAGCGGCTGAGAGAACATGCACTGCGGTGTTTCGTTATGTTCAAGCAAAATCTTAATCCTTGCTGTGTCCGTTTTGCATCTAATTACTCCATTGGCTGACAATTGCCCAGCTTTAATCTATGAGAAATTTCTATATATGCCATTAAGGTAAACAACTGTCCTTAATACAGATTAGCGGCAGTAATCGGTGATGCAAATACGAGCTCATTGCTACATAAGCAAAATAAGCTAGACCCCCAATCATATCATCTTCTGTAAAAAAATTTCATACATTTTTATATAAATAGATAAATAGTATATTATCTTTATATTTTATTACTAAAAATAATATCTAAAGTTAGAATAGTAAAAAACAATTTATTATCTTTTATTAAATTTTTTATATTTAATATAAAATATATAAATTATTTTTTATTATTTTAATAGTTTATTATATTCTTACAAACGAAAACACCTTCCAAATCAAACACATAAATTACGTATATCAATTCTCATAATAATTTCATGATAAAACATGTTAATCTAAAAGTCTCAATTTAAGAATCTTGACATAAATTAAGAAAATATTTTCTAAAATTATACCCGAATAATATGATATTTGATTCTTTAAATTTTCTCTAACTAGAAATCATCATAAAAAAATTAAATTTTTATAAAACAACAATGATTAATAGATTGTATGATTTTATTTGAGGAATCATACATATAAAATTTCATGAAAAACCATGATCAAGATAATATAAAATAAAATTAATTATTTTGGGTTCTAATTTCACATATGCAAACTTTAATACCACATGTAAGAATTTTAACTAAGATCACATGTGTAGGATATTAGAACACTAATATTTGAAATTAAATTCATGTGCATGATGAATCATCCATGTATTATCAATAGAAGTAAAAGAACTTATGTTAGTTAGGTCTTCTTCTTTGTTTTCTTCTATTATGACAGCTCTCAATGGAAAGAATCCATTTTTTAGAAGTAAAAAGGAAACCTATCTATAATCCTTATTAAAAAATCCTAATAATCCTTCCTATAAAAGGTTTAGTAGGCTTTTGGTTTACACAATCACTAAATCTCACTAACATATATGTATATGCTTAGCCTATATCTTTTAGATCATAATTTTAAAATGGGCTTCATGCATGACTTACAATTAGACTAAATTTTAATTGATCAATTTTTTTAAATTAAAATTACCAATTAATAGTAGCTCATTGTATGAAAAATTCCAACAAACTCAACTTACTATAAACAACAATTATGTGATTCTAAGTACTACTAATCTTTCAAATTAGTTTAATTACTTTCCGTCTAACTTTTTTAATCTTCAAAGGTAAATAAGAAAAATAATATCATTAGATTTACTCTGCTTGATTATCTCTAGAGAAGTTTCAAGATAAATATAATAAGTTGTTTTCAACATGATAAAGATAATCAACTGCAAGATAAAGATAGTTTTAAAATGGGTGTCATTCATGTCTTATAATTAGACTAAATTTTAATCAATTAGTTTTATAAAATTAAAATTATCAATTAATAGTAGCTCATTTTATAAAAAATTCCAACAAACTCAACCTACTATGAACAACAATTATGTAATTCTAATTACTCTCAATCTTTCAGATTAGTTTAATTACTTCCCCCCCTTAACTTGTTTCATATTCAAAGGTAAATAATAAAGCAATATCATTGGATTTACTCTACTAGATAATCTATAGAGGAGCTTCAAGATAAGGATAATAAAGTGTTCTCAACAGAATAAGGCAGGATAAATCTTAACTTCTCTTCCATCTCATTTCATTTCTATAATATTGAATATAAGAATCTGTTGACACTTGCTTGTCCACAGCAACTAAATTGGAGGAGGAGCAAAAAAAATGCAAGAAAAATGAAATAGGTGTGATAACAGTTATTGCTCCAAAAATATTCACTGTTAGTTTTCATTGTAACAAGAAGCGTTAGACTAATAAATTTTTGAATGAAGCATTTTCTATGAGAAAGTGGACAAAAAATAAAACAGGACAAGTCTCCCTTGCAGCCTCTTCTCCTAAACATGACAACCAAGCTCGAACACTTTTTAAATATGTATATATTTAATTTAATAAGTATTAAAAAGTTTTTAATTATTTATGTAGCTTTAATTATTATATTTTAGCAGTATTTTTGAAATAATTTCAAGACTTTTGAAAATATAAAATATTAACAAAACAAGAAAATATAACATATTTAGAAATTTGATAAAATATTCCTAAAAAATTTTACTGCCAACCAAACAAGGCAATAACTGTTATCCACACCCATTTCTTCTATCTTGCATTTTTTGCTCCTCTTCCAATTTGCACTTTTATGGGAATAATTTTTTTATTGATTTCATAAACTAAATATTTACTTTCTTGAAAATATAAGATTCTGCAAATCAAATTGTTACTACATATTTTTCTTCCTGTGGATTGAAAAAGAAAAAGAAATGTACGTTTTACTAATATAGTTATTTGTATTTACTACATTCTCCCCGGCTTCTATATCTTGATTGGTTGAATTATGAAGAGCATGATATGTATTTTATAAGATGCACACTAAGTGAAAGTTTTGATTCTCTGCATTACATTTAGCGTTTTAAATCTGTTTTTGTAAGTTGTACCTAAAGGTGGTGGACTATTGTTAAGATCGATGAATTGTTGAAAAAATTTATTATTTAAAAAATTTTCGATTCGTCTCATGTATCATAACATAATTTAATGAAAAATGTTAAATAGATTTCTAGAAAAATTGAAGGGAAGATGAGTAAAAGTTAAATCAATAATCTGAACCCAATATGTCTATATTTTACAATCTCAATGGTTCTTGCTTCAAGAAACGGGAAAATAGTGCGAATCTACAAGCAATTGATCTCCTTGATTGACCCCGCAAGAATAAAATCAAACGGTTAACATTATTTAATGAAAACCTCATTCTAATACTTTCTTTGAAGGAGAAGAATTTTACTGTGCTCAGTTAGGATATCATGAGAGTTTTCTAGAGGTAAGAATCCTTAATGTAATAATTAAATTATGTTATAGATCCTAACCATTATAAGATTTATATCTAGTTATACCATATTAGGACTAAGTATAATTTTACACGCATAACTTTAGTCGTCATTTATTTAGATTTTAAATAAAGGAAAAAGTAAACTTTACTCAATTGTAATTTCTTTGATTTTCACTTAACCTATGTATTTTTTTCAAGTGTTGCAATTTGCTCACCTATACTTTCTACTGCTAATACATTGCCCACTTGAATTTTTTTTCATTCAACTTTTAATGGAAAATTTTATATTAGGACAATTAAATGAAATCGGATGAAATCAAATATGAGTAAAGTGTAATTTTCTTATACTAATGAGAATTAATATAAAAAATTCTCAATAGGAATTAAGATATATTAGTCTAATATCTTTATTTTAACAATTAATGAGAAAAAATTATTACAATACATAGCACATGTAAAAGAAAATCAACTAAAACTCTTGATATTTATAAATAACAAAATTAGTACAATCTATTACTAATAATTTTGTAAAGTATATAACAATAACATATAGTTTGTAGATCTTAATTAAGGATATAATGCTAATATAATTTTTTAATCTTAATTAAGAATTGTAAACATCAATTCACCTAAATATGTGATGTACGTTGTTTCATATCATAAATTAATACTAAATCTACTTCAACTACTCTATCATGTAGATATGGTGAGTTCAAGTTAAATTCAATGAATAAAAGTCAATTAGTGAAAATAAAATATAAACAAGAAATTTTGAAAAATTGATTAAAATGCATGATGAAAACAAGATTAAAATAGAGATAGAGTATAAAAAAAATTTAGTTCAAGATTAAAAGTGTCATTAATGGTTATTCTAATGTTAATAAATATGGCTATATAGTTTGAAGTGTGATAAAGGTCATTATTCTCAAGAAATTATGCAAATTTGTTGTGCAAAGCTTAAACTGTCAATTCTCCCAACATTCAACAAACTATTTTGTCCTAAAAATGCATGATTAGAACAAGAAGCAAGCAGCAAGAAATGTAAATCGGCAATGAGGGAAAATAAAAGTGTTTATTAAAAATAGCTATTACAACTGTATTATTCTAAAAATAAAAGAAATGTTATACTATTTATAGGTTATAAATAAATCCATTGAAATAAATTCGTCAGAAATAAATGTCAAAAATAATTTGTTGAGTTATTTGAATTTTAATATGGTTAAAACAAAAATTATTTTAATTTTATTTTAAAAAAATGGTCTTAGGTTAGGTATCAAATGATATTCATGTGCAAAAGGGCAAATTTATAGTTTTACATTTGCTTTGGCCTACCTCATGCATGCAAGCCTGCCACTTTTTTCCTTTGTCACTTTATATAAGAGAAAGGTTTCATATAAATCTTCTCTTGAGGTCTAATTTGCCTAATCTGGGACTTAGTCTTTTGAAATACAATACAATTTGTAGCAATTCCTTACATACTTCAAAAGGCTTATAGAAGAAAACTAAGAAATAAACAAAGAATCTTTGCTAGGTTCTTGAGACCATTAGCCAAATCTAAAAAGAAAGAAACATAATTTACAGAGTTATTGGTAAAATATTTAGTTTCTATAAATCAATAATCTCTTCTTGTAAAATAACAATCTCACCAATTAATTCACATTTGTAGAATATTTTCTTTTGCAACATGGTTTTATGCTAATAAGCTATATGCTTGCTTGGTAGTTCATAAGTACTCTAGACATCTCGCTGATATCTCATCAGAGTAGCCCCACTCATATAGGTGAATCCATTAGATATACATTGCAATTAAATACGCCACCTATAAGGGGTTATAGAATTCATTAAGAGTCAAGCTCATCCTCACATATAATTTGTAGTTTTAAAGCATTAAACATATACACTATTAGATGGATACATAAAATTAATTCTAGTGCTTTTAAAACTAATATTAACTTATTATTATCAATATGAACCTATTGGATAGAATCACCAATCACATTGATTGGGTTATCATTAATGTTAATTTCTTAAAATGATTTTAGTCCTATTTCCTTTGATGTTTTAATTGCCTTTTTCTACCCAAGGTTTTTGTTAAAGGATTGGCCAAATTCCTTTCAAATTTCACATAATCTATGGAAATTCTTCCATCTTTAAGCAATTGCTTCACAATATTATATTTCAATTTAAAATAACAATTTTTGCTATTGAAAGTTTTATTCTTTCCAATGGCTATTGCCAATTGGCAATTATAATACATTGATACTAAAGGTTTTGGATCTATATCCAATGGTATATCAAATAAGAAATTTCTTATCCACTCAACTTCACTTCTAGACATCTCTAGAGCCACAAATTCTAACTTGATGGTGGATCTAGTTATAACTATTTGCTTGGATGATTTTTAAGCCACATAAATTTCTTCTTCTAAATCATCATTTAAGAAAGCAATTCTAATATCCATGTAGTGAACAAATAATTTGTAAATCAAAAGTAATGCAAATAAGATATGAATTGAAGAAATTTGTGTTATTGGAGTAAAAGTATCAAAGTAGTCAATATTTTATTTTTTGTGAAAAACTTTTTATGACCAAATGAGCTTTGAATTTTTCAATTGATCCATCAAGAATTTTTTTTTAAAGATCCATTTACAACTTATTGGCTTTGCCCCAAGTGATAAATCTATTAGCTCTTAGGTTTGATTTTTTGAAATGGATTCAAGTTCTACTTTTATTGCCTCTTTCCAAAATTTTGCCTTAGAAAAGGATATTGCTTGGAAATAAGATTGAGGGTCATCATTAACACAAAATGTTTAAAATTCATTTTCAAAAGAGAATTTTTTTCTTTATCTTTTACTTCTTCTCAAGACTTTATCAGTCAATTCTGAATTAATCAAAGGTGTATTTAAAGTCTTTATTACATGAGAAATTTTACCACACAATGGATAAAAGTATTCAAAGAATTCAGTATTCTTTGTTTCTATCATTGTATCAAGCACATCACTTTTCAAAATAAGAAATCTTGATGCTACACTATTACAAGCATATCTTACAAATATATAATAAAAGGTTTTTAATCCCAACTTTCTTTTCTTAGGTTTAGGTAACAAGGCTCTAACCAAACGCTCCCACACTTTTAAATATTATAAATCAGGTGTATAGCCTTTTCACAACTCATAAGGATTTTTACTTATTTTATTATAGGGTATCTTATTTTGTAAGTGATATGCAAATAAAATTACTTCCCTTTACAAATTATTAAGTGCAAAATAGCTTAATAACAAAACATTCATCATTTTTTTAAGAGTCTTATTTTTCCTTTCTATTACCCCATTTGATTTAGGTGAATATGGTAGTGTTAACTCATGTATTATTCCTTTTTTTTTCAAAAAAATTATTAAATAAGATAAATTCTCCTTCTCTATCTAATCTAACCCTTTTAATTTTCTTGCATAGTTGATTTTTAACCTTAGCTTTATATTGTAAGAACATAGAAAATTATTCATCTTCATTCCTTATTAAATACATTTTGTTTTATCTAAAGTAATCATTTATAAAAGTAATGTAATAGTTTGATTTAAATCATTGAGGTTTATATGAATTAAATCTAATAAGTTTGATTCTCCTTTATTTACAAATGCACATGTTTTCTTAGTTAACTTAGATTCTACATAAACTTGGCATTTATTCATGTTATTAGAAATAACTTCAAGTATTAATCTAGAGTTCTCATTTTTGCAATACTCATAGAATTTATGTGGCCTAATCCAAGGTGCTATAAATCAAATGAATCAACAAAGTGAGCAGAAGTAGATGCAATCTCATTCATAATATCAAGGACATTTAATACAAATAAACCTTAATTGCAATATCCTTTTCCCACAAAAATATTATATTTTGTTATGATTATCCTGTCATATTCAAAAGATACTTTAATTCTAACTTTCAAAGATATAGAGATTAAATTTACTCTAATAATAGGCATATGCAGAACATCACTTAATGCCAAGGTCTTGCTAGATATGAGTTTCAAAAGTATTTTATCCTTTTTAAGAATCTTTGTAGCTTTTAAATCTCTAAGGTAGACAAGAACTTCTCTATCTCCTACCGGTGACTAAGAGGTGAAGGCTTCTTTATTAGCATAGATGTGCCTTGTAGCACCTAAATCTACCACCCAATCTTTGACATTGGCCATAATATTTACTTGAGAAATGACCACCATGATTATGTCATTTTTATCATCTCCAACCAAATTTGCTTTAGGTTTGAAGGATTGTCATTTCTTACCTTTTTCCTACATTGGAGGTGCATAATGTCTTGACTTTTTACAAACATAATAGTTTCCTTTCTTTTTCTTAAAATTGAGATTAATAGTTTCAGGCTTTAAATTTTTCTTAGAATCAAAAGAGGGTTTATGATTAAACCTCATTTGGTGTTAATTATTTTGGTGTGAACTATCTTATACTAGACTAGCCTTCATTGTCAATACCTTTACCTTAGCAGCTTGCATTTCTTTATGGTTGGTATCTTTAATGATGATGTGAGTAATGAGTTTTTGAGTTGTTGCATTTCTTTTGAATTGTTGCTTGTAGTCACTCTATGAATTAGATAGCTTTACCATACTATTTTTTTAGCTTTTAGATCTTCGAGCAATTTATGATATTCATTTATTTCTGTTTTTATATCCTTTTCACCATTCATCTCCTAAAGACAAAAATTTTGTATGACAAATTTTTGCTTGCTCACATCTTCAACCAAGTATAATTCTAGTTTTTCAAATTTTGCTCCATATCTATTGAGCTATTTGATTCTATTAAAATGAGCTTAGGCCAAGCCTCATGAATATTCATGTAAGGGGCAAATTTATAATCTTACACTTGCTTTGACCCACTTTATGCATGTGAACCTGTCACTTTCTTTCTATGTTACTTTATATAAAAGAATGGTCTCATATATAAATCTTTTCTTAAGGTTTAACTTGCTCAATGTGGGATTCAGTTTTTGAAATACAACACAATACACAACATCTAAAAGGAATGAGGTGGAATGCCATTCACTAACCATTGCGTCTATTTCAACTCTTAATGGAAAATAGAGGCATGTGTTCCAAGTAAGTGCTCAATAATTTCTCATTCTTTTAAATTAGCTTCAGCAGAAAAGATAGCTTGTATACAAGTAGTAGTGTCCTGGTACGGATGATCTAATGCTTTTTCATGGTTTCTTCTAGCTTCTTCAGTTTGATGGTTGTATGGAGTCTAGAATAATGTGATAATTGCTTAAGTTGTCATGTATATATACAGTATACAGAACAGTTGTAATGTGTATTAGTTACTTATTGAGTTCAACTTTCTCAAGGGACATTGCAAAGTTCCCATGAACGTGGACTGAAAACTTATCAGGCACGTACTGTAGTATTTTTGAGCTCAAATTACTTAAGGCATATTATCAGTGATTTATCCCGCAATCTTTATATGAAGCGTTCTAAGAAAACGGGATCTGTGCGTATGGGTAAGAAAAGGAAGGAAGTTTCGCTGGTTTTCCACATTGTCTATGGTCTGTTGGTCCAATTTACTTTTTGTTCATTTTTAGTGATCCTTTACTTTGAAGTTTGAACTCTGAAGTATTGAAGGGACGGGATTATATTTCGGGTAATTTATCTTAAATGCACAAATGAAGTCTTTTTAGCTGAATTTGGTGGAGAAGCTGAAATTTCCCCATCCGTTAGCGAGACAATAATAATTATGATCGTAAAAATAAAATTTGAAAAAAAAGGAAAAGAAAAAAAAAAGGCAATAATATTAAAGGTAATATTATTTTAACTTTCTTACATTTTTTTCTTACATATTATAGGATTCACAATTCTATACATCTTACTATCCATCAGAAGGGAATAAATACTCACTCCTTAAAAAGGAAATGCAAGCAATATTTTTCTAATGTTAATAATGTAAGTGCAATTTTACTAGATAACGATAATTTTATCGTAAAAGCGGTGAATTCAGATGAATCTGACGGTATAATTTTGTGAGAGCTTTGATTATTCCCGAGAGACTCATGTTCCTAGCATGGAATTAGCCTTTGGTTATATAAACAAAAGGAATGGGTCACTCACATCATGATTAGTGGAAAATGACCCATCTTCATAGCCTTTTACTCTTAAATGGATACTGTTAAGCTTGAATTGATCGTTGGGCGACAAGGCTGATTTATCGGACTAGTGAAGTTGAAGAGCCAAAGCTTGATTATATTATGAAAAATTTCACACAAAATTATATTAATTTTTTTCACCGCATAGTACGAACAGAAATAAACTGATTTCACATACTTTCTCTGAAACTATGGTATTAAGCAACTTCACATCAATTTTATTTTAATACGTGACAAACTAGAGATTACAATGAAGAGACTCTCAAGAATTTAAGTACATGGTGTTATCTATATTTAGGATACTCAGATACCTAATATATCCTAGTTAAAGCATAAAATTAATTCAGAAATGCGGAAGCCTACCTCCAACCATTGCCACGTTTGAATTGCGCACTGAAAGTTCTGTAATCTCCTCTTGGATTGCACCGAACAGTCACTTAAAATTCCACACTCGGGTACTTCCAGGTTCTGGTTTGTGCTTCTTTGATGGTGTAATTATGTTTCAGAAAAACATTGAAGAATTAAAACCAAACCCGGGGACCCCTGTATGATTTTTATACCAGCATGAACTCAACTTCTCCCATCAAAAAAGCTGAGATTTCAGTGGTTTGTTGAAGCAGAAAACTACTTCCTAGTTTCATGGACCACGTTCAGCCATTCGAACGTTGGTTTTGTTACCAATGGGAAAAAAGATTTGTTACATTCTCCCACTTGGTCCGTAAAACCTAATATATACAAAAGTAGAGAAAAATTCAATGAACGGATCATAGTGGTAGGTCCTCTATCTACAAGTATTACCTCCTATGTATCACGATACATTTTGCTTTCTCAACCCACCATAACTTAATGAATAAGTCTTATACTTATTCTGGTCCTCTTAATGCTATTTTTTTTAAACATAAATGTATACTCTGAAATGAGAAAAATAAGTTAAACTGAATAAGAGCTTTATTACAAATATGTATATATACATCAAAGACTTAATATGGTACCAAGTCCTATCCTTAATACATGATCCTTAAACACTAACGGTGGCATGCCTTTTGTCAAAGGATCTGCTATCATCAACTCAGTGCTAATGTGTACAATGGTAACTTTATTTTCCTTGACACATTCCCGAATGGCTAAGTACTTGATGTCGATGTGTTTACTTCGACTTCCACTTTTGTCATTCTTAGCCAGAAAAACTGCAGTTGAGTTGTCACAATAAATTCTTAATGGCTTAGAAATTGAATCCACAACTCTAAGCTCAGAAATAAAGCTCTTTAGCCATACACCATGTGAAGTTGCCTCAAAAGAAGATACGAACTCAGCTTCTGTGGTAGAAGTAGCAACTAAGGTTTGCTTTGTGCTCCTCCAAGACACGGCTCCACCAGCAAATAAAAAAATGTATCCTGATGTTGACTTCCATGAATCAACGCATCCGGCAAAATCCGAGTCTGAGTAGCCAACTACTTCAAGATTCTTAGTTCATTTGTACATTAGCATGTAATGTTTGGTACCTTTGAGATACCTCATCACTTTCTTTGCAGCTCTCCAATGATGCATTCCTGGATTACTTTGATATCTCCCTAACATTCCAACTACGAATGCAATGTCAGGTCTTGTACAAACCTGAGCATACATAAGGCTTTTAACAGCTGAAGCATATGGAATGTTTCGCATTTGTTCCCTTTCTAGATCGTTCTTCGGGCACTGATTCAAATTGAACCTGTCACCCTTCATAATAGGTGCTACACTTGGTGAACAGTCTTTCATTCAAAATCTCTCTAAGACCTTATTGATATAGGTTTCTTGTGATAGACCTAAAATACCTTGGGTTCTATCCGTATGGATCTTAATACTAATTACATAAGATGCCTTACCCATATCCTTCATATCAAAATTTTTAGAGAGAAACTGTTTCACCTTATATAGCAACCCCTTATCATTGGTTGCAAGCAATATATCATCCACATACAGCACAAGGAAACAGATTTTACTCCCACTAACCTTGTGGTATATACACTGATCCATGACATTTTCCATAAATCCGAATGAGGAAATAATATCATGAAACTTAAGATACCATTGGCGAGAGGCCTGTTTCAATCCATATATGGACTTCTTAAGCTTGCATACTAAATGCTCACCAGCACTAGAGGAGAATCCTTCAGGTTGTTTCATATATACCTCTTCTTCTAGATCCCCATTGAGGAATGTCATCTTCACATCCATCTGATGCAGTTCCAAGTCAAATTAGGCAACCAATGCCATTATTACACGGAGGGAATCTTTCTTAGACACAGGAGAAAATGTCTCTGTGTAATCGATTCGTTCCTTCTGAGTGAATCCCTTAGCCACAAGTCTTACCTTATATCTTTCGATGTTGCCTAATGAGTCCTTTTTCATCTTATAGACCCATTTACACCCTATGGCCTTTGAACCACTAGGCAACTCGACAAGATCCCAGACTCCATTAAACGCCATGGAATCCATTTCTTCCTTCATAGCATTGTACCATAATCCAGATTCTCTGCAGTTAATAGCTTGTGAAAATGTCTCAGGGTCATTTTCAGCTCCTATATTGTAGTCAGACTCTTGTAGATACACAGTATAGTCACTGGGAATTGTTGACCTCCTTTCCTTAGTTGATCTTCTTAATGTTGGGTTAGCATCCTCTTGGGAAGCATGCTCCTCAATTGGTTGTCCAACATTTTCTGGTAATTGTTCAACAACTGGATCAACTTGGTTATGGTCAAGTGGTTATGGATCCTCAATGATTGGCTGTTCAATACCCAATGGTACTTGAAGGGCATGGATTACAACCAATCTATCACTTGATGTGGAAGCTTGAGAACCAAAATGATCAAGCTCAGTGTTTGGATGCTGAATTTGATCACTCCCACTAATTAAGTCATTTTTAAGAAATTTTGCATTTCTTGATTCCACAATCTTAGTGCTATGAGATGGATAATAGAATCTATATCCTTTGAACTTTTCAACATACCCAATGAAATAGCCACTTATAGTCCTAGGATCCAGCTTCTTTTCTTGTGGATTGTAGACCCTAACCTTAGATGGACATCCCCAAATGCGCATATGCCTTAAACTTGGTTTCCAACCTTTAAATAACTCAAATGGTATCTTTTCAATAGCCTTAGTTGGAACCTGGTTAAGGATATACATTGTCATCTTAAGACCTTCAATCCATAAGGATTTAGGAAGCTTAGAGTTGCTAAGCATGCTCCTTACCATGTCCAATAGTGTTCGATTTCTTCTTTCAGCTACACCATTTTAGTCCGGAGACCCAGGCATGGTGTATTGGGCAACAATCCCATGTTCTTGAAGAAATCTAGCAAATGGACCTAATGCTTGTCCATCTTCAGTGTATCTACCATAATACTCACCACCTATATTTGATCTCACTATCTTAATTTGTTTATCACATTATTTCTCTACTTCTGCTTTAAACACCTTAAAGGCATCAAGGGCCTCATTCTTATTATTCAACAGATAGAGATACATATATCGTGAGTAATCATCAATAAAGGTGATAAAGTATTTTGAACTACTAGAGTTCAAATCTGGATTACAAATGTCTGTATGTATGATTTCTAAAATGGTAGTACTCCTCTTGGCACCTTTCTTGGTCTTATTAGTCTGCTTTCCCTTTATGCAGTCTATACAAGTTTCAAAGTCAGTAAAATCTAGCATACTAAGTATTCCATCTTTTACTAACCTTTTAACCCTCTCTATTGAGATATGACCTAGTCTACGGTGCCATAATATAGAGGAATCTTCATTAGTAACACATCTCTTAACACCTATGCTACTAGAAACATGCATTGAATCATTAGGTATACTGTCTCGTAATTGAATTCAGAAAAGACCATTAGAAATTGTACCATTGCCAACAAGATTAGATTTATAAAATAACTTAAACATATTATTTGAAAATTCAAAAGAATATCCAAAAGGCAAAAGTTTTGAAATAGAAATTAAGTTTCTAGAGAAACTTGGTACATAAAAAGTCCTTTCGAATATCAAACTAAAGCTAATATCTAAAACTAGTCTGCAAGTTCCTATAGCTTCAACTAGTGAGCCCATCTTGTTGCCTGAATAGATGTATTGCTCACTGCCCACTGGCTTCCCTTGGTTTAGAAAGCCCTGCAAGGTATTAGAGATATGGATTGTAGAGCCAGAATCAATCCACCATGTGTTACTACTAACATCTACCATATTAGATTTATAACAAAAGTGTGAGATTGAGATACCTTTCTTTTCAAGCCAGCTCTTAAATTTGTTGCAGTTCTTCTTTATGTGTCCTTTCTTCTTGCAGAAGAAACGCTTGGACTCTTTCTTTATACTGCCTTGAATGGGTGCATTTCCCTTTCCTTTTAAGTTAGCTTGCTTGTTGTTCTTCCCTTGTGTTGCCATATGTGCGCTTTCTCCCATTTCTGCAATAAGCTTCTTCCTGTACACACATGGACAGAAATTCATTGATTGTCCATTTCTCCTTATGTGTGTTGTAGGAAATCTTGAAAGGTCCATATTGAGGCAGCAGAGAGTTTAGGATATAGTGCACAAGGAAAGACTCAGACATCTCGACCTCAAGCATTTTTAATTGAGCTGCAATGTCCCTCATCTGCATGATATATTCTTGCACACCCATTATGCCAGTAAGTTTCATTGATGATAACCTTGTCATCAAGGTGCTTGCCAAAGCCTTGTCTGAAGTTTCAAATTGTTCATCAATGGCCTTGAGCAAACTTCGAACGTTCTGATGCTCTCCGATAGACCCACGAATGCTAGCAGAAATCTTAGTTTTGATATACATCATACTAAGGCGATTTGATCACTCCCAATGCTCATAAAGTGCTATTTCAGCTGCACTGCTACTATCAGTAGGTTTAGGAGGTTCATCCTTTCTTATTGCATCATCCACGTCCATCCACCCCAGTTGAAGAAGATTTTTCTCCTTCCATATCTTATAATTATCACCATTCAATTCGGGAACTTGGAAATCAAAGATATTCAAAGGTTGAAAAATTGTATAAAATTACATGCTATGTTAATAATTTGAGGTAATTAAAGAATATTTCATATGACATGTCTTACCAATGCAAAACATATCTATTAAAACATAATCCTAGTAACAAACAAAACTGCCTGTAGGTTTAGTTTTATTTAATTAGGTTTATGTATAAAATTGATGAAACTAGCAAATTATATCCCCTATCTTAATTCCTGTGGGTAAATTAAGGTAAAGGAAAATTTACTATCCCACCCTAATTAATCATATTAAATATAATAATATTCCTGTGGGATAATGATTATTATATTGAATATTTCTTTATGTGATCCTAGATTTAAATCTAATGCTTTATGTATAATTTTAGAATAATCAAAGGTGCTGTGGCTAAACTTCAACTAAACTAAAATTATATGAATCACTTGACATTTTAAAATATACTTAAACAAAATGCACAAATAGGCATTTCTCTATGAAAATTTTAAAAAATATTAATTAATCGTTTAAATAAATGTGAAAAATTAATTTTCTCTTCATAGAAAAATATATTATCTAAGATTGATAAAAATAATCATACAATTTTATTATAATGAGAAGTAATTAATTAATTAATTAACTAAACCAAATATGATTAATTAATTAATTTAAATTCTCCTAAATAATTTTAATCTAAATGTGTCAAAATAATATCTAAAATAATATATAAATATTCCACATTAATTGTATGATATTAGTATTATCCAAAAAAACAAAGAAATAAAACGTTATGAAGCACTTAACTATTAATTCGTGCATCCCTGAACTCAAAATGTGCACGGGAGCAATGGCCAGCGCATGTGTGCTACTGGCTAAAGGCAAGGGTTCAAAACTTGATGGCTACGCTGGGATGTGTTTCTTTCTTTTTTTTTATTTGAACTAGTAAAGGCCCAGACAAAAACAGGCCAAAAAGAGCCTAAAACCTGTTAAGTAGAACGACGTCGTTTCAATGTAGTAAACTTGGAGGTTGTCTTCAACCTCCAGCCGGGTCGACCCAACCCGATGTCGGCCTGGTTCCAACCAGAAACATACCCGCCAAAAATCAGTACATGTTTTATGTATTCTTCAACAGATTTTTAAAATTTCGGAGCCTAAATCCTCTAGAATTTTATGGGCTATCCAATCCTAGTTTTAAAACATGATAAAAGCAGCATGTATATAGGATTGAAATCAAACAATATGCTCTGTTTTCTACTGCACATAAGCAAGGCAGAGGCAATTTTTTTTTAAGCTCTGATACCAAATGTTATCTATATCTAGGATATTCAGATACCTAATATATCCTAGTTAAAACATAAAATTAATTCAGAAACGCAGAAGCCTACTTCCAGCCATTGCCACGTTTGAATTATGCACTGAAAGTTCTGTAATCTCCTCTTGGATTGCACCGAACAGTCACTTAGAATTCCACACTCGGGTACTTCCAAGTTCTAGTTTGTGCTTCTTTGATGGTGTAATTATGTTTCAGAAAAATATTGAAGAATTAAAACTGAACCCGGGGACCCCTGTATGGTTTTTATTCCAGCATGAACTCAGCTTCTCCTATCAAAGAAGCTGAGATTTCGGTGGTTTGTTGAAGCAGAAAACTGCTTCCTAGTTTCACGGATCACGTTCAGCCATTCGAATGTTGGTTTTGTTACCAACAGGAAGCCAACGGGAAAAAAGATTTGTTACAAATGGGCCGAAAGAGTTCAAGAGTGAGCTTACTATCATTGCAAAACTTCTACACACGAATGTGGTCCAATGACTAGACTGCTGCGTTTATGTAGAGGAGAAAGTGTTGGTTTATGAAAATGTGCACCTCTTTCCTTAATATATGTTTTTGATATATAATTAGTTTAAATATGAATGTATCATATATGAATAAACATAACATTTAATTTTTTATTTATAAAAATGATGATTATTATATCTTTAAATTTTATATTAATATTATTAGTTCTCTATTTTTACTTTTATTATAATTAATCATCCTTTTATTTATACATAACACTAAAATAAATTGTGAAAATATAGAATATAATTAAAAGCAAGCATATATTCAATATTGTTAAGGTAAAATTTAACAATTAATTTTAATATTTTTTATTTATTTTAATATGATAAGTGAATTGGGGGATGAATAACTATAAAGAAAATAAAATAAAAAATTATTAGTGTTAGTTATAAAATTTGAAGATGTCACACCACCTTCATAAATAAAGAATTAAATATTGGGTTTATTCATATTCATTCATCGCTTATTTTAGAACTAGATATATAATTTATGATCTTGTGGTCTGAGACAGCAAGACACACTTTCGAATTTTGTATGTAATGTGTTTGTGAAAAAGAGGCTATATAGTGAGAACTAACAAGTTAAACATGGTATTTTATGGTCTAACGGTACAATTAGATATGTTTTATTGGTTTAATTACTTGTATTTGCTACAATTCTCTGTGGCTTCTTTATCTTGATGGTTGAATTAGCAAGAGCATGATCTGCATTTAAATCAATATCTTATAAGATGCACAGGAAGTTTTATTTTGAAACCTGCTGTTGTGACTTAAAAATAAGTCCAGATCACTAGGTAAGATGGAGTTGTTTTAGAAAAAGGAATAATTTTCAGTCTTCTTAATACTTATCATTGACCTTTATTAATCCCTAGATAAATAGAAAAAATTTTAATTTAAAAATAAATCTTGGTTAGAGTTTATACAAACTAATTATAATAGAAAATTAAATTATTTGTATTCAAATATTTTAAAAAAATCAATTTTATACTTCTATTTGATTCTAAATATGTTTTGTTGATTGGCAAATGCAAATACAAATACAACCCTTTTAGTCTACCGTGAAAAGTGAAAAGGGAACGAAAATACAATCAAAGCTTATTTAGCATAGCGTTAGAATTATTAATTATTGGTAGATTTAAATATATAACGTGATTTTATATTTGATATAAGTATTATTAATAATTAATTTTTTAAAGACAATTAATTTTAAATATTTTTAATAAAAATTATAATAAAATAATAAATTATTTTTAATCATATTTTTCTCACTAAAATTTTTTACATTAATTATCTTAAAAAATTATTTAATAATGAAAATTATACCAAATATAAAATTAATTTATATATTATATTGCATCAATAATTATTTATTTTTATCGTCATATTAAATAATTCACATAAATAATTTATAACTATTCATTTTCATCATTATATCAAACAAATCATTACAGAATCAAACTGCCGTGATTTTGGCGCCAAGCGGGTTGGTTAGAGGTCTTGCTAGTTAAATGTCTTGCCGCCCCAAATCCCGGACAACCTGCGTGGAGATAAGATAGTTGGCGCTTTTTGCTTTAGTCTAAAGGTGAATAAGAAAAGTCAAGTAAAGGTTTAATTTAAGGCTCCACTCAATGCAAATATGAAAATACAGTCTATTATTTTAAAAGTTTCAATTTTTTATTAAAATTTAATATTTTAATATAGAATATAATTTTTTATATATTTCTCTCCTGAGCACTGGACTCACTCTGCGATTTCTTGACGAATTTTTTTTATTAAAAACATTTTCGGTAGAACAATTTCAATTAATTGCATTTATAGTTATAAATATTAATTTAATAAAAATATTTAACAAATGTTGAATATGAAGATCAATTATTAATTTTTATTTTTCAGTAGAAATAATTTACATTCTACAAGTTTGTTTGATATAGCGATAACATAATTAATTGTTAATAGATTTAAATGTATATATTGATTATATGTTTAATATAATTATCAGTAATGATTAATTTTCTTAGGAGATAATTAATTTTAAATATTTTAATGATATAAAAATTATAATTAAATAATAAATTATTTTTTATAATTTATTTTTAATCACATAACTTATTATTTAATCATAATTTTTATCTTATTAAAACTCTTTATATTAATTATATTTTAAGAGAATCATTCATTATTAAAAATTACATTAAATATAAGGTCGATTTACATAAATAATTATCTAAAACAAGTTATACAATCAATTAATAATTATTTATTTTGATCACTGTACTAAACTAATTCTTACTAAAACAACTTACCGTAATTATGGCGCCAAGCGTGCTAGTTGGAGACGTAGCAACCCCAAAACGCGTGCAACAGTCCATGAAATAAGAAACTCAATGAGTGAGAAAAGTGAGGTAGAAGTTTAACCCGATGCTTGGTCCCGTGAAAAAAAAAAACAGAGAAAAAATAGATTTAAAATTATCATGTGCTTGATAAAAAATAAAATATTAATTTTATAACTATTATTTATTCACATATTAAT
The DNA here is from genome assembly GCA_020226215.1 of Sindora glabra. Lineage (NCBI taxonomy): Eukaryota > Viridiplantae > Streptophyta > Magnoliopsida > Fabales > Fabaceae > Sindora > Sindora glabra. The sequence goes on along the minus strand of CM035225.1, from coordinate 117,462,222 downwards.
ATTTTAAAAATGTTCTTTTATTATTTTTTAATTAAATTTTAAAATTTTTTTATCTCTTCCTATTTTCTTTTACACCAAACATGAGAAAAGGTCCACTCAATGCGTATATAAAAATATAATCTTATTTTAAAATTTATGTTTTGTTTATTAAAATTTAATATTTTAAAACAATATATAATTATTTTTATATATTTCTCTACCAACCATTGACTGACCTCACTCAACGACCACTTAATAGAGTGATATAATATTCGAGTGGGTGATGAAACTCAGGGTGCGCGATTCTTTTTATTTTTATTTTTTTGGTAGAAATAATTTCAATTAAATGTATTTATAATTATAAATAGATAATAAAAAGTATGTCTATTCAGGGACATTCGATAAAAGGTAATAAAAATGTTTTATTTAATTCATGTTAAATATAGAAATGTGATAAAAAGCAATATCATCTTTAAACTTGTTTAAAAGAGGAAATTGATTTTTCAAATACTATGGCCGTGTGCTTTTTTTTTTCAGTGATAGAGTATACTCCTGCCCTGAAAAAGTGAACAATGGATGGACTGAAGTTTAGTTTAGTTTAATAATAATAATAATAATAATAATAATAATAATAATAATAATAATAAATGTTAGAATGATAATAAGCAAATTAAACAAGGAGAGGATACAAAAACCGACCAAAAAGAGGCATGATCAAACCAGATGCAACATCATGAGATATGCAATCGATGATTGCTTTGGTGTCATGCAGATTCACAATATCATTATGATTGATATAGTGGTCATGCTATGACTACTTGGACTTAGGTGTTATTCTAGTATGATGTTAAAAGTCTTCGATATAAGTGATATATGATTTTTTTAATATTTTAATTTTTTTTTACATTTTGAGTTTAATTTTTCTATCTTATATGTATATATTCAAAGATTTAAATACTTTTCTATTAAAAAAATAATACATCGCCAAGCTTTGTTGAAACTCAATGGAAGAAGCAGCTACAAATCAGTTCATTTGCCCCCGGCAATGATAATTCGTCAAATAAAAGTCTTGATTGGATGAATTTTTTTTAAGGAAAATGCTATAACTCCTGGTATTGGGATTGAATTTGAGCATCCAATAATCTATAATCAATTAAAAAATTTAAATCGGTCTCACATTTGACGATGAATGGTAGGTAAGTGATGTTACAGTTTCGGAACATAATTTCAATTTTTATTTGTGTATTCGGTGCAAATAGTATCATTACTTTTTAATATTTATGTATCTAACCATTTTATTTAATCTTGTAACTTTTTTAATTTTTTAAATAAAACCATTAAATTATGATCTATCGTACTATTTTTCTCATTATTTTATATTATATAATTAATAAAAATTATATTAAATATATAAAATTTTAGTTGAACATGTGAAAATGACTTTAAAGTTTTGTGAAGAAAATTATGAATTAATTTTTTTCTTAATAAAGTAAAGATAACATCTTATAATTAAAGTATATAAAAAATTTTCTGCTGTTTGCTTTCTTATAAAAAATAGTAGAAGGTAGGAAGCGGACGGCAAAAAACACCGTAGAAAGAAGTTGGAACGCCTGTAAGCAAGCCAAAAATAAGAGTTTAGTTTCTGTTTTGGCTATTCAATATTTAAGTTAATATGAAATTAGAGAGAATATAGTGAGATTCTAGCGCGTGCTTGTTATGGAAATCAGTATCTATAGCGATCAATGTATCTGGAGCACAAGGGTCATATGAAGAAAATATTAGGGATATTTTGATCTTTTTGGGAAGACAAGTGACTCAGCAAGTAGGCCACTTTAATAACCGTCCACCGGCTGTGATACCTGCTTTTGTTATTGTCTATTTTGTACGCATTGCATCCAATTGGACATTTGCTTCTATGGGCTGTGGGCTATTGGGTGCCGATCATTGGATCAAGTCCGATGTTAACTAAGAGTATTCATTATTTTTCACCTTCGAAAAAAAAAGATTTCAATTCATGTATATTTATAAATATAAAAATATAACATTGTCTATAAAAAGATAAGAAATTTACTATAAAATTAATTTTGAATTAAAAGCAAAAAAATTAATACAATGCAGCAACTTTCAAAACAGTGAAAGGCAGAAAGGACGGTGGAATAGAAAAAGGAGAAAAAAAGGAGGGGGTCTAAAATGGACCCGGCCGCGTTGGTTTAAAGTGAATCAGGTCAAGATAGGAGACCCAACTCGGATCCCTCGTCTTTTTTTTTTTCAAATGTTGAGAGTGTAAAGTTAAAACATAGCGAATTTAAATAAAAAATATATTCTACTAAAAATGAAAAAATTTAAAATTATATTTTTATCTCAAATTAAAAAAAATTACAAACAAAAAATTGAGGAGTTCTAAAATTACTATAACACAAAGCTTAGGTCAATTCTATCAATTCGTAGCAAACATTTCCTAGGAAGGTTTTGTAAAGGTTTGGCATAAAGCTTGTAATTTTATATAAATTTTGTGTGTAATAAATATTTTATTAATAAATGTTATTAAAATTTTTGTAAGAGAATTAATCTTTTTCAAGGAGAAGTTGTTAAATAACTTTTCATAAAAATATTTCGATAAAAATTGATTGGCAGCATATGTTTAATCAAAAGGATCATTTTCTCATCTGATACAGATAATCTACTATATAGATCGGGTATTATCGCTCCCCGCTAAATTGAAATTTCAAAGCTCCGATTGTAAAAATACGTAGCGGTCGGATTTTTTATTTTTTCAGTGCACAACTCAGCATTCCCCATCTTAACTCTATGAATCATATCTGTTGAGGAAATAAATGAAAAATAAATTGAATTTAATTACTTATAAATTGTTTTTTAATTATAAAAAATAAGTTGGAACTTGAATTTTTTAGTTTTATTATATATCCAATTTATTTGGGTACAAAATTAATGGATTATATTTTTCATAAAATATTTAATGGACTTTGAATCATTATGCTTTTATATTTTTCAAAGCCCAATTTACTTCATAAAAATATATTTTTTCCATGTGAACAAAATACTTTTGAATTTTCCATTTATTCTTATTTTGAAAATACCAAACTTGCTTTTCAAGTAATAATCTTATTGGTTACAATTTAATATTTGTTTTTTTAAAAGGAAAGATGAATAAATCCAATGATTAATATTTAATGATCATTTTGAGCCTTTGATTGGATAAGAGTAAGAAAATCAAAATGAGAGGGAATTTCAAATTTTAAATTATCTAACATGTACTAAAATTAATAAAAAAAATTTATATATGCTATTGTGATACTTCTTTCATAGTTAGATGAATAATTCCAAATAGTATTCAAACAGTATTCAAGTTAGTTAGATCGAATTTCTAAAAGAAAATTTACTTTTAGCGAAAATCAAGAAAAAGTAAAAAAGTATCTAAACTCTAACATATATAGTACATGTATGATATTTTCAATTCATGTGATATTTTATGAAGCTTTCAAAGTAAGCCAATCTTTTATGGAGTTATTTTCCAAATTTCAAAATTTTGGAATCGAAAGTTCAAAATTCCAATTTGAAGTCTAAATTCAAACTTGAAGTTAAAAAAAAATAAAGATGACTTGAAACCAAAGTTACCTTTATCATCTTTTTGTCTATAAATAGATTACATACCTTTGAAGATGAAAAAAACTAGGCATTGTGCTATAATTTGTAAATTCTCTCTATCTTTCATCTTAGAAAACTCGTAGCTCTCTCAATCTTCTCACTCTAGAAATAAAACTTATATATCCACTCTACAAGTGTTATTGAGTGAAAGCTTGTAAAATTATTTTAAGATATTGTGAGAAAAAGCTTTCTTCTATCTTATTGAAATCCTAGTAGAGATTGTAAGAATCTTGTAAAAGTAAGTGGTTGTGAAATCCTAGTGAAAATTGTGGGAATCTTGTAAAGTTAGGTGCTGTTAAAAATCCTAGTATAAATTAGGTGAATCTTGTAAAGCTAGATGTTGTAACTTGATGAAAAGTTAGTTTATTCCTCAAGTGATACTTGATAGTTTGAAAAGAGAGGAGTAAATCCAAAAGGTGTTCCTTTTAAATAATCGAACTTCTATAAAAATTCTTGATATTCTCTCCTCACTCTTTTACTTATATTTTGTTTCAAAAATAACATTTCATCAAAGAAAAAGAAGTTCATGGTTTTTCATCACATTAATTAAAGAAACACTTTTTGAGATACTTTTAATAAAATATTTTCAATAATTATTAAGATATTTCATATTTTTGAAACTATATATTTATCAAAATACCAAAATTTTTCCTATTGCACCTCAAAATTATATTATAAGGTTTTATCTACTAATTTTTGAAAAAGGCTAATTCACTCCCTTTTGGCTTATACACTTTATCAATTGGAATTAGAGTTTGGTCCCACATTTTTTAAAGTTTGACAACTTTGTAAGTAAAGATCTTGTAGGTAATGGAGTTTTTTGGCTAAAATCATGGATCGAAAAGATATTTTACAATTAGACCTCCATTTTTCAATGATACAAACTATGACTATTAGAAGTTCAGAATAATGATCTTTATCAAATCTAATGATAGTGAAGTATGGAAGATTATAATAGAAGGTCATGAAGTACCAATAAAACTTGAATGAGAAATAAAAGTGCTTAAGATAGAGACTAGAGAAAGAATGGATGGAAGTTGATTACAAGAAGGAAGCAATACATGCTAAAGCCATGAATGCTATTATGTATATTGTAATATGTAGTGAATTTAAAAAGATCTCTAAGTATACTTTTACAAAAGCAATGTGGAATAAACTTGAAGTGACTTATGAAGACACTAATCAAGTGAAATAAACTAGGATCAATATGCTAGTACATGAATATGAAATATTCAAGATAGTAGAAAACAAAAAAGTAGAGCCTACGTTTGAAAAGCTTTAAGCCATCGTTAATTATCTTCATGTATTAAGAAGAATCATTGCTGATGGAGGACTAGTAATGAAAATCTTGAGAACTTTTCAAAAAACATGGCAATCCAAAGTAGTTGTTATACAAGAAGGAAATAATCTTCCTACACTTACTTATAATGAGTTAAAAGAACAATTCTTGGTATATGAAAAAAATACATCAAGAAAATAAAAAGAAAATAATAGTTTTTAAAACATGCTCATAAAAAAGATAATGAAAAAGATGATGATCTTGATTAAGAAATAAAAGAATAAGCAGATGGGTTTGCACTTATGGCAAAAAGATTTTTTAGAATGTATAAAAGAAAAAGTGATTTTAAACCAAGACCACTTAAAAAAAGAGAGAAAAATAACAAAACAAACAACTAACCTTTAATTTGCTTTGAGTGTAAAAAGTCAAGGCACAAGAAAAGTGATTGTCCTAAATTTTAAAAAAAAAATTCTTCTAAAGAAATCAATCACTAAGAAAGTTATGATGGCATCATGGGATGAGAAGGATATTTTATCTGAAGAAGAATTTGAAGAAGAATATGAAGTAGATGATATTGCCAACTACTATTTCATAACCAAAATTGATGAAGGCAATGAGGTAATTGATGATGAACTTAAATTTGCTTTATTTTATAATAAATTGATGGAAGATTTTCATAATACCTTAACTAAATATTTTTCTTCAGAGAAATAAAACAAAGTTTTGATTAAAAAAATAATTTTCTAAAAAGAAAAAAGAAATTTCAAATCAATTGAAAAAGAGAATCAAATTTTGATAAAAGATTTTGAAACTTTGAAAAATGAGAATGAAGCTCTTAGAAATTTGATAAAAGAAAATCAAGTTTTAGAAAATCAATTTGACTCCTTGGAAGGTTGAAAAATTATAGAAAAAAGGATTTACTAAAAGAAAAAGATCTCTTAAAAATGGAAAATCAAGCTTTAATAATATATATATTAAAAAATAAATAACTCTTAGTCTTCTCATCATTGACATTTATTACTCCCTACATAAACAGGAAAGAATTTAATTCAAAAATGAATCTTAGTTAAACTTTATAAAAATTAATTATAACATAAAATTAAGTTATTTGTATTCAATTTTACAAAATTAATTTACGTTTATTTGATTCTAAATATGTTTTGTTGATTGGCAAATGGAAATACAAATACAATCTTTCAGTCTAGCGTGAAAAGTGAAAGGGAACAAAACTACAATCTAAGCTTATTTAGTATAGTGTTAGAGTAATTGATTATTAATAAATTTAAGTGTATAATGTGATTTATATTTGACAAAACTATTATTAATAATTAATTTTCTTAAGAGAGATATTCACTTTTAAATATTTTTAATTAGAGAAAAATTTATAATTAAATAATAAATTAATTTTTAATTGTAACCTTTTTCCCTAAAACCTTTTACACTAATTATTTTATATAAAAATCAATCATTAATAAAAATTATGTCAAATATAAAATTAATTTATATATTAAAATTAGTTAATAATTATTTATTTTATCACCATACTAAATAATTCATATAATCAATTGATAATTATTTATTTTCACCGTTATGTTAAATTAAATAAATCCTTACTAGATCAACTTACCGTGATTTTGGCGCCAAGTGTGTTAGTTAGAGGACTTGCCGTCCCAAATCGCGGGCAACCTGCATGAAAATGAGAAGGCCAACGTTTTTTGCTTTAGTCTGCAGGTTAATAAGAAAAGTGAGGTGAAGGTTTAAGGTATCCATTTCCATTTTTGGTATGGAATCTGTTGGTAGTAAAGGATAGGTTTTTTTCTAATAATAATTCTTTGCAGGATTAAATTTAAAATTTTAAAATTTGAAATGATTTAAAATTCAGTTTCTTTTCATTAAATTAATCAATTGTTAGTTAATGAAATTTTTTTATTAAAATCATTTTTGAATCAATTGCTAGCTAATGAAGTTTGTTTTTATTAAAATCATTTTTAGTACAAGCAATTTCAACTAGTTGCATTTATAGTTATAAGTATTAATCTAATAAAAATATTTTTTAACAAATATTAAATATGAAGATCAATCATTGGTTTTTTTTGGTAGAAATAATTTACATATTACAAGATTATTTGGTATAACGGTAACATAATTTATTATTGATAGATTTGAATATATATATATATATATATATATATATATATATATATATATATATATATATATATATATATATATATATATATATATATATATATATCATAATTTTATGTTTTGCACAATTATTAGTAATAATAAATTTTTTAAGATATGATTGATTTTAAATATTTTTAATAAAAATTATGATTAGATAATAAATTATTTATTATTTATTTTTAATTTAATTTTTAGACTAATTTTTTTACATAAATTACCTTTCAAGAAAATAATTATTGTTAAAAATTATATTATACATAAAATTAATTTATATAAATAGTTATTTATTTTCATTACTATACCAAATATTTATTATCAATTAATAATCCCATGTTTGAATCGCTATACTAGACAAACTCTTCCTAAATCAACCTACCGTGATTTTGGCGCCAAACGTGTTAGTTAGAGAACCATCAATCCCAAAAAGCGTCAACAGTGCATGGAAACAAGAAAGCCAACGCCTTTTACTGTAGTCAACAGGTGAGTAAGAAAAGTGAGGTAAATGTTTAATCCTGGTAGGATGGAAAATAACGGGAAAAGAATGAAAACTTGGAATTTAAAATTATTATATGTTTGGTTGGGGGGAAAAGAAAAGAAAGAAAATAAAAAATTGATTTTATGATTATTATTTCTTCACATATTAATATTTTAAATTTTTTTATTTTTCATTCTAATTAAATTTAAAATTTTCTTTCATCTTTACATATATATATATTACACCAAGCATGGGGTAAGACCCCTCTCCATGCAAATATAAAAATACAATCTTATTTTAAGATTTATAATTTTTTTATTAAGATTTAATATTTTAATAGAATATATAATTATTTTTTTATGTATTTCTCTCCCAACCGTTGACTGATCTCACTCAACGACTACTTAATAAAGAGAGTAATACAATAACCGAGTGGGTAGTGCATAATTGTTTTCATTTTTTGGTAGAAATAATTTCATTTAAATGCATTTATAGTTATAAATAAGATAACAAAAATTATGCCTCTTCAGCGATATCTTATAAAAGCCAATAAAAATATTTTATTTAATCCATGTTAAATATGAAAATGTGATAAAGACTAATATCATCTTTAACCTGGTTTTAAAGAGGAAATTGATTCTTCAAATACTATAGACACCGTGCATTTTTTTAAATGATACAGTATATACTTTTGCCCTGGAAAAGTGAACAAAGGGTGGACTAAAGTTTAGTATAGTGAGAATAGTATTTGTTAGAATGATAATAAACAATTAAAACAAGGAGAGGATACAAAATGCAAAAACAAGGGTATGAAATGCAGCTGCAGCATCATGATCATGTATGTGCCATTGATAATTGCTTTGGTGTCTTGCCGATTCACAAGATCAATATGATTGCTATTGTGATCATGACATAGCTACTTGGACTCATACATTACTACCGGAGTATCAAAAGTTTTTTACTTAAAGTGATGTATGACATTTAAAAAAAAAAAATTACTGTTTTATATTTTGAATTTGATTTTACAATTATATATATATGTTTAATGGTGTAAATACTCCTACTATAAATACAAAATACATTATCAGACTTTCGTTGCAGCTCAACGGAAGAAGCAACTACAAATATGTTGTTCATTTGCCTCTGTGACTTTGATCTTAATTCAATTGTCAAATAAAAGTCTTGATTGAATGAAATTTTTTAAGGAAAATGCTATAACTCCTGATACTAGGGATTGGATTTGAGCATCGAATAATCTATACTCATGCAATTATAAACCGAACTCACATTTGATGATCAGTAGGTAGATGATATTATAATTTCAAAACTCAATTTTAATTTTTATTTTCATTACTATATTATGCAACTTATCTCACCATTAATGGGACAAGCGACACTGCAATTGATGGAACAGGCAATAACAATTCAAACAAAGGAAACAGCCAACTTACTTCTATTATTGAAGACGACAAAATGGATGCTGATACATTTTTGTCTGTCATAGTTGAAATATACCCAGGCACAACCGCTGCTAACAGTAATTTAAGAGCAACTCTGTTGGACAATGGCAATTTTGTTCCAAGAGTAGTCAATTCTGATGGCTCTACTAACAAGACATTGTGGCAAAGCTTTGATTATCCAGTAGACACTTTTTTGCCTGGCATGATGTTAGGCTTCAATTATACAACCAAAAGGAATGTGTCACTCACTTCATGGTTGGCTGAAAATGACACATCTTCAGGATCTTAGATTTCTTCATATGGGCCTCTTGTGCGTGAAGGATTCACTGACAGATAGACCAACTACTTTAGAAGTCATTTCAATGATGATAAATCAAAGCTTTGTTCCATCTTCCGTCAAAAAGCTTACATATCTAAATTTAAGCAGTGTTATCAAAGATGATCCTCAAATGAATAAGATGAACACCACTCATTGAATATTTCATCTATTTCGACTTTTAGTGGAAGATAAAATTATACATTCTATGATGAACAAAAAGCTATATGTACTTTAGTATAATTATATGTTCCACAATTTTTATAAAATCATATGTACAATATGACCTGACATTTAAAATACCTTTATTAATTTTCAAATTTTATCCTTCACAAAACATTAAATCCTGGTTCGATAGCTGTCTAGATCGTGGGATTGCATCTTATCCATTTAAATTTGCTTTAGTTGGAGAAATAAGAATCTGGACATGATATTTATGTGCAATCATTGTATCTATGGTGCTTATAGGATTCAATGCAAGTCACTTTAGGGACATTCCTCTGCTGTATGTATATATTCACACTTTTTCACGTATACAAATTTCTTCTACAGCTGCTCCCTAGGATGTGATCATCAAAAAGAGAAAGCACAGCATGCTTTCCAACTTGAACAAAAATGACATGCCTCTTTTAAAAAAGATAAATACAGCAAAAATATTAGCCAAACAATATGACGCTAAAAGTTGTAGATAAAAACTCATCATTATTGTGCAATAAATCTCGCACTATTTCCTGTTAGCAATGATTTTATTTTTGCTGCACAGTATTTGAAAATTTTATCCTTTCTCTTTACGCAGACTGTGGTTGGTTTCACTAACTATCGTTACCCTTTTTGCTGTCAAGTTTGGCGGTTTGAAAACTCTCAAAAAAAAAAAAAAAAAGGCAGAAGAAGAAGATTGTCAAAGACGCGTTAAGAGTTTAGACATCATCATTTGGTGGTTTGAAAACTATCCAAGAAAAAAGGAAGAAGAAAAGAAGAAAGGAGTAGAAAAAGATGACCGTCATAGACGCGTTAAAAGTTAAGACTTTATCATTGCCTTTTATATAATTTAAGAGGTGGATCTTCCGGATAGGCATTGCTTTAGACAATGAAAAGCTAAAAAAAAAGAAAAAAAAACATGTAGGGAAGGGCTGGGTCTTAAATCTTGACTCATTGGCTCATTGCTAATTATATATCGGTGACACCCACGGTTTTCCTTAGAGAACGATGAAATAGAAAAAGCAGGAAAGAGAGAGAGAGAGAGGGGGGGTAGTCTAAAAGGGACGCGGCGACGTTGGTTGAAAACAATTTAACATACTACAATTTTAAAACTCAATTTCAATTCTTATTCTTATATAACATATTTCACAACTATTAACATTATAAATGGTGTTAAATTTTAATTTTTAATGATAGTTACAATCTTAAAATTAACATCTTTAAATTGTGATTGATTACTAAATTGTGTGTCCTACAAAAAATGATGATGGTATATTTGTTCTAAAAATGATGTAATTTTTATCTTTGACGATGATTTTGCAATTAACATCATAAATCAGCAACTGTGTAGTGGTGATAGAGGGAAACATATTTTTTTTTTTATTTTTCATGATGATTTTGTAATTAACATCATAAAATATGACACTTGCTAAAATGATAATCTGAAATTGACGCCTAATTCATTAAACAGCCAGCATAAATTAGCAACTGTAAAGCAGTGATAGAGGAAAACAAATTTTTTTCTAGAAGGAATGTAATATAGTGCTGGTTATTTAACAGAACTAATGTGGTATATGCTACATTTCATAATAGGTAACTTAGCAACAACCAAAGTCTTTGACTCTTAATTGGCAATCGGATTATATGTTAAAAAAATAACAATGGTTTATTCTTATTTGTTTTTTTCACATATGTTAATTAGCAAGCATCATAAATTATTTACAATAATACTCAATAAAATATCAATTGTGTTCTAACATTTAATCCGCTAAATTGTCAATGTTAATCAGCTATATTTATAATAATAATAATAATAATAATAATAATAATAATAATAATAATAATAATTTATCATACTATTTTTCTCATGATTTTTTATTTTATAATTAATAGAAAATTATATCAAATAATTTTAGCTAAACATCTAAAATGACTTTAAAGTTTTCGGTAGAAAAATTGTCAATTATTTTTTTGTTTAATAAAGTGAAGACAATATTACATAATTAAAATATATAAGAAATTTTCCACTTTCAAAACAAAAAAGATCTTAATCCACGTTTATCTTCAAATATAAAATCAGAACATCATCTAATAAGAAGTAAAAAATTAAAAAATTACAATAGAATTAATTTTTTATTAAAAATATAAAAATGATTGAAAAAATTACAATACGACAACTTCTAAAATGATGAAAAAAATTAAGTGAAAAAAAAGGAATGATAGAATAGACACGCGCGGACCGTTACAATATCGGTTGAAACTTGAAAGAGAATCAGTTCAAGATAGGAGACCCATGCAGACAAAGTAGCACAATTTGGGTCGCTCGTTTTTCTTTCAAAAGTTGAGAGTGCAAATCTTTAAAAAAAATGGTGAATTTAAATAAAAACATATTCTACTTCAAATAAAAAATAAAAAAATTATTTTTTATCTCAGATTAAAAAAAAATCTTACAAATGAAAATTTGACTCTAGATTCGCTATAACATAGCAAATGTCACTTTTATCAATTCGTAGTGAACATCTCTTCGAAAAATATTGTAAACTTCTAGCATAAATTTTGTAATTTTATATGATAAAATTTTATAATTGGAATATAATATTATAATTTTACATAGTTATTGTGTGTAATAAATATTAAAAGTTATAATTTTGTTAATAAATATTGTTTTAAATTTTATATGAGAATTAATACTTCTTAATGAGAACTTGTTAAAAAATACTTTCCACAAAAATATTTAGGTAAAAACTGATTCGCAGCATACATTTAATCAAATAGATGATTTTCTCATCTAATACAGATAATCTACTATAGATCCGGAATTACTCCCTGGTAACCAATCGGTTCGCTTTTCTTTTTTTCTTTTTTTTTTTTTTTGTTTAGATTAAAACTGATTCGCAGCATATACAGTCCGTTCACTTTTTTTTTTCCCCTTCAGCGAAGCATGATTGAGGGATGCTTTAAATCCGTCCTTCCGCACCCCACATACAAAAGAATAAACAATAATTTTCCATTTGTACGGTCGAAAAATATTTTATATGAGAAAATTCCTGTTTACATATTTTAGAGGATCCTCCTAATGGTTCTGTTTTGTATTTAAACAATGGCAGTATCGGGTTATCAACCCCTAGAGCTGTAACTTCTGTTGTTTGGTGTTTGAAGTCATTTCCTTTTCACCAAAAAAAATGTAATTATAATTGCAAAATTTTAAGATTATAAAATGCATTCCATTAGTTTAATATAATATAATTGATTAACATTATACCTGGGAAGTGCAGCAGAAAGACGACATTCGTTATTTTTGACACTAAATAATTTACACAAGGTTAGTATGATCATAGCAGACTAAGAAAGCAAGGAAAGGACGCAAAAGCAAACAAACACAAATGGGTGTGAGAAGCATCATTTTGATAATGGCGTTGGTGTGTATGGTGGCAGATGCAGATTCACAATATAATTGCTCCGATGATCTACAGTCATGCCTTGGCTGGGAACTTTCTACCCCTTTTCAAAAGAATCAAGGCGATTGCTGCAAGTCAATGAGAGAAGCAACTGCAAATCAGTTCATTTGCCTCTGCAGTCTTAATTCCCCAAATCCAAGTATCGATTGGCTGAATTTTAGTGGCGCTAGCGACCTCCGACAAGAATGCGGTCTTGCAGATCTCAGCGCCAGCAACTGCAAAGGTAAAATGCCACGATCCATATCCATAACTTCCTTATGCAGTCTTGTTCATGAATAGGATAACTTCATTGAAGGACGAACTAACAATAGAAAGTAATGAATTATTACGCACATGCTTCTTCTTGAAGGAAGAGTTTACTATTGGACTTATGATGCTTGCCGCAGCGGATTTCAAAACTGGGCGTACCATAATAAGTCCAGGAGCTATTAAATTAAGATTATTTGGTTACATCTATTTATTTTAACGAGTGTGATTAAACAACTTCAATTTAATGGTTACTAGGTTTATCACGTCACTCTGTAGTTTAGAATTCAGGGACACAATAAAATTCTCCTTGGAGTTAATTTGTCAGGTAGGAAAAGCCTTATTATGATACATACTGACTTTGTCATTACGCTGATACAGAAATGGATACGCTCATGCCAGGAGAGTCTCTCAGTTCCCCTAACTTCCTGGTCTCCCCTAAACGAGTATTCACTTTAGGATTTTTCACCCCTCCAGGAAGTACGACAGGCAGATTTTTAGCCATATGGTATACAAAAAATCCTACTAAAGTAGTGTGGATAGCCAACAGAGACAAACCTGTTCCAAGTGGTTATGCAACTTATCTCACCATTAGTGGGACAGCCAACATTGCAATTAATGGAACACGCAACAACGGTCCAGACAGCGGATCCAGCCAAATTACTTCTGTTATTGAAGACAACAAAATGGATGCTTTCTTTCATAATTGAAATATACCGAGGTACAACCGCTGCTAACAGTAATTTAAGGGCAACTCTGTTGGACAATGGCAATTTTGTTCTAAGAGTAGTCAATTCTGATGGCTCTGCGAACCAGACATTGTGGCAAAGCTTTGATGATCCAACAGACACTCTTCTGCCTGGCATGATGCTAGGCTTCAATCATACAACCAAAAGAAATGTGTCACTCACTTCATGGTTGGCTGAAAATGACACATCTTCGGGGTCTTTTACTGTAGAATGGGATACGGTAGAACTCCAGTTAGTCGTTAGGCAACGTGGTGCGAAAATTTGGACAAGTGGCAAGTTGAAGAATCAAAGCTTTGACTATATTAATGGCAGTGTGATACAAGATAATACATTGAAGTCTGAGAGCAATTCCGATGGGGAATTCTTTAGCTACACCCCAAATAGAGGTCTTCCCAAACATTATGAATGGAAAATATTGTACAATGGCACACTAGCATTTTATGAGTATGATAATATCTCCATGGACGAAAGATTTAATGTCATCCCAATACAGGAAAACTGTTATGGCTATAACACAGATGGAGGATGTGCAAAATGGGCACAGCCACAGTGCAGAAGAGAGAACACAACGTTTGAGTTATGGTCTGGCTCATTTAAACTCTCCAATGGATATGTTGATGAAGGCACTCTTGCGTTTAACGAAAGCCTCGGTCCCAGTGACTGTAGATCAATTTGCTGGAATGAATGTACATGCCAAGGATACTTGAAGACAAATGAATCCGGTCGCTGCACCTGGTACATTGGAACAGAATTACAATTCAAAGAAGACCACTCCGATAGAAAACCATCCAAATATATTATTATTGGACAGTCTTCACCTAACAATAACAGTAAGTTTGCACATAACAACTCAACTTATTAGGAACATCAATTAACTTTTAGATTGAACTGCTTCCCCCCTTACTTGTTTTATCCACATAATAACTCAACTTATTAGAAACATCAATTATCTTTTAGATTGAACTGCTTTCCCCCTTACCTGTTTTATCCTCAGGGGTATTTACAAAATTAACAACATTGGATCAACTTTTCTTTTGATAATCTTTAGAGTAGCTTCATAATAAAGATAATGAACCATTTTTGACACAATAAGGCAAGATAATTCACAATTTCTCTCCCATCTCAATTCATTTCCATAACATAGAATATATGAATGTGTTGATACTTAGTCGTGTTCTATAACCAAATAGGAGAAGGTTCACAAAAGAAGAAATGGGTGTGGATAGCAGTTGTAGGTCCAATAATTTTGCTGTTAGCTTTCATTGTCATCATCGTTTCTCTGAAGAAGAACAACAAAGGTATGTCACATCTCGCTTCTACTTAAATTTTTTTCATACAAAACATGAAATAACTTGTATGGCTATTTATAAATAGGGGGAGGTAAAAAACAGCAAGACATACTTCAATTGATGGCTTTTGATGGACTAAGCAATGCACCACAGCTTGAATATGGTGATAACTTGAATCAAAATTTAGAAGTGTTCAGCTTTGTGTCGATTATTGAAGCCACAAACAACTTTTCACCAGAGAGTAAACTTGGAGAGGGTGGTTTTGGTCCGGTCTATAAGGTATAACTTGATGATAGTGAGAGAGACTGAGGGATATTTTCAATCGTGCTTCAAACTTACTTGTCATATCATTAACTGATGATGAGCAAAATTCTGTTATAAAATGACAGGGAATTTTACCTAACCGATTGGAAATAGCTGTGAAGCGGCTATCCAAAAGAGGACAAGGATTAGAGGAGTTCAAAAATGAGATCACACTCATAGCGAAATTACAGCACATGAATTTGGTACGACTACTAGGCTGTTGCATACATGGAGAGGAGAAAATTTTAATTTATGAATACATGCAGAACAAAAGTTTGGACTCTTTCCTCTTTGGTTAGTAATACTTACATCAATCTCTTTTCCCAAGAGAAGTTTTGATATATGTTTAGATGAATTATATATATATATATATATATATATATATATTCAAGTATCACTAATTTTTAAGACTAGATATGTGTTTTGACAAGAGTCTATCTTTTGAAATGATACTTTGAAGGTGAATATTCAAGGTTTTAATCGATTGACCTAATGCAAGCCTTAGACCCTAATACTTTTAGTACTAGTTTATGTTAAAACTCACCTTATATAATTTTCATTGGTAACTATCCACTTACCATAGAAGTCATTCTTTATTAAGGAACTCATGTTACAATTTATAACTAAAGAAGATTACTAGAAAGGTTGGCTCGATTTTGAAAATGATGTGGACATTTTACTATTTATTTGTAAATATAGATGCCTCTAAGAAGGGATTAATAGATTGGAAGAAACGAGTCATGATTATTAAAGGAATTGCACAAGGACTTCTTTATCTTCATGAACATTCACGAGTGAGATCATCCATAGGGATTTGAAAGCTAGCAACATATTACTTGATGCGGACATGAATCCTAAAATTTCTGATTTTGGAATGGCAAGAATTTTTAGTCGCAATGATTTGATGGCCAATACTCACCGAATTGTTGGAACCTGGTAAGTGATAAAAGATTCAAATATGAATTACATGATTGATTTTGTAGCTAGGATTCAGTTATTATTACAAATTTTATCTAATTCTTTTTATTAATATTATATCAGTGGATACATGTCTCCTGAATATGGGCTTCAAGGCATATTCTCTGTGAAGTCTGATATTTTCAGTTTTGGAATCTTAATGCTTGAAATTTTGAGTGGCAGAAAGAACACTAGCTTTCATGATATCAATGGACCACCAAGTCTTGTTGGAAATGTGAGTTCATTTTAACTTAATACTTCCCTCTGCTTTGAAATTTGCCAATTTAAAATTTATTATACTGAATGAATCAATTGCAGACATGGGAGTTGTGGCAAAAAGATTGTGGCCTGGACCTAATGGATCCAACCTTGAAAGATTCCTCTTCTGCACAAGAATTTCTTAGATTTCTTCATGCGGGTCTCTTGTGCGTGGAAGATTCTCCAGCAGATAGACCAACTACTTCGGAAGTCATTTCGATGATCACAAATCAAAGCACTGTTCTGTCTTTAGTGAAAAAACCTGCATATCTGAATTTAAGTAACGTCATCAACAATGATCCTCAGAGGAATGAATCGGAAAACCACTCAGTGAATGTTGTATCTTTTTCGAGTTTTAATGGAAGATAAAACTTTGTGTTCTCATAACTGAGATTATGTGGTTGTATGTTATCCCTTTGAATTTGCTCCAGTTGGACAGATAAGAATCTAAACGTGGTATCTAGTTTCCTAATTGTGCTATAATTGTCTCCAAGTTGCTTTGTTGATTCAGTTCAAGTTACGTCAAGGACATTCCTCCGTTCTATGTATATATTGACTCTTTTGCCCATATATTTCTCGACTTGATGTAATTGAGAATATGAGGTGCATTGAATCAGTAAAAATCTTTGAATAGGTATGTCATAACCGATGGTTTGAAAACCCGGGGCGCGTTAAAAGTTAAAGACATCCATTCTTGGAGATGTTGAAGAAGGTCCTTTTGCATTGAACGCAGGCCTTGGTCATAGTGATTGTCGAGTTATTTGCTGGAATGATTGTAATTCTGTGGGATATTTGGACACAAATGAATCTTGTCAATGCACCTGTTATCTCTTTGCTTCAACAACAGCCATCTCTACTTATTACAAACAGCAATTGTCTGATTTTAAACACTCTTTATCTTTAAGATTATTCTACATTCCCAACTTGTTTCAAATTTACATAATAATCTTCAGAGAAGCATCAGAATAAAGAGATAATAAGGCTTTTTCAACACAATAAGGCAGGATAAATCACATTTCCATCCCAATTCTTTGGTATAATATAGAAAATATGAATGTGTTGGCACTTATAGTCCACTACAACAAAATTGGAGAAGGTGCAAAAAGTGCAAGAAAGAAGAAACGGGCGTGGGCAACAGTTATAGTTCCAATAATTTTGCTGTTAGCTTTCATTGTAACAAGAAGTTTCAGAGTAATAGATTATGAATGAAGCAATTTCTATAAGAAAGGAGGCAAAAAAATGTGAGACTTATTGTGGCGGTGACAAAATATATAACAGGACAAGTCTCCCGTCCGGCTTCCCCTCCTAAACAGGACAACCAAACAGGAAAAGGAGCACGAAAGAAGCAATGGACTCGGATTGCAATTGCAGTTCCTATCGCTTCGCCGTTTGTATCTGTCAGTCATTTTTTTCTCATTGAGAAGCAAACATAAGGGTAAAGAAGGTGCATTATGTAAAAATTGAAATGACCATGTGCGTCTCCTATGGCAACTAAAACTCGGATATGCATAGTTCAATTGGTCACTGCAGATAGATTGAGCAATGTACCACAACTTGTAGATGGTGACAAATTTGCTCAAAATCTGAAAGTTTTCAGCTTCACGTCTATAATCGAAGCCACAAACAACTTTTATCTTGATTGGCTGAATTATGAAGAGCCTGATATGCATTTTATAGCGCCCACCAAGTAAATTTTTTATCCCCTTCATTTCCTGGATTACAACCTAAGGATGGTATATGCTGGAGGTTTGTGATGCATAAAATAAAAACATATCGCAAGCGTGTTATAACTTAACTCCTTCAACTTACTTTATATTACGATTATGAAATTTTTTCAAATATATTAACAGAGAGGAGATTCAAACTTGCAACTTTCGGTGTATTACTCAATTTCATCACCAACAGTCAATCACACATTGTCTCATGTTTAACAATTTCAAAACAAATAGGCTTATTCAGCAAGGATGGGAATCCCCAGAGGAGATGGATTAAGATATAAGGAACCTTATCGAACTCACATGTATTCTTCAATTATTTTAAAACTGAAATAATTCTCAGCCTAGTCATCATATATAAACCTTTACTCTCTGCATAGTACGTATAAAAGAAAAAAAATTAGCTCAAAAATAATTCTTAGTGAAAGTCTACACAAATTATAATATAAAATTAAATTATTTTTGTCAAAGTTTGTAAAATTAATTTATGTTTATTTGATTCTGAGAAGGCTTAATTTGCTGATTCACAACCAGAGATGAAACCTTAACTGCGTACCTCGAGCTTGGTGCCAAAATGCGGGAAACGCTGCAAGGAACAAGAAAGCCAGCAATGTTAATGCAAAGATGAAGGTGGATTCTATCGAAGCACTTATGTTGCTGTGAATATCACAGAATTTTGATTCTTTGTTTTGATATGCTCCATTATTTGACAATAACACTTTACTTGCTTATAATTTCATTGCTCGTAATATCATTGATTTTCACTTAATTTATCTATGTCTTTAAGTGTTATAATTTGTGTATTTATACTTTTTAATATTAATACTTTATCCATTAAAACTTTTTTTATTTATTTTTTAATAAATATAATTAAATAATTTCAATCTAATAATTTTTGAGAGTGCCACATTACCCTAGGTTTTGAAATCTTTTGGGTACCATAAAATTTCCCAATATATTTTAGTCTATATTAAGAATTGTTGACATCAATTCATATAAATATATTAAAATTATACTTTATCTTCTTGTAATTTTCTTGATTTTATTTAAGTCGCATGTTATGGAATTTTTTTAATTACAAATTGGATGAAAAAAAATTATTTAGGCAAAATATTTACAATAGAAAGTACATATGAACAAAAAATTATAATATTTGAAAAATAGATGAATTAAATGGAAATTAGAGAAATTATATGTAGATAAAATGTAATTTTTCTTATATATATAATTTGATTATAGATTGTCACCCGAGCAGGAATTACATAAATGTGCAAAATTTGTGAAGTATATTATATTTATGAAACTCATTTTTTCTGTCATTCATTTTCCAATAATAATAAATAGAATATTTATAATGATTGCATTCTTTTAGTTATATAAATTTTATTTTTGATAAAAAATTAAGTGTAAGATAATTTGTTACTGTATTACGTGACTTTATTTAAAGAATTCCACCTGACTATTTGAATGCCAATTCTTATTACTTAATAATTTATAATTTAGTTTTTAATATAATTTATTAAATTTTAAATTATAAAGTGACTTGAACTTAAACAACAAAATCTAATTAAATTTAATTATGCAGCATTTAAGGTGAGCATGGTTATCCCCTAGGGATTATTTTAAAATTGTAAACTATTTTATTGGCATTTGGCTTAGGATCCGGTTCCTATAAAGTCTAAGATATACTTTAGACAATAAATTAAAATATTATAATTTTCGATAAAAATAGTGTTTAAAATTAAATAAAATAATAATTAATTAAAAATTAATTTTTAAATTTATAATAACTCATCTTAGTTTTTTTTTATTAAGAATTATAGTACCTTACTTTTATGTTTTTAAATACATTTTATACGTCAGAGCAACGTGATTTTTTCGGCCTAATCCCCATCCCCCACACTATTTAATAAAGGAACGCGCAGAAAGTGCACATGAGAATATGATAACCGACTGCGTGACGAAGGATTAGAGTGAGGAAAAACCAGAATAAACTAAGGGGGGGGGGGTGTCGGAGACATTTACCAAAAGCCACTAACAAGATGCTTCCTTTATATAAAGTGAGTCTTGCATTTTATTAAAATTTATTCAATATAAAGAAAGATAATTTTATAAAACTATCTTTAAAAAATTTTCCTATCATATTTCTAAGTTAAAATACGCCTGCCACCTTAACGTCAACTTACTGTGAGATTAGTGCTCAGCGAAGACCAGCTATCCCCCGATGCGGGCAAACGTTGGATGAAATAATTATGCCAGCGCTTTTCAGTCTAAATATGAAAAAGAAAAGCGAAGCAGGTTTCACTGGCTTATGCATTTTGTCTTACTGTAAAGTAAGAAAAAATTTTATTATAAGAAAAGAAAGATAAATTTATAAAATATGAGGGATTTTATATATACAACATCTACATATTTCTTACTTTTAAACTTGAACCTGTGTCTCTTTTCTAAAAGAAAATTTTATAATACACTACTAGTATACCAATATATTTTCAGATCTAATTATCAATATAATATATGAAATTTAATTTTAAAAAAATAAATTTAATATATAATTAAATTTGATGATACACTAATATGCCATTACATTTACATTGATGGTGTGAGGAAGTTTCTCCTTTTTTTAAAAAAAAAAACAAGAAAAAACACTTTTCTGATTAAAATATCTTCCACTCAACACATCACCATATCATATTTATATAAATATAAAGGGATTGGTAGGATTTGAATTTTACTTCTTTTTCAAAAAAATTAAATACAAGTTAAATACATATAATATATAAAAGGATTATAAGTAATTTTTACTTATTTTAAAAAGAATAATTACCCACTAAATAGGATTGGTGAATAATTTACTTTATTTAAATATATATATTATTAAAAATAACAACTAAAAAATACAAAAAATCAAATAAATCTAAGTCCATTATTAAATAGTGATAGAAAATAAATAAAATTAATACAATTTTAAAAGATTGAATTTAATCAAAAGTATAAAATATTTAGGAGTTATTTGATTTATATTGAAAAATTTTTAACTCAGAATGTTTTAAAAAGGCATCCTGTAATTATGTTTATATTCTAACAAGATAGACTTGGCGACATTGAAAAACCAAATAAGTTGAGTTTTGATTTTTTTTTACTTTTGATCCGTGGTTATTCTTTTAATAATATTTCATAAAATATGAATTCTATATTGTGAAAATTGTTACATGTAAACATCGAATCAAAGATTTTTCAATAGATAGGCTATTTGCTTAAAATAATTAAAATATGAAAAAGTTATGATTTATTTAAATTGTTTAAAAATTAGTTAATCCTGACTTTTTAAGCTTTTGCTTGTTGTTTTTATAATATCTCAAAAAGCTACTTATGTTATGAGCATAAAACTAATTTTATTTAAAATTAAATTCAATTAGTTTCCAATAATAGGCTGTTTGCTAAAAAATAAGCTTGAAATAAAAAAAGTTATGATATTTGAAAATTAGGTCAAACTCAGTAGAGTCTCTAGTGTTGGGTTTTGTTTTAAAAATCAAACGTAATAATGATTATAAATAGTTAGTTTTCATTAAAAAGTTTTCCAACGATTATAAGTTAGGAAGTCATTATTAGCTTATGTACATTAAAAATCATTGTAACACTTTTTTATTTTCAGTGCTTTATTTTTTCATATCCTTCCGAGAGTTTGCTTAAATTGTTTATTATCCAAATCTTTTTTTGTGAGTGATAAAGGATGAGAAATTCCTTCAAATTTGTAAAAAAAGGCGAGATATCCGATATGAATTCTTTAAGGGTTAGGCATATTGTATAGTTTCTTGGAGAGAGTAATGTATTTCTGTTTATAAAAAGATGTTTTGTTTAAGGAAGAACAAAAATTTATAAAAACCTCTTAGGAACTATTAATCTTAAGGAATATAGTTAGACGTGGGGCTTGCATGTTAGAAAATTTTTAGGATTCACAAAATAATTTAATATTCATACAACCATAAATCCATAAAGAGGAGTATAATAATTGCACAAATAAAATAAAGAATTTTCGAATTACCTGACCCTCCTGCTGCATCCATGATGTCTGATTATAGAATTGGTTGGATCACTGCCCACTCTTCCTCAGGTGAGTCTCAGAGAGAATATTTGGAATTACAAACTGCAATTTGATGGAAGACTGCAGCTCACCTTATAAGGAGGTGGATAGGGATCGTAACCCTAATCCAACTAGAATTAATTGGCCCATCACAATTAATCTAGAATAGGGTATATGCACACACTTTAGAGTTTTAATATAACACAAAGTCTAGGCATTATTATTATATTAATGACATTGAATTAATATTAATTCAATTATATATTAAAATATGTTTAGTCCATTATTTTACAATCTCCCACTTGGACAAACACATTTTAATGTATAATTTAAATTACAATATGTGGCCACTTTTAAACAATATCATTAATACAATTCATACCATTACAATCATAGGTCAAATATGAGATTTCATTAAATGCATACCTGATCATCCGATAGGGTTGAAAAGATATACATATATGAAATACCCATTCCAAAAAATCAAACAATATAAAATGTGTGCATAATCGAAATATACAAAATGATCCATGCATCCGCCCAAGATACTTTACAATAGTTTGAGACAGGGTCTTAATGTCTCCTTATATTGCCATAATTCAAATAAGTGTACTTTATGGCAATATTATAAAATCTCAAGATTAACATAATTTCAGTTTCATAAATACTCCCACTAACCCAAAACATTAAAAGAATCAATAAGGCCCATATTCAATACATGTCCTTTAAATATTCCTATAGCTAGGCCTTTAGTTAATGGGTTGCAAGCATACAATCTGTGGAAATATGCTCAATATGAGTAAGATGCTCGCGTATCTTCTCTCTCACAAATTAAAATTTCACATTAAAGTGCTTTGTACGAGTAGAGCTTTTATTGTTTTGAGAGAAATTAACATCAGCAGTATTATCGCAATAAATGGTTAAGGGTTTCGAAATGCTTTCAACTAAGTAGAATTCAGAGATAAAATTTCTTAACCATATAGCCTCTCGAGTGGCTTCATAACAAGCGACATACTCTGCTTCCATAGTAGAGGTTGCTGTTAAAGATTGTTTGACACTTTTCCACAATACAGCTCCTCCTGCAAGCATAAAGATATATCTAGATGTTGACTTCTTATCATCTGGACAGCCAACAAAGTCAAAGTCTGAATAGCCTGTACAAATCAGATCACTGGATCTTCTATAGGTCAACATATAATTCTTTGTACCCTGTAGGTACCTCATAACTTTCTTGGCTGCTATTCAATGTCTTTGATCAGGGTTACTTAGGTACCTCCCAAGCACACTAATTGCAAAAGCAATATCTGAGCGTGTACATACCTGGGCATACATCAGGCTACCAACAGCAGAAGCATATGGTACTATACTCATTTTAGATTTCTCATCATCATTTTGAGGACACTAGGCTTTGGAAAATACTTCACCCTTTTGAATGGGAGTAGCACTATGCGAGCATGAAGCCATGTTAAATCTTTTAAGCACTTTGTCTATCTATGCACTTTGAGACAAACCAAGCAAACCCCGAGATCTGTCACGATGGATCTCTATGCCAAGCACAAAAGATGCATTTCCAAGATCCTTCATATCAAAATTCTGTGACAGTGCTAATTTTGTCTCGTTCAAAAAATTTATATCATTACTCGCAAGGAGAATGTCGTCAACATATAACACCAGGATCATAAAATTGCCTGTGCCTATCATATAATAGATGCACTAATCCACTGCATTCTCCTTAAAACCAAGAGAGGACACAATCTCATGAAATTTGAGATACCATTGCCTGGATGCTTGTTTCAGGCCATATATCAATTTTTTTAACTTACACACTAAGTGCTCTTTTCCATTCTCTTGGAAACCATCTGGTTATTTCATATAGACTGTCTCTGACAAGTTACCATTAAGGAAGGTAGTCTTCACATCCATTTGATGTAGCTCCAAATCAATATGAGCTACCAAAGCGATTATAACTCGAAATGAGTCTTTGGTCGAGACTGGTGAGAAAGTCTCATTATAATCAATTCCTTCCTTTTATGTGTAACCTTTAGCTACTAATCTAGCTTTATATTTTTCAATTTCACCTTTAGCAGTCCGTTTGGTTTTAAAAATCCACTTGCAACTAACTGGTTTACATCCTTCAGGTAATTCTACCAAATCCCATACATTATTCTTGTACATTGAATTTATTTCATCCTCCATGGCATGAATCCATTCTGAGGAATTAGAACTTGAAATAGCTTCTGAAAAGTTAATAGGATCAGAATCGTCATTCACATCAAACTCATGTTCTTGCAAATAAATAACATAATCATTTGAAATTGCCTGACGCCGAGTTCTTTGTGATCTTCTTAGGGGAACTTCCTCAATTTCTACATTTGGTTCATTCACTAATTGGATCGGTTCAATTATGGGTTAGACTGGATCAATTTGTGGTTCTATATGAGATGATTCTTCAGAAGGCACTATCAGAGGAACAACACTATGTTTATCAGGTATTTGGGAAACGTTACTTTGTTCTTCTCCTAGGGAGATCTGAAGTGATTTTCTCCCACTGTCCAATTCATCCTCGAAGTAAACAGCACGATCAGATTCAACAACTCTCAATGAATGAGATGGGCAATAAAACCTACTTCCTCTTGAACCAATACAATAGCCAATGAAATACCCACTAATTGTTCTTGCTTCAAGCTTCTTAGTATGTAGGTTATAAGATCTAATTTCAGCTTTGCATCCCCAAACATGAAAATATTTCAAGCTAGGTTTCTTACCATACATCAGCTCATATGGGGTCTTTGGTACAGATTTGCTTGGAACTTGATTCAATACATACGCAGCTGTTCTCAAGGCATCACCCTATAAAAATTCTGGTAAAGTGCAATGAGTCATCATACATCGTACCATCTCCATGACTGTTCTATTCCTCCGCTCTACGATTCCATTCTACTCTGGTTTACTAGGCATATTATAACTGGCTTCTATTCCACACTCTTGTAAATATTTTGCAAAAGGACTAGGGTTTCTTCCAGTTTCATCATATTTGCCATAAAATTTACCACCTCTGTCTGAGTGTACACATTTTATTTTCTTTCCCAGTTTCAATTCAATTGCAACCTTGAACCTTTTGAAGGCTTCTAATGCTTCAGACTTTTCAGAAAGAAGTTCTACCCATCCAAATCTTGAATAATCATCAGTAAAGGTGATAAAATACTTGAAGCCTCCCATTGCACTGGGTGAGATGGGTCCACACACATCAGTATGGATTAACTCCAAAATATTCTCTTTCCTGGTCCTCTTCTCTTTTCTAGCTCTAGCTGTTAATTTTCCTTTAATGCAATCTATACAAACGCTGAAATCTGAGAAGTCAAGATTAGGTAAAACTCCTTCTTTTATCAATCATTCCATTCTTTCTTTGGAGATGTGGCTTAATCTTCTATGCCAAAGTATTGAAGAAGTTTCATTTAATCTTGGTCTTTTTTTTCCAACAACTAAGTTGATGGAATTTTCAAAAGTATTATCTAAATCAATTTTATATAAGCCACTATTCAAAGTACCAGTTCCAACAACACATGAGTCGTAATATATTTTAAAATTATTATTTCTAAATAAACATGAATATCCATCTTGGTCTAAAAAAGTAATAGAAATTAAATTCCTTCTCATGGAAGGTACGAAAACAACGTTTTTCAATTCTAAAATATGACCAGTAGACAGATGTAAAGAAATAACTCCTATGTGTTGAACTTGTACTTTGTCTCCATTTCCTAATCTCAAAGCTGTTTCACCCTCACTTGGCCTCCTCAGATTTCTCAGCGCCTGCAAGCAATTAGTGACATGGATAGTGGCACCAGTATCCAGTCACCAAGTGTTAAAAGGAACTTCAACACTATTAGATTCAAAACAAACTAGAGTTAAAAGGTTACCTTTCTTCTTCTTTTCAAGCCACTTCTTAAATTTGAAACAGTCTACCCTTTTGTACCCATACTTCTTGCAGAATTTACAATTTCCTTTGAACATGGCTTTCTTAGGTTTATGATGTTGCTGTTGGGAATTCAGATTATCACATGCAGCGGAATTTAAAATTTCGATCCGAATTCTACCTAGGATCTATGCAAAAAGCATAAGTCAATGATTAGGGTTTTACCTATTAGGCACTCGTGTTTCTACTGATCAAAACTTGAGAGCAGATGAATCAAACGCCGGCCGAAAGGTACAGCGTCTCTACGGTATCCACACGGAGTGAACAATGACCTCTCACCCTCCACGCGTCTGCTAGGATGCGTTTTTCTCTCTAAGAATTAGGATTGGATGTTTTCTGAGTGATTTAGGGTTTATATGGAAGCTTAAAACGTGATTTTTAAGTGCTGCCCTCAAGTCCCCTTTTATAGAACTTAGGCAAGTCATAATCCTAGTCCTACTAGGATAATGCTTCCAAAATCCTAATCACACTTAACAACTCATCTTATCCTTATCCTAGAGATAATGGGAAGAGATAGGACTTATCTATTAATTATCTAATATTAGATAATAATATTATCTCATAATATAAATATCTTAATTATTAGATAATTGCATATAGTTATCAAATATCAGAATAATATTATCTCATAATATATTTATCTAATATCTGATAAGATAATTACTTGATATTACTTTAATATCAAATAATATCACATAATATATATATATAACGTGAATTTATTATTCTTAATAATATATATGCACGAAAATAAGTCCAATTAATTAGATATTAATATAATTAAAGTCCAATTAATTATTGTCTTATTCCTACTCCTTTTGTGTGACCCTGTAGGTTCTTACTACGTTGACAATGACTTATTATTGAGCCATAGACAGCGAGCGGTATCTAGCAATACATCACTGCCACTCAAGTAGTAAGAATGTCTCTGATTCGACATCCACCTAATACGTGATCAACGTTTTGCATCATAACCCTTTTGTAATAATATCCAAATTGAACTGGAGGCATAGAATGTGTCATCCTCGTCAATGTTCAATTTATATTTCTTGATACTGAGTAGACTTAAAATAAATAATTAATATCACATATTAATTCAACTGAGCATGGCCATGCATTTCTAAGTCTCACTCAATCAAGGGGCCCAAGGATATTTCTCTTTTATATAAGAGTAACAAAATCCCATTTACATCACTCACTTCCCTCTGCATGATTTATGACACACCCAATCAATGCCCTACTTGTCATCTTGATTAAAGGTGACATAAGACAATATTAAAGTGAGTAATTCCTCATGTAGGGAACCGTAGTGACTTCAAGTCAAAGGTTTATGTGTAGTTGTGATCATATGAGAATAACTTATGACATGTTTATCCATGCAATATTCTCATAGTGGGTCAGTCCAGTACATTGTTCACTAGCAATGTACTCATGTATTGACTTGATATCACATATCGATGATTCGTAATCATCAGTCACTATACATGCTAGTCTCGATGTGTTATTACTATCCTTTTCGTAATAATACTTGACTAAGGGCATTTTAGGAATAGCAAAGCTATTCCAAGGATAATTATTATATTAAGTTATAAATTACGCATAATAATAATAATAAAAACAAAATATAATAATTAAATTGCCTAAAACATAATACATTGTATATAACTTCAATCATCTATATGATTGGCTCTAGGACATACACCAACAGTTGTTCCCTCATATCATTCTTCTTCCTTTCATGATAGGATTTCCCCTTGTTATCCTTCTGGAAGGGCTCATTTACTTGCCTAGAACTCGAACCATGAGAGATGAAGTTTGCCATTTGCATCTTTGTCTTCTTCATATCCTCTTCTGCTTGAGTCACTATAGAAATCATTTCATTAATAGTCCATTCTCCCTTCTGAGTGTTGTAAGATATTTTTAACACATCAAATTGAGGAGGAAGCGACTCCAAGGCTCGCCAAATCAAATAACTATCTCCCAGATCAACATTCATGCTCTTTAATCGACTGTAATAATGCACCAATTTCATTATATACTCCCAAACACCACTCACTCCATCAGACACAGTCTTCTCCAATAAAGACAGAAAATGTCCTTTTTCAACTTTATCAAACTTAACATATTTTTCAGCCACTGAATTCAGGAACGTTTTTGCCTTCTGACTATCAGGAATACTTTGCCTAATGGTTTTATCCATAGTGTACTTTATCACCATCAAACAAACTCTATTGGAATGAGTCCATTTTTCATGATGAGCTCTTTGAGCAGGAGTTGACTCCTCATTGATCTCCAGTTCCTTTTCACGTAAAGCTAGATCAAGGTTAGAGACTGCCAGATACAGTTTCAAGGATTCCACCCAGTCCTCATGATTAGTCCCATTTAAAGTTTTTACAGAGGTCAGTTGCATAGGAATAGAAGCTGAGGAAAATTATTAAAATTTATGAAATTAATCACAAATTAACAACATTGCATGTTTGAACAATAATCATGCTTAAAATTTTTCTCTCAAATTATGCAACTATTTATAGTATAATGCTATGATACTTAGTACCGATGGGGTATAAGTATTATAACATAATACAAGAACTATATGCTAAAATCCTAAAACCTAACACCGATAGGGTATTTAAAATTTTAGAAAATTAACATATAATCCTAACACTCATATTATCACCTACAAACTATATTAATAGAATTATACCGATAGGGTATAATTTCCATTAATATAGTACTCTCCTAATTTTAATTATTCCAAAATTAAATCATCATAACAATAATTTAATCAATAATATTACATAATATATATATCAAATAAAACATTACAAGAATTTTATGCAATTAACCCACGATAGGTGAGTTTAATTACATAAAATTTAAAAGGCATAATATGCGCAATTATAATCTTTGTATAAATTTAAAAATAATTGCATATTAATGACAAAAATTAAGAAAATATGCATACAGTATATATTTCATCCAGAAAAATTTCACACAACAGATTATTATACAAAGATTATATAGTAAAAAATTTGATCCAAAATTCAATTAAATTAATACTCAAAAAATTAAAATCAAAATTAATAAAAAATATTTTATTTTATTTTATTATTATTATTATTTAAAAAAAAGATTTCCTTTTGACCGCACAGAGGAAGCCTCCGTCCACTTTCATCAATGCGGATCCCTGCATGCATGGTGCCTACATTTTTCCTTTTGACCGCACAGAGGAAACTAAGGAGAAAGAAGCCATCGGATTGCCCTCTCGGTAGAGGGAGGTTTAGAGTTTAATGAAAGCACACATGACCCAACCCACATCCGTTAATTTAACAACTCGCTCGCTACCGAGCGGTAATCATGCAAGCACAAAAAAATCCTAATACGTATTCCAGAAAATATACAGCCAAATTATCGTACTTTCAAACAATAGTAATCAATCTTGTACTATGTGCTTCAATGTCAATAATTATTTGCAAAAGTAGGATTGCATGAAAAAACCCCGAGATCCAGGGGGAATGAAAATACAAAGAGGGCTTTCGTGTCTAATATTTCTGAAATCTAAGTTTTCCAGAATTTAAACAAAATATTCAATAATTTTCAGAATTCTAACAAGTTATGTATATTACCGAAACAGATTCGAAAAAATTATTAAAATTTAATCACAATTCAAATCAACATACTAAAATAAATAAAAAATAATAAATCTAAAATAATATTGCCATAATTTTATTTTGATGTATTATGGCCGAAGCATATAAGGAATTCATATTAGATATAATAAAATATCAAAATATAATTTGTACAATTCGACTCATCAATATGGATTTTTGGCTCTAATACCAATTGTTAGAAAATTTTTAGAATTCACAAAATAATTTAATATTCATACAATCATAAATCCATAAAGAGGAGTACAATAATTGCATAAATAAAATAAAGAGTTTTCGAATTACCTGACCCTCATGCTGCATCCATGATGTCTGATTATAGAATTAGTTGGATCACTGCCTACTCTTCCTCAGGTGAGTCTCAGAGAGAATATTTGGAATTACAAACTGCAATTTGATGGGAGACTGCAGCTCACCTTATAAGGAGGTGGATAGGGATCCTAACCCAAACCCAACTAGGATTAATTGGCCCATCACAATTAATCTAGAATAGGGTATATGCACACACTTTAGAATTTTAATATAACACAAAGCCTAGGCATTATTAGTATATTAATAACATTGAATTAATATTAATTCAATTATATATTAAAATATGTTTAGTCCATTATTTTACAATCTCCCACTTGGACAAACACATTTTAATGTATAATTTAAATTACAATATGTGGCCACTTTTAAACAATGTCATTAATACAATTCATACCATTACAACCATAGGTCAAATATGAGATTTCATTAAATGCATACATGATCATCCGATAGGGTTGAAAAGATATACATATATGAAATACCCATTCCAAAAGACCAAACAATATAAAATGTGTGCATAACCGAAATATACAAAATGATCCATGCATCTGCCCAAGATACTTTACAATAGTTTGAGACAGGGTCTTAATGTCTCCTTATACTGCCATAATTCAAATAAGTGTACTTTATGGCAATATTATAAAATTTCGAGATTAACATAATTTCAGTTTCATAAATACTCCCACTAACCCAAAACATCAAAAGAATCAATAAGGCCCATATTCAATACATGTCCTTTAAATATTTCTGCAGCTAGGCCTTTGGTTAATGGGTCTACAAGCATACAATCTATCGAAATATGCTTAATATGAGTAAGATGCTCGCATATCTTCTCTCTCACAAATTGAAATTTCACATCAAAGTGCTTTGTACGGGTAGAGCTTTTATTGTTTTGAGAGAAACTAACAGCAGCAGTATTGTCGCAATAAATGGTTAAGGGTTTCGAAATGCTTTCAACTAAGCAGAATTCAGAGATAAAATTTCTTAACCATATAGCCTCTCGAGTGGCTTCATAACAAGCGACATACTTTGCTTCTATAGTGGAGGTTGTTGTTAAAGATTGTTTGACACTTTTCCACGATACAACTCCTTCTGTAAGCATAAAGATATATCCATATGGAATTGACAAAAAATATAACAAGACAAGTCTCCCTTTTAGCCTTTCCACCTAAACATTATAACCAAATAGGAAAAGGGGCACAAAAAAAAAAGAATGGATTTGGATTGCAATTGCATTTTTTGTTAGTGTATATGCCCTAAAATCAATCATATTGATGATTGTAAATTTGAATCATGTTATTTTAATGGCAATTCCAATTATCATATTTATATATATTATCTGTGTAATATATTTAATTATGATAATAACCTTAGAATAATTGTATTCTTAAATATCCGTAGTCACATATCATTATAGATTAGGTTGCTTTGATATGTTAAAACTAGCATGTGTGGTAACTTATATGAGATATCAAGTTTACACATGAGTACAAGTTAGAGAATTTGTATACTGGACTAACCTATCCTAAGAACACTACATGAATTATTATATGAGTGTCATGAGTGATTCTTAGTGATCATTATTATTATGGTCCTTTGAGCTGAGATTGCTAAGATTCCCTACATGTAAGTTTTATATTTTGATACTATTTTATATCACTCATGATTGAGTAGATGCAAGGGTAGTTATTGGATATGTCATATATCATGCGAAGGGGTTTGTGTGATCAAAATGGGATTTGTCCCTCCTATATAACAAGGGTAATATCTGTGTACCCCTTGATTAAGTAAAATTGAGAAAATACATGGCCATGCTCAAATGAATTGATATGAGATATCAATTACATTTGCTTCAATCAGCTTACTTAAGGATCAAGAAACCTTAAGATTGGGCTATACAGGAATGACGCGGTCTATGTCTCGCACTCAATCTAGATGTTTAGGACAAACGGACATAGATGATGATCACGTGTAAAGGTTTAGTCAAATCATCAAATTTCTTATTACTTGGGTAACAATGATGTGTTGCTAGACGTCACTCATTGTTTATGATCATTAATATGATTAATGATCATTACTAACATAATGAGAGCCTGTAGGGTCGCATACTTAGAGCCTAATGGATTTGGAATTAATAGACCAAATTATTTAGATTTAATATTTAGGAATTCCATGTTATAATTATAAGACCCAATAATAAGCCCATAATTATATATGGAACAAAGCTTAATTAGTTAGAGTTTTCTATGCACCTATTGATATAGACTTGTTGGGTAATAATAAAAGATCATTATTCACACATCCCAAGCATAGAAAAATCTTAACACCTCTCCTTGACCAAAAACCCTTGAAGAGGCATAGCTAGCACTACGAGGCAAAGGAGAACAATTCCAACTGGTGTTTGTATGGATGTTCATTAGTGATTCACAAGTTTATATGGATACTTTGGAGTCTTCGATCAAAAGGAAGTTGAAGAGGTAATCAACGACTGAGTTCTTGAGTCATCATTAAAGGTATTAAACAAATCCTTATTCTAATTTAATATTTTACATGAATCCATTAGCTGGGATCGATTTATTCTGCTATGCTTATTTTCTCATTAAGGAAAAAGCACAAAGTTAAAACATTGTTTTGTGTAAAAATTGAAATAGCAATGGAAATATCTTTCTGTATGGAAACTAAAACATGGAAATGCATAGTTCAATTGGCCATTGCAAATAGATTGAGCATTGTACCAGAGCTTATAAATAGTGACAACCTTGCTCAAAATATGAAAGTTTTCAGCTTTACATCTATAATTGGAGCCACAAACAACTTTTCGCTAGATTGTAAACTTAGAGAAGATGGTTATGGTCTTGTATATAAGGTACAAATTATGCAATGAACATCTTTAGTTGTTGTGTTAACTTTTCTAGAATATTAAACTGATTACATAAATGGATTGTTATGATAACCAATAAGGAAAATTACCTGACCAAATAGAAATAACAGTGAAGCGATTATCCAGAAGTTCAAGATAGGGATTAGAGGAATTAAAAAATGAGCTTACTATTATAGCAAAACTACAACATGTGAATCTGGTACTTCTACTAGGCTGCTACATACATAGAGAGGAGAAAATGTTGATTTATGAATACATGCGCAACAAGTTGACTCTTTCCTTTTTGGTTAGTAATGCCCATATTTATCTTTTTCCTTAAAAGGAATTTAATTTAGATTTAATTTACATTTTTCATATATCAATTATTTCAGGACTGATACATACACAAGTAGAAGCTAAGAAATCAGAATCTATCTCAATATGAAAGTTTGAATTTGTCCAAGTTGTTCAAAAATACCCAATACCCAACTTTCAAATCCTCTAGTTATTAGTAAACAAAGAACTTACCGGCAGAACTTGTGTATCTTATAATTTTGCTGCATATGCCTTTACCACTAGCCTACATAGCTTCATACCATAAATACATCCTTACATACTCAACCACCAATCAATTCATTCTAATAAAGATTTTTTTTCCCTTTTTCCTTTTTGTACTTAAGAATGATTTAGGTTAAAAGTTGACTAGATTTTCAAATTGATGGGTACAATCTTCCATTTATTTTAAAATGAAGATCCATCTAAGGGAGGATAACTAGATTAGAGGAAACAAGTGATGATTATTGAAGGAATTGTGCAAAGACTTCTCTTCCTTCATCCATACTCAAGGTTAAGGATCATCCATAGGGACTTGAAGAATAACAACATTTTGCTTGATGCAAACATGAATCCAAAGATTTCTAACTTTGGAGTGGCAAAATTTTTTAGTGGAAATGAACTAATGGTCAACACTCGTCGAATTGTAAGGACCTAGTAAGTGGGTGAAATTACAAATAAATGAAATCCATCATTATTTTTGCAATGATAATTTTGTTGTTGCTATGAATTTTTCTTTCCTTTCTTACTAATAGCAAGCTTTAATAATTATTGTATCAGTGGTTATATATCTCTTGAATATAGATAACAAGGCATATTCTTTATAAATTCAAATGTCTTAGTCTCGGAGTTCTAATACTTGAAATTTTGAATGGCAGAGGGAACATTAGCTTTCATGATATTAATAGACCTCCAAATCTTGTAAGATATGTGAGTTCAAGACTTAAAGTTTGACTGTTTGTTTGTAATTTATTAGTTCTAATTTTATTACCTCGAATGGATCAATATTGGCAAGCATGGGAGCTATCGCAAAAAGATGCTAGCCTAGAGCTAATGGACCCAATCATAAAAGAATCTTGTTCTATACCATTATTTCTTAGATTTATTCATCTAGGTCTTTTGTGTGTGGAAGATTCTCCATCAGATAGGCCAACTGTTTCAAAAGTCATCTATATGATAACAAATCAAAGCATCATTTTGCCTTTAGTGAAGAAACCTGTATTTCTAAATTTGAAGCGTGTTACTCATAATGGTTCTCAGAGGAATGAGTTGGAGTACCATACTATGAATAGTGTGTCCATTTCATCTTTAAGTGGAAGATAAAGCTATGGTGCTAAGATTCTTTGCTTGTATTATTGTTCTATTTGTTTACTTTAGTATGATAGAAACCATTCATATATAAAAACAAAAATATTATGTTTTGGATGATCTGATGGATTTTCCTGGCTTCTACTTGCTTCTTGGATTATAAAGTTGTGATTTGTAGAATTTTGTTAATGACTACATAAGATGGCGTGTAAACATATAATTTATGTGTGTTACTTTAAATTAAGATTGAAAAAGTGAAACTAATGAATTGACTATAACTTTGTGGATCCTTGGAATTAGAGGCTTAGAGATATCATTATGCTTCTTAGGGGACATTTAGTTCATAGAATGTAATGTTACATTTTTATTTTTGGTTCAATATTTAAAAAAAATTATCCTAAAATATAATATTCTTAGGAATATTTTAAGGCCTAACTTTCCCTTTAAATATTTCTATAAGGAGAGATATGTATCTTAGATTCTCATGAGATAGGAATATTGAAACCAAACAAAACAAAAAAAATAATTTTACCCTCATTATTTCTTGGGATCTCTTCAAATACTCCTATGGGGAGAGATACTTATCTTAGATCATGATATAGGAACATTGATGTCAAGACAAAATAATAATTTTACCCTCATCTTTTATTAAGAGGTTTTTATGGTGCAAATTAGACTTTATTGCATGTTATACAATATAATAATAAGTCTTTGATTTTTAACCTCTATCATCTATTTTTGTCAACAAGCGAAGTTACTAAAGGAAAAGAAAAATCTTAGGTGCTCGATGTTAATTTGGTGTTGTTTATTTTGGATTATTTTACAAGATTTTCATAAAAAAAAGTAAAATACAAATTTTAAAAGTAATTTTCTCATATTAAATCTCAAAATTTGTATAAAATAATATAAGTTTATTTAAATTTTATATGCAATAAATATATGAAAAGTCAAAATTTTATTATTTAAAATTGTATAAAAAATTCTTCAATAATTTTTTATTTTTATATACAGCTACAACTTTGAACGAAAAAGTTAATAACATTATTATTATTTTTTGCAAACTTGTAAAAGTGCAAACTAGTATGCTCACATGTAAATTTTTAAAATTATATTTTATATATTATTTTATTAAAAGTTGTAATTTTTATATGAAAGAAAATTTAAAAGAACTTTTCTATAAGTTGAATGATGGAAGTTTAATTTAATTTTTATGTCCTTTTTGAGATACAATTTATATTCACATATCGGATTCGTATCATATCAAATAATAGTAACACTTTAAATAAGCTTAACTCAAATCTGAATTAAATAATAATATATCATGTTGGATCAACCTTTTTATAAAATATATTAAGATATGTTAATTTATCTAACTCATTTAATAATTCTAGTTAACAATATAAAGGGGTTTTGATTGAAGTTAGGACTATTTTTGAAAAATTAATAAAATCCCTAGGAATATAAAATATAAACTAAACATAGAAATATAATATGATAAGGACTAACATACACCACCACAATTATGCACTATTGAATCCAATTGTCTTGATTTATAGATCTACATAGTACCACAGATTTAATTAAATCTAAATGATTAGGTTCACTAGTGCATCATAAGATGGTGTGTTTTAATTTTTTCCAGATAACATATTTGGGAATTGAGAAAATATTCCTAATAATATTTATATTAAACCAAATATAAAAACATCATATTCCAAAAAATATAATTCTCAATAATGTACAATTTTTTGAAAATATAAGAGTTCACAAGACAAACGTATGCTTATATTTGTGTTTGGTAAATATGACTGGAGCCATGAATTAATGATATTCAAATAAGAGTTCATGAACCAAATGTTTGCTTATATTTGTGTTTGGTAAATATAACTAAAGCCTTGAATTAACGATATTCAAATAAGAATTTGTGAATTTTCTAGTGTTTGACCCAACATACATTAATACACAAAGATGGGATCAAGTCAACTTATACTTATTTGATATTTAAAATAAATTAAATTAATTAATAATTTTTATGAGATCTCAAGTACTATTTTTTAGAACGTTAGGAAAATAAGAACAAGGCAATCATTTAGTTGATATTTTCTTATATTTAAAAATTCTATTTTATATTGATTTTAAAATTATTTGTTGAGGTGATTAATAATTTGAATCAAATGTAGAATTGTTCAAGTTAAACTCAATTGTTTTGTTCAAAGTTTAGAAAGATCTAGATTTTTTTCTTCAAATAAAAAGATAATAGATACCATCTGTGGAATCGTATCTATGACAACATGGTTAAAAGGCATACGCTCTACCTTTGAGTTAAGAGAGCTCATATAGCAATTTTTAAAATGTATATTTATCAATTATTACCAGACATCTACAATCAAAATATACAAGACATCTTATTTTATTTTTTTAAGTAATAATTTTTCTTCAATAAATTGTATCATAGCAACGCTTCCTGAACTTCTTTTCAATAAGATGCTAGTGTTGGTCTTTATTTCAATAGATGTTAATTTTATGAATTATTACTATTATATTTCTAAAATATCTTTTTTGAACTATAAGAATACGGTTATAAATTAGAAATTTTGAAAAAGCATAACTATATGATTAGTTAAACAATTTTTGCATATGACCACTTATTTTTATTCATCTTCTTAGGATCTTTTAATAGAAAATAAGAAAATTTAGGTTTGGTGAGGTCTACCTAGTAAAAAATATGTAAATTAAGTTTAAAACTTTGATAATCATAATTTTGTGCTCAGTTGTCCATTTTGGACAATTTTTTTTAGATTTTATGTAATTTTTCGAGATCTAGTTGGTAAAAAAAGACTTTTTTCAATGACTTTTCTTAATTTTTTTATTTTCTTGTTATTTTTATAACTTTGATTTTATTTTTATTAATTCAAATTCATTTAAATCTTATATTAAACTTTTGATCCCTAACTCTTTTTGTGTCTAATAGTGATATAATAATTTTTTTAATAAGAATATATCAAGTGAACCTTAAATGGTTAACAATACTAATGGTATAGGTATTAAAGAAAATGTTAATGGGAGTAGTGAACGCATAATGACACTAGGAAATGTCACCATTAGTATGTTTTAGTAATTAGATTTCTAATTTATGCATATACTATTTATTTAATTTCTATATTTACGCATGTCTTTATTTAACCCTTTGAAGTGCTAACTATAAATATGAGTCATATTAGACAACTGCATTCATAATTCAAGTTTCATTTATGAAGTTACTAATATCAAATGCCAATTTCAATTTAGCTAAACATCTTATCTATTCCTGCATGTCTATGAATTTTCACTAGTGTGTAATAACTATTTATTCAAGTTATTTCTATTTTTAGCTTCAAACTCGCCATAAGTATGTGTTTAAGCCTTCTTTATGTTCTTCAAGCTATGTAGATGATGATGACCTTGAATTTAAGTGTTAGCTTTGTAGTGCTTCATTCTGGTATGATAAGAGAATATGAAAATCTAGCAATGGTGTGATTCCAAAGTATTCATTATGCTATATGCAAGGAAAGGCCAAATTACCTACTATCAGGGAATTACCACCATATTTGAAATTGCTAATCATAGTGAATCACTTGTAGCAAAGCACTTTAAAGACATTATTTAGAATTACAATACAATATTTGCTTTCACTTGAATGGGTGGGAAAGTTAACAAAAGTATGAATAATGGCATCGGCCTTTATGTTTTTTGGTTGAATGGAGTAAACATTCACCTCATTGGTAACTTGTTTCTTGTGGAAGTTTAAAGACCTTAATTTGCATAACTTTACATATACGATAGTAAAAATGAAGTTAGCAATAGAGTTCATGCAGTGAGGTATCAATAATTCTTAATTGTCATAATTTATAATTTTTTTTCCTAATAGATATACGTTGCTTCAATTTTACTTCTCATCTGAAACAATATATTCCTTATTCTTTTTGCAAATCTATTGTCGTATTAATTAAGAAATTGTTGCCAATTTGACAAAAATATTTGATAAGCATAACAATTTAACAAAGTCTTTCCATATGGTTGGAAATGCAATGAATTCTAAAATAATTCAAATTTGAAGCTTAGATTAATTTATGAGAGAAAAAAGGATGGACATATGTATAACTTGCCCATTGTTGACAAAATTGGCAACCTTGTCATTGATGATGTTAATTCTAGTGATTCTTGAGACATTATCATCCATGGTTATGATAGTTATTTGTAAAGGATAAGTGAATTATATCCCTTATACTTGCCTTTATAGTATTCTATATTATTCCCACATGGCAAGGATAGGTTTCATGGTGGCATTGATCATGCTAATGTATTGCATGAAATGACAAGAAGGAACCATACTGTGACAATTCAAGAATACATAGCATATTAGACTCAAATCCAAATTGTGAACCATCATTGTCAATAAGATCTAGAAGACTTTTCCAATAATTTATTGTTAATGGTTACATGATGATTGAATCAGAAAAGCTATGTTACATGGATTTGCATGTCCTAATGTATAAAGGATTACTTGAAGCTATTCTTAGAGGAGAGATGGATGGAACATGCATAAGCAAGCATATCATCTTACCTTCTAGCTTTACTAGAGGTGCAAAGTATATGGTACAAAATTATAGGGATACAATGGTAATTTGCAAATGGGTAGGTTACCTTAATTTATTCATCACATTTACATATAATCCTAAGTGGCCTGAACTTGAAAGGTACCTGCAATTAGCTTTTTTTAAACTAGAAGATCAAAGTACTATTATTTCTCGTGTCTTCCATTTCAAGTTGAAATAACTTATAAAGACATTAGGGATTAAAGAATTCTTTGGACCCATCAAAGTATGTATTCAACCTAATTTCCTCTTACTTGTGTGTTATTTTGTGCAATAGAAAGACGTGTCTCTATCATTTTTATTGCAATTATCTATACTATTAAATTCTATAAAAAAGGCTATCCATATGCACATATTCTATTTTTTTTTCCACACTACAAGTTATCAACTACATTAGAAATATACCAAATCATATGTACAAAGATTCTTAATAAGGAAATTAAACCATATTTATATGATGTTGTCTTAAATTTTATGATATATAGACCTTTTAAGGCTATTAATCTACATTCTCCATGCATGAAGGATAACAAGTGTACCAAATACTTCTTAGAGAATTTCTAAGCTAAAATTATGAGAACAGAAAATGGGTTTCTAGTGCATAGAAGAAAAGATGATAAAAGGACCATTGAAATAAACAAAGTGTTCTTAGATAATTGATATATTGTTCTATACAATCCTAGAGTCCTAATGATATTTCAAGCAAACATAAATGTCGAATGGTGCCACAAAGGATCATTTATCAAGTATCTTTTCAAGAACATCAATAAAAGTAATGATCAAGCTACTGTAGCAATTTACAATTGTGGTTAGCATGGTGGAAATGGACATGTGTTTAATGAAGTCAAGCTATATTATGATTGTTGTTACATCTTACCCTATGAAGTTACTTAGTAGATATATGGCTTTGAGATCTAATATTAGCATCCACCAGTTATGAGATTAACCTTTCATCTTCTTGGGGAAAATTATGTTACATATCGAGATGGTGAATTTTTAGATGAAGTCATGCAAAGGGAATTTGTTAAGGAATCAATGTTCCTTGCATGGTTAGGAGCCAATAAGAAGTATCTAAAAGCAAAAGAACTAACTTATGCTTAGTTTTTAGAACATTTTATCTTTAAGTTAGAGAATTGTGAATGGCACAAAAGAAAAAAAAAGGTTTGTAATTAGAAATATGTTCCATCGAGCAATGGTGAACTTTTTTATTTGAGGGTGTTACTCATGAAAGTTCGCAGTCTATAAGAGATGTAAGATATACTCAAATATACTAGGGTTAATCATGCTAACTTTCAAAATGCGTGTTATGTAGGTGGATTGTTAGATGATAGCAAAGAATTCATCAATGTAATCAAAGATTAGTCTTTAGGGCAGTGACCATGAGTTGAGATTTCTCTTTACAACAATGCTCTTATATAATAGCATTTGCAGACTAGAATTTATGTGGTAAGAGATGTGGCCAATCCTATCAGAGGACATACTATATTGGTAGAGGAAGTCCATAAATTGTGAAGATGCGTTTCCTTAGTTTCATCAACTAATCTATCATTAGTAATTGCATATTTTGCCATTCTGTTAGTAATTACATATTATATGTATCAATTTTTGGACACTGCATATTGACTTATACCTATATTTGTTCATAATCCTAAACACATCATTTGTGCATCAAAGTATTGCAAAAAAAAAAAAAAAAAACTGACTTTCTCTTAGATTAGCTTTGGTTTGTTAATGTTTAAAGAAGAGTTGCTACCTATGCGTGCTTTGACTTAATGAGTATACAACAAACTTGTGATAATTGTAGTTTCATTTATTACATGAAACTAGAGAACAATACTAGAGAGTTAGAAATCACTGACTTAGTAAAGACATATAATGATTTCAATTATAGTTGTAAAATAGGTAGCATATTTCGATGAAGGAATGAGTCAAGTGTTTCCATGCAAATGCTTTATTTAAATTAGTTTATGCATAAATAGTTACATGGAATTGAGAAGACAAATGACATGATTGGATATATTTTTTTGGACTCTTTTTTGTTCTACACCTATATTATCTTATGTATTATACTATTGTCTAATTAGATTTTTCTCCATGAATCAATGCTTCATGCATCAACCTGAACATGCTTACTTCATTGCAAATCATATCAAATTGTATATATTGTTTGTTGTCTTATTCTTTTTTTTAACTTGGATTTTATTTTAGATCTTCACCTTAATAATGAATAAAAGAAAAACTACACCATTCTACTTATTAAGAAAATATTACTAGCAAATGAAAGAAGCTTAAAGGATTTTATTAGTATGTCTATACCTCAAGGAGATTACACATGTCAATTAACTAATAGCTTGGTAGCAAACTAGTTGAATTTCAATTATGCCTAACTAGTTGAAGAAGTTATTATATCATTGAATTCCATGACTTCTGAACAAAAATAAATATTTAACATAATAATAAATTCAATGACTTAAAATAAGCCATCTTTCTATTTTATGTATAGGTATGAAGGTATAGGTAAGACTTACCTTTAGATAACTTTGACATCTGTATTACACTCGAAAGGAGATATTGTTTTGATAGTTGCATCAAGCAGGATTACATCAATGTTATTTTTAGGTGGAAGACCTGCCCAGTCATAATTTGGGATCTCGTTATCTATTTCTAAGAATTCAACCTACAACATCTTACAAGGCACGAACAAAGCTTATTTGATAAGAAGAAGCAAGCTAATTGCATGGGATGAAGCTCCAATTATGCATAAGTTTTGCTTTGAAGCACTTGACTAGACATTGAAGGATATACTTTGATTTAATATTCCTAATAGTGCTCATCTTCCATTCGAAGGAAAATGCATTTTCTTTGGGAGTAACTTCTGCCAAATCTTTCTTATTATGCTAAGAGGAAATAGATCTGACATTATTCATGCATTCCTCAATTCTTCCTATCTATGGCATGATTGCAAAGTTCTTGCCTTGATAAAGAATATGAGACTTCAGTCCACTTCTAACCTTTATTAACAGGAAGAACTTAAACAATTTGCTAAGTAGATTCTTAAAATTGGAAATGGTGAACTAAAAGATCCAAATGATGGAGAAGCTGATATTCAAATTCCACAAAATCTCTTGATCACACAATTTGACGATTTAGTTTATGCAATTATGAAACTCACTAACCTGAATTTCTTACAACACTATAATAATGCAGAATACTTAAAGGATTGTGTCATCTTAACACCCAAATTAAATATAGTTTATGTCATTAACATATATATAAGTTGTCCTTGACTCCAGGGGAAAGTGTTGAGTACTATAGCTTAGATTCAATTGCAAATCTGACTAAAATGGCCTATCAAGTGAACAGATGCATACTATAAAAATTCTTAATGACATTACAACTTTTGGCTTGCCAAACCATAGATTGGTATTAAAAATTGAAATTCCAATCATGCTCATGTAAAATATAGACCAATTAGCTAGTTTGTGTAAGGGAACAAGACTCATGATAACATGACTTAGAAGTCATATTCTTGAAGCTAATGTTATTATTAGTAGCAGCCTAAGAAAAAGAGTTTTTATTTCTCGCATGAACATGACTTCATCAAATGTCTACCTTCCTTTTAACATTCAAAGAAGGTAATTCCCTTTAGTCATGTCATATTGCATAACAATTAACCAAAGTTAAAGGCAGTCATTGTCTAATGTTGGAATTTATCTCCTAAAAGATGTTTTCAGCCATGGACAACTCTATGTTGCAATATCACGAGTCAAAAGCAGGGCTGGCCTTAAATTTTTTATCCATAACTAAAGAAATGAACTATCTAACTCTACCCTTAATGTTGTATATAAGGAAGTGTTCCAAAATCTAAGTTCATGTTTATAATATATCTATTAAGCAAACATCCTCATCATAAGTAGAGAGTCCAACTGTTTCACTTGTACCTTAAATAGTGCATATAGATGTTGTAGAAGTCTTTTTAGAATGTCTGACTATTAATCTCAATTCATATTTTCATTAAATAGAGTTGATGTTGTGTATATGGCCCTAAGAGTTATCTTTACAACAAAGTTCTATGCCAATACTAACTTGTATCTTATTATTGATTATTTAAGTCATATATTTAAATGAATCTTATAAACTTAGAATTAAGGTGCATGTTACTTCAAATGGCAAGAAAGGTTAGCTATATATTTAAATTGCACCCAAACATTTAGATGTCTAAGATTTAGGTAAGGGTGTTTCACCTATAGGTTACTGAGAGGAATAACAATAAGAATTATCGCAATATGGAGATGCTACTTGTAAATACCAGTGTAAGAGAGCTTATATTCTTTTAATTTGTAATAAAACATATTGAATAACAACCATGTAAATTGATAATCTCTATCTATAGGAAGACAGAATCCAAGCTACAACATTGAGAAAAGCATGGTTAGATAAATACAAAGCAAGATTAACTGA
The DNA here is from genome assembly GCA_020226215.1 of Sindora glabra. NCBI lineage: Eukaryota > Viridiplantae > Streptophyta > Magnoliopsida > Fabales > Fabaceae > Sindora > Sindora glabra. The sequence continues at coordinate 117,418,051 of CM035225.1, read as the reverse complement.
AGGGAAATGCTATATGATATAGAACTTCTAGGTTAGGTCGAACACAATTGACTAGTGTGTTACTACACATTACTATAAAATTAATTTTCACAGTAACATTTCAGTCTAAACATTAAAACCTGACCTACCACATCATTGTTACAATTTTGTTCAATTTGATGACATACTCAAAGGAGTTATACCTGCAAAGATATTTGTTAGTATTACACTAAATTTATCCACTTTTGATACAACTCCTACATGACAAACCTAATATTGTGTCTTACCATGCAGATATGGTTGAAGAATTGCATTCTCATGAGAAATTAGAGATTTATGAAAATGGTATTAGAAAGAAAAACATCCATATTAAAGACAAAAAGTAAGTCAAGTTCCAAATAGGTAGGAACTTATTCATTACTTATTAAAATGCAGGTATTAGAAAGCATAAATTAATATTTACATTTTTGTATTACAGCAAAACTAGCTTAATGTGTACATTATGGGGTGATCTAACTAATTATGCTAAAAACTATATCAAGGAGTTAGTAGAAACCTCCATAATTGTTACTTTCATTTAATCAGGATTGTGCCCAAGCCATCAGGTTCTTTCTTTGACTATAAAACACACCCGTTGTCATTATTCTTTAGCTGTGTAAATGAATTAATTAATTATGCTTGCCTTTTTAATTTGGGGCTAAAGTTTCTAAAAAATTCATTGACTACCTCAAGGATAATATTCAGCCTAGATATTCTATAAGTTGTGGAATTTAGAGAATGGTACATAGCCATTATTATACTAAGAACTGGTAAATTTTAAATTCATGCTAACAAGTTTCAATAGGTTTATCTTATCACCACCAACTTATGTATTAAGTTCCATTTTAGCTTGGAATTCCAATTGAATCCTAATTCACAAAGATTTATGGAGATTGAAAGTCAGTTAATTAGAATAAATATTGGAAATTAGGCCAATTCAATGAATAAGATGACCATCCAACAAATAAAGGACATAAGACAGTGCATTCCAATGTATTTTTAGATATGATATACTAAATTACATGAAACTAATTACTCAAGAATTATCTATCATTGCTGAGTTTCAACTATAACCACTGTAGCAATAGTGAAGACTTACATTCAAATGGTTTTATGATGGTTATAACTCTTGTGACAAAAAAAAAGTGAAGTGCATTGATTATAGAATTATTTATCATACTTGCAATAAGAAATCAAAGTTAACAATTCCAAAGTAAAACAATGATGTAACATCAAAGTTCACTACTACATGATTTTTATTTTCTTGCATGGTTAGATACTATCTCAACTTAACAAATACAAGGTTCATATCCAAGTAGCTAATGATACAGGGAAGGTAACATTTGTTCTATTTGAACATGAAGCTACCTAATTGTTTAAACAATCAACCGAGTATCTTTATGAGTGCTAAGTTAGAGTAAGGAATGTAATGTCCTGAATTTTCAATTCTATTATTTGAATGTTTAATTTCTAAGGCTGTAGAAACGAAGAGCATGATTGAATTAGCCTGGTGGGTGAATCTCAAGTTGAAAGGAGTCAAGCGCAAAGTAAACGAATTTTTGAAGGAAAACGGATAGTATGAAAAGAATTAATTTCCCTAAATAGTATGAATGATCAGAGGAGGTTGGAAAACCCTAAAAGGGGAAGTTGTCTAATTCTGATAGTGTAAGGAATTTTAAACAGACAGAAACCCTATGGACTAATTTGCAAAAGTGCAGAATCGGGTGTGGTTAAAGTGAAAATAATCAAGAATTTAGGGTGCAATATGTGATTTTTATTAGTGTGACCAATAGATTTATGACAGGTGTCATTATTAGAAAAATATTGGCAAGAATAGCCTTACTTTTGGTGAAAAAGGACTAAAATACCCTTGGAAATATCAAAAAAAAGACCAAAATGCCCCTAGAGCTTCATGAAAACTCTCCTCTCTTCTCCACTTTTCTAAAAGCTGCAGAAAATCTCCATGAAAGCTCCAAAACATGCAGGAGAGAGAGAGAAAGAGAGAGAAAGTTTCTTTTGAGTTTTTCACCCAAAAATACCAAGATTCAAGCTAAGGTGTAGAAGGGAAATTTGCTCCTCTCATTAAGCTCTATCTATTGGTGTCTCTAGATTGAAGAAAAGCTCAAGTTTGATCAAGTTTAGGGAGCTCCAAGTGAGGATTTTTAAGTTGCACTAAGAGGTAAAAATGTTCTCCTCTAAGAGCTCTTTAATGTACTCTTCTTAGTTTCTTGAAATCTTGAGGTTGGTGTGGTTAAGGGTGATTGAACATGGAGTTTAGGATGATTTGAATATGTTTAATGGTGTTTTAGATGTTGTTATGTTAAGCTATGGCTTTGGTTTGGTGTAAAAAGAGCAAGAAACATGATGAACACATTTGGGTTTTAGAGGTATAATGATGCATGTGTAGAGTTGGCATGGTATGTTGGGAACTTGGCTAAAATGATGAAGTTAGAATAATTTTTATGAAGCTTAAAGCCTATGAAAGATGAAACTTTGAATTGTGAAAGTGTTTATATGCATTTTTCCTTTTGAGAAGCCAAAACTATGGATATGAAAAAGAAGGAAGGAAGGAGTTTTAGCTGTTTAATGTATTTTCGGAGGATCAGCAAGGTACACGGGGTAGAACACGTCCCGTATTGTACCCCGTGTTCTTCGTCGAAGCTGATCAGTGTGCTACACGGGGTGCAACACTCCCCGTGTTTACCTCAGGACTGAAGGGCAGTAAGGTACACGGGGTAGAACACGTCCCGTGTTCACCCCCGTGTTCTTTGTCGAGTAACCCAGTGAAGCCCGGAAGTGATCCAGTAAGAAACACGGCCATGAACACGGGGTATGGGACCCCCGTGTTCTTGTTAAGTGAACTTTTTGGCTTTAATTCTTCATGTTTTGTATGGCTTTACCCCTGGATCCTTTTCTAATGTTCATATGTGTCATTTCAAGGCTTGAAAGCAAAGTATAGAGCATCTAAGTATACATTTAATTAAGTGGGGAAAGTAAAGAATACATGAGGATTAGGGAAAGTGATGATGTTCTAATAAGAAACTATGATGTGTATTTGTATAGACTGAGGAGTGCCAACTTGGAAAGGCAAGAGGAAGTGTGAAGAAGTTTTTAAGTGAGAGCAAAGGGAACATCACATTGGAAGCTTGTAAAAGGTAGCTAGCTTTATCCTTAAGCTTTGTTTTCTATTATATGATTTTATGAATTTTATGCCATTGTATGGAATGTGTATGAAGTTGTTGTGCGCACAACCCGGGAAGACAGTGTGATACTGTGTTAGGCCTATGGCTCGAGTTCCCCGGGGATGACAAATGTGCAGTACCTATGGCCCGATACCTCGGGAAGACAGCGTGATGCTGTATGTTAGGCCTTTGGCCCGAGTATCCCGGGAAGACAGCGTGATGCTGTATATAGGCCTAGGTACGATTATCTGTGATGGCCATCTAGATATTGATAAGAGTCCTTGAATGGGCATGATGTTTGCTGTGTGTGTAGTGCATATTTCTTACAATGGTATGATATTGAATATGTTGACAAATGATTAAGTGATTTCAAAATGGATGTTTTATTTGTTTAAGGATCTGGAATGGCTTGAAATGTTTTTATGGCAATAGCTAGCTACTGGGAAACTTTGTTTCTTATGTTTTCTGTATTGTGACTAACCATTCCAGGTGATGCTTCCAAAGGCTCTCATGATAAAGGGCAATAATGTTTGAAGTTGTAAATAATTGCATAGTTGGTGACATTGTATATGATTGATGTATATTTTGTAAATTGAACTCTTTTTGTATAATTATATGACTTTTGCTCATGTGTATAAAGTACAAAATTTTGAGATATTCCGTATTAGCTTGAGGTAGATGGCGAATGAGTGCGTAATAATCATCTAGTAAATGAGGAATAAGGTGTTATTAAGTAAGGGAGTTACAAGGAACTCACATCTTAATTTTCTTATTGCTTCTCTTCCATGGGAAAACTATATTATAACAAACACAACTTTGTCAAACTTGGTATTTTATTTCTAATATAGGAAGATGATGAGGATGGATTTCCTATTGAGTTTGGTTTATTAAGAAACAGGACTTTTCTCTTCAAAGTAGAGATTTCAAGATATAACACTAATAATGCCAGGCCAAATGATAAATCTAATAGTTTCACAATACTTGACCTTACTAAAAAGAAGGAAACTATAAAGAATTTTAAGGCTAACTCTACCGTCTATCAGGTTAGTTTAATACATCACCTAATAACTTTATTCAATTTCAATTACAAAAACCTATAAATAACTTTCACCATACATTAATGATACCTTTCTTATACATTGAACATAAATGTCTTTCATGTGATCTCATTATGAACTTACTTAAGGTGACCTTTGACGTGATCCCGCAAGTGCACGGGTTTAGTCGAGTTATAGTATAAAAGATATCGTCTTCACAGGGATTGAATGTTGAATACTAATTGAATTTCAAGGTAAATTATCTAGGTATGCCGATTGATATTGAGAATTAAGGGTAAAATATAAACAAAGCTTAATTATCAAAAAGGTTTAATTCAAATGGGATGGAAGCGTACTCAGCTTAAGGGTTCCCTTGTACATTTCATTATGGAATGAAAATAATCCTCTAACTTGGTTTACTGTTAATTTAGATTGCTGGATTACCAAAATTAAGCTATACCTCATTGCAAGGCTACTAGCTACTAACCAAAAGATTAAGTGCCCAGAATTTCTCTAGTAATCACTCATTTAGATTGCATTAACATTGCTTTAGAATCCATTCTTAGACATTTCATCCTGTGCAAAAGAATCCAATTAGCTTAATTCCTAAGTCTAATTGATATTCCCAATGATCATGCAAGGTCCGATTAATTAATTAGTCATTCCAACCTAAAATTAACTAATCTATGACACAAATTCAATATTCTGGAAGTATTGAACTGTAGAAATACAAAACAGCATAATCAAATCATAAATCAATAGTAAATCAAGCTAGATTATATAAGAATCAATTCCATAAATCCATGAACAAGTTTACCCCAGTTGAGCACAAGGGTTTAGTGTGAAATCATTACAAATCTAGCAAAAAACCAGAAAATAAAGAGGGAAATTAAACAAATCATAAAGCTCTACAAATTCCTTGCTTGAATCTTCAATCCTTCGCTTGAATCCACGCTAGCAGGTGCCTTTGGTGACTTTAGGTCTCTTAGGGTTTCTACTTACGGCTCCCCTTTCTAATTTTCGGTTCTCCACTTCTCTTTCTAATTTTCGTACAAAACTTATACGGGTAATGTACACGGTGTATGACACGGCCCGTGTGGTACCCCGTGTTCTTCTGCGAAGGCTGGTCAACATGATACATGGGGTATGACACAGTCCATGTTGTACCCTGTGTTCTTTTGCAAAGGCTGGTCAGAATGATACACGGGGTATGACACGGCCCATGTTGTACCTCGTGTTCTTCTGCGAGCAGCTCAATGAAGCTTCGAAACATTCCAGAAAGATACACGGGGTTCCTATACCCCATGTTCTTTGTCAGGTGAGCAACTTTGCTTCAATTCTCCATAGTTTGCATGGTTTTGACTCTGGATCCTTTTCTACTGCTCAAATGTATCACTTCAAAACCTGAAAACAAAATATTGAGCATTTAAATACCCTTTTCAATTAACTTGCACAAGATACTAAGTAAATAAGTTATGAAACACATAGAATTTAAGTGAAATTGTGCATTTATCAACCTTTCTTATATAAAGGTTAAAACTCATTCTCTAACAATCCTTGCAATTCATTTGAGACACCTACCTAAAACTACAACATTAGGTTGAAACAAGAAAACAAGAAAAATCTTTCTTTAGAAAATACCAACCTAGAACAAGTTGCCATAATTCTTAATATCAAATATATGTCTTTCTTTCATAATGACATCCCAATTATAATGTCCAATCAATGAATTTTCTAGTGAAACTATCATGATTATTAATGCTAGGCTTGCTAATGATTGAACCATTTGTTGTCACATACATTATATAGATTATTCGAGATATGTGTCTATTGGACAGTTCTAGGTATAGCAAATCATAAAGGAATTCTATTATTTATTACAACAAAACCAATTCATTTATAGAGTAACTAACCAATCATACTTTGCCATTTATCGTCACCTTCCAATTGCCAATTTTAGATAAAGTGACAGTGGCTACACAAAATGAGTTACTACTCTAATTCAAGCTGCCATGAATGGTTTTCAATGCCATGAACATGATCAAAATAATAATAAGAGCAACAAGTTAAGCATTGCACTTGAAATTATTTTAATAAGGAGATTCTTTGCATTAATTACACTTAAATCACTATGCTTTTTTATTTTTCCTACAATTTCTAACAACTTGCTCATTTACTATATAAATTAGGTTATAAGAATAGTGTTGTTCAAATTGTGAATTTCCAAATTATATACTCAAGTCTTTCCTCCTTATATAACTTTTGCTTACTTATCATCACTTAAGCATATAAAATTAATTTAATCACTTCTAGATATTTGTTGTTAATCAAATTTTCTCTGCATAATCAATCCTTCCAGTTGTACATCTGTCAGCATTCAAACTTAGAGTTGAATATTAGCAAAATGCCATTTCCACATTCCCTAATGTATTGCATCCTCTATATGCCACCAAATGTCATACATAAATAATGATATGCCTTATTTCCTTTGCACAAATGTAAAATGAAACTTATCTCACATAACTAGGCAATCCTTTCCAAGAGTAGTTATAAAAGTTTAGTTACTCTCTAAAATGAGATATATTATTGGTTCTTCATTCTTGATTGCTCTTGTTCTTATATACCTTTCTTGATTGATTTCATGTTGTGAGGTACTATAACTTCTTAGTATTTTCTACAAAATTGGGTTCCTTATTTGCCTTCCTTTCTTTAACCAATATCAAAGTTTTTGACTTGCATGCATGTTGCATTATTTCTAAAATATTTAACATTGCTAGCATCTAATGAAAGAATTTTTAGTGGTAAATGGCAGGTTAAAGCTCAAGATATTAGATGTATCTAATCTCCTTCATTGAAGGCACTAGAGAAAGACAATGTAATATGCATTACAAAATTATTACTTCAGCCATATATTCCTAGATTAAGTACAACATTGAAAATAACTTATTTCATGAATATAGGATGTATTGTCCTTATTTTCGAAGCAAATAATTGATCTTACTTCAATTAATGATATAACACCATTTAAAAAAGGGATAGCGATGATGAAGTTAATGATGAATCTATCATTATAGATTTATTTAGCCCACAAATGTCATGCAACAAATTACAAAATTTGATCAAAAAGAAAAGAGAGTGACATACCTGAAGGTCTTTGTAATCTTAATTGCCTTACTATGGTTTCATTATCTTTTAATTGTTGTAGTTTTCACTGGTAGGTACTATTGAAAAAAAATCAAATGTATCAATTGACTCACCTATTTTGTATTAGATACTCTACATGTGTTTACTTATCATTTAAAGGATAAAAGCAGGAAATTTCACTTTTATATTAAATGTCATGACTATAATGCATAGTAGTTAGTCAACCTTTGTTACGTATGACCTTCTTATATGTTACAACATGTTTATATTATAATATGTTACTAGCCAATTTAGGAACTTCGTGCATAGCATGGGCTCCAAACTAGTTAAATTATATTTCTCTCTTGTTTGAAAAATTACATCGACTTCCTTTTTGAAAAGTGAAATTAGATAGCATTAAAAAATTAGTAAAATATTCTTGCCTTCCCCAAAGTTTAGGTTAATATACTCCTCTCTCCTCTATTTTCAATTACAGATCGGATCTCCCTTCTAGCTAATAGAAACAAATATTTATTACATGATTTATTAGGATTGAGATGAAACTACCTCTTTTAGTAATATATGAAATAGCTAAAGGCAAAACATTTTGCCTTGAACTTAATTTATTTTTCTCTTCCATTTCTCTCACCTTAATTTATTGCTATCATATGACTTAATTTCACCAAAATTCTAGCTCTATATTGCTCTTCAATTTAAAGCATCCAAATAGAACATCTAGAATAATTTCTTATATGGATTCCTAAATAAAGAAAATCTATATGTTGCTATTGGAAGTAATTTGCAAGATGGGTTTAAAACCTTAGACTCTTATGAAATGGAATTCTTAGCCAATTTCCATTGTCTTTCTTTATATGACTAATACTGTTATAAATCAACACTTGTGCCATGAACAAAATTGTGGCACAAGATCAAAATTTCTATAAGTGTGCTATTTAGCCATGAAAATACCGATAGTCTTGTGGTACAAGTGAGTATAGTAAAAAAATTTCCAAAAAAAGGTCTCATAACATAAATAATTTTTTTTGTCATGGATTCACTTATGGTTAATAAAATTTTCTAGTCATGAGTACAAATATAAAAAAAAGTACATTCATGGCTAGTAACTCTTATTGCCATAAATAAAATCATAGCGAAAAATAAAATAAAATAATTATAAAAATTAATATAACTAGTTAAAATAATTTTTATATATCTAAATTGAATCGATTATCTACCTAATTCAATAAGATGTTATTCTATTATTTTGTTTGCACATTTGCTGAAACCAGTTAATATTTTTTACTCATATCAAGTTAGTATAAATTATTGAAATTCTATCCATTTAGAAATTACAAATTATATTTACAGGTCGAACCTGAATCTTCAAGTTAAGGAATGTCAAGCCTTACCTTATAATATAATATATTTTATCAAAGTTTTAATTAATTGGTTGACTTTAAAAATAAAACTACACTCATGTTATACTAATTATATAATAATAAAATATTACATAAATACATATAATAAAAATATACTTTTATTAAAATGCTTTATTACTTTAATTTCATAATTATTTTTTATAGATTAAATTCTCATTTGTTTCATTACTAATTTTACTTATATCAAATTTGTTATTTACAAATATCTTATATTAATTTTATTTGTCATAAATAAATAAATAAATAATTTTTATCCTTTTATTAATATTATTTATTAATTATTATTAATTGAGTTATTACAAGATAAAAGTAAAATTTTTACATCTTTCAAGTAATTTTTTATTATTTTCTGCAAATTCCTTCAATAAATTATATGAAACAAATATTCATAGAAATTACAACTTTGAACTATTACACATATTTAAATTTTAATTATAAACTAAAATTAAAATTATTATAAATTATTTACTTTTAATTTTTTATTGAAAATACATATTTTTATCATTCACAAATATAAATTAAATTATTCGACCCTTTACAAATATTTAATATTAATTTTACTTATGATATGTTGTTTATATTTAATTTTTATCCTTTTATTTATCAAATGATTAACCCATTAATAAAATTATAAATAAATAAACTGAATTAATTAAATTATTATTTATAAGGAAAGAAATTAATATAAAATATTTGCTAGTAATGAAATTAATACAACAGAAATTAATAAGGGATGAAAATAAAAATTTAGACTATTTTATATATATCACTCTCTTAAATATAATTTACTTAAAAAATTTTTATATAAAAATTTAATTATTATTGAATAATACATAATTTTACATAATTTTTATTTTTAATTTTTTAATGAAAGTTTCATTAATATTACAGTTATAAATGTAAAACTTATTATTATATATTTCTATAATAAAACTTGTTATAACTTATGTAACAAATTATACTATTTATAAATAATATAATAATTTTAGTATTCTCATAATATATATCTTCTTCATCAACATATCTTTTAAAAATAATGTGATATGATAAAAGATAAATATTTTTATAATATTTTATACCTTGAATGATCAATTTTTATTTAAGTAATATTTTAAAAATTAGATCAAATAACAAATTAAAAAATTTGTTTTATATGTATATATTACATATATTTATATGCTAATCCTATTAATTTTTAATTTTAGTATGTAAGGAATTTAAATTCATTGAATAATTATATAACACAATCTTTGATATATTATAACATTTATTTTATTAATATAGATTAATTTTATTATATAAATTTAATTGATAAAAAGTTAAATTTTTATTTATTATTTATGAAAAATTATTACATTCTAATAGATATTAAATTTGTTATACATGTAAACAAAAATACTTATAAGCTTAATAATTAAATTCTTTCTTCTATATCTTAAGTTTAGAATTCAATTCCTATCTTTATTATTTTAAAAAAATAAAAGTATAAAATTATATAATTTATGTGTGATTTTATATTTTTACATATATTTTATAAATTAGTTAATTAAAAATGTTATATTCTACAACTCTCTTATTTTGATTTATTGGAGGTTAATTAATTGATCAAATAAGCTATTTTTCAAATTTCTAAAGTAATTATTTAACTTAATCAATTATTTAAAGGTCTCTAACTTAAATGATTAACTAGTTATTTGCTAAATACTTATAATATATAAATATTTATATTTTTTATTGTTTATCATATTACAGTATGTTGTACTTATTATAAACAATCTATTTTATATGCATAGTTACTAAAAATAATATATTTAGTTATAATTTTATTCATATAATTAATTTATAATATAAATAATATTTTGCTACAAATAATTTTTTCTGAATTATATGATAGAATAAGTGATGCTTTGCTATAATAAATGTGTATTTGTAAATTAATTTATGACACAAGTGATAGTTTGCCATAGAAATGTGTTCTCATAACTTAATTTATGGTACAAGTAATATTTTATCACGAGTGCAGTTTTTTTTAGTACAAGTGATACTTTGCTACGAGTAATGTATTTTCGTAGCTTAATTTTATGGCATAAGTGATATTTTGTCTGTTAGGATCGGGAGCCATACAAATGTAGTAGAATAAACCGATCCCATCCACCGGATCCATGCAAACACATTAAATCAGAACAAGAATTTGTTAAATACTTTTGTGATGACTCTAGAACTCGGTCGTTGATCACCTCTTCAACTTCCTTTTAGCTGAAAACTTTGAGGTATCCATACGAACTCGCGAATCATCAATGAACGTCCACACGAACATCGGTCGGAATTGTTCTCCTTTGTCTCATAGTGCTAGCTATGCCTCTTTAAGGATTTCTTTTTAGGATGCGTGAATAATAATGAATTAACTATTATTACCTAATAAGCCTATTTAAATAGGTGCATAGAAAAACCTAACCTATTTGAGCTTTATTCTATGTATAATTATAGGCTTACTATTGGGCCTTATAATTATAACATGAATTCCCAATTTTAGGCCCAAACAATTTGGTCCATTAATTACAAATCCACTAGGTTCTAAGTGTGTGACCCTATAAGCTCTCATGACATTGGCAATGATTATTAATCATATTAATGATCATAAATAATGAGCGGTATCTAGCAACACATTATTGTTACCTAAGTAATGAAAAAATCGGTGATTTGATTAAACCTTTACATGTGATCATCACCTATGTCCTTTTGTCCTATACATCTAGATTGAGCACAAGACATGGATCGTGTCATTCCCGTATAGCCCAATCTTGAGGTTTTTTTATTCCTAAGTAAGTTGACTGAAATAAATGTAATCAACATCCCATGTCAATTTATCTGAGTATGGCCATACATTTTCTTAACTTTACTTAATCAAGGGGCCCACAGATGTTACTCTTATTATATAAGAGGGACAAATCCCATCTTGATCACACAAACCCCTCCGCATGACATGTGACATATCCAATATCTACCCTTGCATTCACTCAACCATGAGTGATATAGAATAATATCAAAATATGAAACTCACATGTAGGGAACCTTGGTGATCTCAGGTCAAAGGACCATATTAACAATGATCACTAAGAACCACCCATGAAACTCATATAACGATCCATATAATGTTCTTAAGATAGGTTGGTCTAATATACAAGTTTTCTAACTTGTACTCATGTGTAAACTTAATATCCCATATAAGTCTTCACACATCAAAGCAACCTAATCCACAATGATATATGACTAAGGGCATTTAAGAATAAAATTATTCTAAAGTTATTATCATAATTAAATATATTACGCAAATAATATATATAAATATAATAATTAAAATTGCTATTAAAATAATATGATTCAAAATTACAATCACCAATATAATTAGTTTTAGGGCATATACACTAACATTATCATGGATAAAGTTTTTTTATAGCATAAGCACAAAGAATGTGTCCCTATAGCTTACTTTATAACACAAGTGATATTTTGTCATAGGTAAAGTTTTTTGTGGCATAAATTTTTTAATTTTTTGTACATTTATTTGAATTTTTATTCCCATGGTAAGAGATAAAATTATCGTAATCTTTAAATTTTCATAGCATAATTCATGGTATAAGTATTAATTATTGTAGTGTGACAATTTTTACATTTATTTTGCTTCCTTTCTTCACTATCAATTCCTAGAGTCTTGTCTATCCTAATGCCTCTTATTCATCATCCTCCCACCAAAATAGGAGATACTCACCACCTTGTTGCTCCCACCTCTTTTACTCATAATTCTTTTCTCCTAATTAACTAATCATATTTTAAAAATCTTGACTTGAAACAATAAAAATGTGATATGGAATCCCAATCTCCTACCCATCTTAAGAAAATGTCTAAAAGTAGAGTAAATCAAGTAAAGACTAAGTATTTGTTTCCACTTGATTTTGTGGTCAATATTTAGGAACTCATGGATGGTTTGGATGATGATTATAATGAAATTCCTAAGCTTCATTTTTCCATTTTTAAATGTCCGAAAGATGTTTTAGATAAATGCAATTCATGTAGCACACAATTTTTTACGATTTTGATAAAAAATTACTTAATTGATTTAAATTTTCATCAAAATCTACAAAATAATTGAAAATTTGTTACATTCTTCTACCAAGAAGCTACACTGGTAGTACTTATCTAAAAAAGCTTTACTTGCCAAATATGTCCTAAGTGTGGCTTCTAGTTACAAACAAGTATTATCATCCAAGCTAATTTCTACTACATTATCTTTCTTTAAAATAATGTGCATTGTCCAAGTACAAGAAGAAATACTTGATGTTGAAAAATTTAATGAAACTATCCAATAAATGCATTATAGATTTAATCTTTTGTCTATAAATAACTAAGTTAGTCTTCAGGTTTTCATTTATGAAGTCCTCTTGTTAATTTTTTTTCCACTTTCCTCTTGGAAAAACTTTTCCATGCTTCATTTTTTTCCTTATCTTTTTAATTTTCCCTTTTACTTTCTAATACAAGAAATAAAAAATAGCCATATAGATTAAGAAGAAAAGAAAAAAGATTAACTTTTAATATTAAACAAAAAAATTAGAAGGAAGATCAATACCTTTTTGTGATTAGTTATAATTTCTGAGGTGAAAATTAAATAAAAAAATTTTAATCATGTACAAATGCCCTTTTAAAACTTGTTCATAAACTTGAACACAATTTAGTGATCAAGTTTTAATATATATATATATATATATATATATATGTATGTATGTATATATATGATAAATCTGACATTTGATTAATGTCAAATATATGCCTTTTTATTCTTGCTTTGCAAGTGATTTATTGCTCAGAGATAACTATAGTGCATTATTGATATAATGGTATATTAATGCACTATTAAATATGATCATTGATATGCCATTGTACAGCATACTGAATTTGACTTTTCAAAAAGATAAATTTAATATACAATTAGATGTGGTCGTGCACTGACACACTACTACATCAATAATGTACCATAGTTTCTCTTTTATTCATCACATATTATGCATGCTTTTATGTGAGATGGAATACAAAGCCCTATAAATATGATGTACGCATATCATGTGAACACTTAGCTCTTACAAGTTGATATTAAGCTTGAGTCTTCAGAAAGATTAATTTTTCTTACATAATGTTAGCATAAACAAGATAAGCATTATTTTTTTTATAAATACATATCTATATATATGTATATAAGTATATTTAGTAATAATATTTAAGGTTGAGTATCATCCTTGTTCTTCATATTATTTTTTAATTTGAAAATATTATTCATTAATTATTTAAGATAAGATTTGAATTCTTAAATTTTGAGTTGTAATATATCTCTCATTTTATCAACATAACTACGAATAGTACAATTTTCTTTTCTTTTTATTCACATCACAAGAGCCTTGAAAATCTAAGGTAAGTTTTCTTTTTATTTTTCTATTATTTATTTGATTTTTATAATTTTTCTTGTTGGTGTCTTTCCCTCTATATATTTTATTGAGCTTATCCTCTTTTTCAATAGCATAAAGTTCTACAAGATGATATGCATAAAGGTCTCTAGGTTATTGCCTTTAACTTGTTCATAGTTTACTATGATTGTTATATATATTTTGTTTAAGAAAGGCTATTGTAACTAATTGATCATAGATTTATCCTAATAGTTTTTTTGTTATTCAACCACATTTGTATGAAAGTAGTTATTTGGTAAGATCCAACCTAGTTATTTAGCAAACTTCTTTATATTGATGATTTTTAGGAATGGCTTGAAGAAATTTTAAGCCATAATGAAGACATCATTATCAAGGCCAGAGTATATGATGCCCTATTTGCCTCCTTATTCATATATTATTGCTATTTGCATGCCTTTTGAGCTTCTATGCAAATTTTGGAATTCTTTAACAAATGATCTTTTTACATATATAAGTGAATTATCCATTTCTTTTTAGAACCTAAAAAGAATTAGTGGCCTATCTATTTTTAATATTTTTTTATGATAAAGTCATCCTTACTTCTATTAAGCTACAAAACATTTATGGCATAAGCCCTTCTGTTTATGGTAATGCAGCAAATATTAAGCATATCACTTTTGCTATCAAGCTACAGAGTGCTCATAGCATAAGTCCTTTTGTCTATTGTAGTTGTAAATATCTATTCCTTACTTACTACAAATATTACCAAAGAGTAGATGGTCACTATAAGATGTGTGTGTCAGATTAGGTGAGATTTTGGTTTCACGATCCTCATAAATACCTAAGCCTCCAAGATGAAGTAAAAGAAAGTCATCCACTTCTTTATCTTGTTATCTATCTAAAGTTATTAATGTTGCCACACCTTGAAGCAATAAAATGACCAAGCTTATATTAGAACACTAAGTTGAAGACCATATAAAAGAAAAAGCCTTCTTAGTAATGATGATTGTTTATTAGCTTTGCTAGTTTATCTTCCTAAACAAAGAAGTAAGCCTTATCTATCTAAATATTTTCAAGGTGACGAGTGTCATGATAATTAGTAAATGTGTCTCTTTAGCTATTCTTGGACTGACCAGCATATACAATGGTTTATGAGTAATTAGCTCCTCTATAAACTTGAAAAAATGCATAATGTCATTCCCAATCCACTATATGTATGGCTAGTTAGCAATTTACTTTTGCATTCACTATTTTTGTTCTGACATTAGTTGTAATACCATCATGGTTAAGTTTTTTAGAGAGATGATGCCTAAATGCTTTCTTTAGCATGAAGCTAAAACCTTTTGTAAAAAAATCCTAACATGGCTTATGTTTCTCTATTTATGTTATATAATAATTGTGTTTCACCATTGTCTAACAAAGGGAGATTATCTCATTCTTGAGGGGAATATTTCACTACTCTATGCTCTAACTTTCTAAACTTAGATTCTGATAAGATCTCCTTAATCAAACATCATAGTATTTATGGATTTAGTCAACAATTTAGGTTTTATCAAGACATATTTGGCGATTGGTTATATCTTGTTGTGAGACTAATATTAAAGTGATGTTTAAATATTGGCATTTTTGCATAAACTTAGTATTGATTCTTAAATGCCATTACCTTTTACATGGACAAGAGATGCTTCTTCTACCAAAGAGTATGTTCATTAGTGGTTTGCAAAATGGCAAGAGATATTTTCTTAGTCTAACATGAAAAGGACATTATTGAAGCATGGAAAAAATAAAGAGTTGAAGCTTGAAGATAAGCATTCTACTATTCTTTTATATTCAAAAGGAATTAATAATGATCCACCTATCCCAATACATGATGTTTTGAAAGAAGGAACTAACGATACTGAGGAGATGCAATTAGATGTGCCTTTAATATAAGATTGAAGTCATAAGCTTTCTTCTAATCATAGTGATTTTTATCATTACTAAAGACATTTGAAATCTCATTTTCTAAGAAAAAGAAATGGAAGAAGCCTTTTATATCTTCACTTGGTAAATTATCTAGGATGGTGCATATTGCTAACATTTCAAAAGCCACGTCAAAAGATGTTTTAAAAATGTGAAAATCTAGTAATTAGGAATAGTGATGTTGTCCTTTAAAACCTCCTTTAAAAGAATAATGTACCCTTTTGTCAGGCTCCTAAAGATTCAATATTCCAAGCAAGGAATGCAATTTTCACTTTGTGTTATCAAAGTGCAACTTAATTGGTGAATTATTTCTTAACCACTTTTTTTGAAATCCTTTTTGAAAACAACCTTTCTTAAAAGGCAAGTGTATAATTAATTTTTAATACCATGAAGGGTTTTGGTGTTGATCCTAGGCTTCTACAAGATGGTGTTAATTATTATATTCAAAGTGTGATGGTGTATCTCAATTCTCAATTTTCCTTGAAATAACACATAGTACTAGAAAATCAAGCTAAGTGAGTGAGGCCAAGTAAAAAGAGTTTAATTGAAGCCATGGAGGTTAAGGATGCTTTAAATGCCAAGTTGCTATAATTTAAGGTAAAGAAGCATGAAATCAATGAGTAAATGACTAAACTTGAAGAAGAATTTATCCATCTTAAAAAAACCATTATTAAAGATGATTATTATAATGGTGCAAGAATAAAGAAGTTAAAATCATCAAATCTTCTTCTATTATAAATGATGAAAATTTAATGCTTTGCAAGCAATGGAGCAACTTTTAAAGACTAGACTTTTAGAATTAGGAAGGCTACGATGGATAGATTGACTTTGGCACCCTTTTTATTATTATTATTTCTTTATTCTTTTTTTTAATATAATTTTTTCATACTCATGTACTTAGACTTAAATCAATGGAATTTTATTTATGATTTCATTTTTATTGTACTTGTACAAAGACATTTATTTATTTTTATTTATGTGATTGCACCTAATGATTTACTAAGTTACTTATGTAACTAAGAAAGGATCAATTCAAATGTGGTTCAATTTTTATTTTGATTTAATCTAACCATTCACAATTTATACTTATGCAAATAAGAGTAGTACATATGCTTTGATTTTAATTTACATAAGAGTTCTTTTTTTTTTCTAAAGTTATACATAGTTTATATTTTTACAAGCTAAAAGCATCCTACAATTTATCCTCATGCAATTAGAAAAATTATGTAGTTGCTTTCACGTGTAGAAACACTTTAAGAATTTTCCATTGATTAGACTAATCCTTAATCCATCTTGATCAATTAACCTATATGCACCATTAGTGTAAACTTCCTTAATCATATATAGGCCATCCCATTTTGATAAGAACATATTGTTTGTTATAGGAAGGGTAATGATAGGTTTTCTAATAGGTAATACTAAATCTCTAATTTGAAAAAAATGTGATCTCTTCTTTTTATTGAATGCTTTCAAGAAATGAGCTTGATAACATTCTAAACAAAGTTGTACTTCAAGTCTTTTTCTCATCAAGCACTTTAACTTTTCAAGCCTTAAGCGCATATTCTCTTTATTTAAAAGACCTTCTTAAATTACTATTCTCAATGGCAAGATTTACCTTTCAAGTGGTAATATTGCTTCAACACCATAAATAAGTGAATACAATGTTAACTAAGTAGGTAGTCTATATGTGATTCAATATGTATATGTCCATAATGCTTCTCCAATTCTTTCATGCCAATCCTTATTTAACCTATCCATGATTTTTTTTAACAATTGCAAAGGGTTTTATTAAAAGTTTCAGCTAGATTATAAGTAAGTGCATCATACATTAAGGAATTATATTGCTTAAAGTCAAACTTTTTACAAAGTTTATCCATTACTTTATTGTAAAACTTCTTCCCATTATTAATGATGATATACTTTGGCACACCAGATCAAAATATAATGTTTTTACGGATAAAGTCTACAAATATTTCTTTCTTATAACTAGAATATATGAATGGCCATTAAAAAATTTCGATGTGATCAAACTGACTACATAGAAACCCTATTCCTTAAAAGGCTATGAAGCAACTATTAGGTGCAACAGTTTACATAGCTGATGAATGAAGTTTGTATAAAATTGATAAGCTTTACACCACTTATGAACTCAATGCAATCCTTTACCATGATAGACTAGTAGTAACTTATTCTTTTTATTTGAAAATTTAACTTTAAGTTGAACTAATAAGTACCACAAACTTTAAAGTGAGCTTTTTCTAAGGCACTATTCATTTCATTTTTTCCAAGACATCATAAGAATATGCCTTTGAATGACTATTGATAGACTATATTTTTATAGCATATGAATCAAGAGGCTCAACAATAGATTTCAATTTTATGCCAAGGATCATTTAGTAACTTGTCATGTTCAAGGTAATTGATTAAAACCTTATACCAGTCCTCATTTTTAACTTTAAAAAATAGACATGATCCACACTTTCCTTATAATCTTTAACCTTATTTTCAAAAGTAGGAGTGGCTATCTATCTTTAGTACATAAGCACTTTCACATATGTGTTAATATATGCTAATGTTAAGGTTAAATAAGCTATGATATCAACTTGCTTGTTCTCTTTTCATGGTATATGGATTATTTCACTTTAATTAAATTATTTGAGATATTGCATGACATATTTGCAGCAAGGCAAGAGATCAAGCTTTTTCATTTTACAAGCAGACAAAAGTTAATTAATTAGCAAATTTGAATCTCTAAACACTTTTATCCTTGAAATCTTCATCTCTTAAGTCATCACAAGTCCTATAATCAAAAGTTAGTATTCTACTATATTGTTTGAGGTTATGAAAATGACTCAAACCCTAGTACTAACCCTTTCAATTCTTACTGCGCCATCGAGAAACATTTTTCATAAAGGAGGAAGTTTAATAAGTATTATGTTTTCACTAGGAATTCATCAAATAATTACTAATCATTGGGGATCGGATAATTAGTGAAGAAGTTTGCCAGCACTTAGCCATTCATTACTTTCTAAGGAACATATATGATGAAAAATTCTTAAAGAAGAAATGCTTACTTAGTCAATTTCCTAAACAACATAGATTAATATATGATGTACTTTAAAGAATCAGCTTAAGAAACTAGTTTAACACTATGAGCTTGTAGATAATGTCCAAGCTTTTATATTATAAACATCAAAGCTAAACATATCTTCTCTATCAAAGTATAATTTAACTTGGTATAATAATTTAACTTGGTACCATTTAAAGTCCTACTTAGATAATGCAAGGCATTTTCCTTTTCTTAATTATTTTCTTGAGCAAGTAAGACTCCAAAGGAACATTGTTGTGCAGCAATGAAAAGGATAAGTGATTGACCTAGCATAGGTGGTTACAGGATCAATAGTTTGACTAGATAAACTTTAATGCCTTGTAGTGCATTTTGACAAGTCTTGTCCTATTCAAATGGAACATTTTTTATAAAGTAGTTGAAAGGTTGATATCTTTTTACTAGATTTAAGATGAATCTACATATGTAAATAAGTTTCCTTTAAATACTTTTTAGCTCATGAATATCCCTTGGTTCTAATATTTTCACAATAGCATTGATCTTTGATATATCAATCTTAATCCCATAATATTGCATGATAAATTCTAGGAATTTTCTAAATGGGACAACAAATGCATATTTAGGTGGATTCATCTTCAATTGGTGTCAATGAAGGCATTTAAACATAATTTTAAGATCTTTCAAGTGTTGACACTTCTTTTTCAACTTTATTACTAAGTTATCAATGTAGCATTTGACATTTTTGTGAAGCATATCATGAAGATCTTTTGCATTGCTTTCTAATAGAAAGCATTGGTACTCTTCAATTTGAATGACATAACCTTACAATATTATAGTCCTTTTGAAGTGCGAAAAGCTTTGAACACTTAATTTATAAATGCTTAAAAAATTTAATTATAACTGAAGAATCCATCCATGAATAAGAGAATCTTGTGACTACCAGTAGCATCAATAGTGAGCTCGATAATAAGAAGCGAAAAATTATCTTTAAGGCATACTTTATTCTAATCCAGAAAATTAATACAAATGTATATCTATCAATTTTTCTTCCTTACAAGAGTCATGTTAGAAATCTAAATTGAATTCTTAACCTCTTGAATGAAGTCGGCATCATTCAACTTATTACTTTATTTTTAATTTAAAGATAAGTTTAAGGTGAAAATGATGTTAAGATTGCTTTATAAGCTAAACACCATGTCTCACTAATAAGTAATAGATTGCAATTTTCAAGTTTAAACCAAGCATTTCCTTGTTTGACTAAGCAAAAATATCTAAATTCTCACAATAATCTTACATATGCTTCCTTCTCTTTCAGTATAAGATTTATGTTCAAGAAAATTAAATAAAAATTATCTTCAATGCCAAAGTTAACCTTTTTCAATTCATCGATGGTAACTTACATATCTTCGATTAATAATAGTGAGGAAGTTTCTTCTTCAATTAAAGGTTCTTCATTATTTGTGTTAATTATTGTAATATGATAAATTGAAGCATTTTCAAATTCATTAGATGTTCCACTAATGGTCACTATCATTCGTTTTCTTCCTCTCAATACTTTATTAATAATAATCATTCCATATGTCACTTTATTTATAATGGCATGAGACTTTAATGCTCCTTTTCCTAAATAAATGGTTTCTTTCTCCACTTTATATTATATCCTTTCTAAGAAAATAAGTTGGAACCTAATCTACACAAGACATTTTTTTAGGGCAACCTTTCCAATTCTTAGTTCTTTAAGTTTATTGAAGACTAATGCTTAGGGCATTCATTCATCAAGGCAATCAAAGACAATAGATTAAGATATAGTTTCATCAATGTAGTTTTCATCATCTTTGATAGTAGTAAGTTAGGTTTTCACTTTCTTTATGGAGATGCATAGTAAGGTTTATTGCTTAAAGCCTAATCTAACTCTCGAGCTCTTGATATCATAGCTTTATTGTACTAGGCTCTTTTTTGTATTTGTGAGGCTTTTTCCTTCCATCATCTCTAGAAGGAGTTTTCCTAGCATATTTAGTTCTTGACTATTATAGCCTACTTTAGTTGTTAACTTATAAGCATTAGGATTGAATCCTTCCTTAGTTTGTCTTAATGACAAAGTGCCATGTTCAACAATTAAGCCTTATTCTAGTTTTAAAAATCCTTTGAATAGAGGTTCAATCCCCTAAGGAATTTTAAGCTTCAAAAATGGAATAGTTAAATCTTTTAGCTTTTCTAAATAAGTATTTTCATTTCCCATTAAAGCATATTGAACTTCCTTTCTTTTTATAAGTGGAATATAGCGAAGTGTTATAGCACATTTTGTCTTTTTTTTCACAATCTTCAGGAAGACTTGTAATTTCTTTCTTTTTGCCAATTAATACTTCATCTTTTAAATATTTTTTACCAATTTTTATGGGAAAAGAATTTTCTAGTGTAGGAGGATGCTTTTCATTTATTGTATTGTTCCTTAAGTACAATTTGACATCAATAAAGTAGGACTTAACTTCAATGAAAGGTTTAATATTAGTAACTACTTTCCTTACCTTTTCATTATGATACTTAAAGCATTAGTGATATATTGAAGAAACAAATTTATATTCATGTAGCCATGGTTTTTTGAGTAATAAGTTGTAAGTTGTTCTAACATCGATGATATAACACAAAGCACTTAACTCATTCTTATTCATTCAAAAGGCTTAGTCATATTTTTCTAATTGCTCATTGTCTATGTTGATTGAAACCTTGAATTATTAGTTGCTTATGCAATAATTCATCCATAATGATTCCAAGGCCTTTCATTATTTTAAGGGGCAAGATGTTGACAACAGAACCATCATCTACCAAGATATAGTTAACCTTCTATTCATAAGTGAAACTAGTGATAAAAAAATAATTATAACACTTAGGATTGAAAAATAACTCACCATCTGTGAATGTTAAACATAGCCATGCAAAGTTACTCATTTCCTATTCATCTTATGTTATTCATCATTAACATTTTTCTCATCACCCATTCGATAGCATGTGGCATACTTTAGGTCTTAAAATTGTTGTAGCATGAAATAAAGTAATGTAATGTTCCTTTGAGGGCTCTTATTTGGAAGGTCATTTACTCTTCTTGACTTAGCATGATTCTTTCTTTAAATAAGTACTTGTTTTTGTTTGTTCACTATTTTAAACCTTAGTAGGCTTGCTTTAGGGGACATACACTGATTCTTCTTCTTATTTTTATTGTACATAACTAAGGTTCATCCTTCTTTATCATTTAAGGTGGAATCATCATTAAACTTATCCCTAATGATATCAAAAGTTAAAATAATTAGAGAAACTTGGTTAAGAAGAAGATAATTTCTTAGCAAAGATGGAATGATCATTGTCAAGTTACTTATTATATTATCATCATCAAATGTGATCTTGCCTTGCTAGGCCCATTTCATGACTTAATATTTCAACATAAAGTATTTCTTAATTAAATGGCTAGCTAGATGATAATAGTTGTATAAGTTTGGATTACCCATATTACTTGCTTCCTTAGGATGCTTCATTTTTAGCAACTTAATCTAATTAGCTTCAAGTAATGATTCTAGCATCGATTTCATATTTAAATTAGGGAATGTATATTCTTTGTTTTGTCTTTTCTTTGAGGAAATCTTCCTTCCTTTGTAAAAAGCACTAGTAGCTTTATTATCTTATTTATTTGCATTGATGTTAAGCTTGATTGGTGAAAGTAATAGTTACAGATTGCTTATTTTCAAGCTTATAGGATAAAGACTTATTATTCCTTCAAAACCTTTACTTTTCCTTTGTCTTGTCATGAATAAGAATCCCTTAACTTGAGTGAGCAACAATGTTGAGTTCCACGTCACGTGTTTTCATCACTAGTTCTTTAAATGTTTATGGCCTAATGGCTTGAAAGATATAACTTAGGCTCTAATCTATCCCTTAAATACACATTGCTATTACTAATGATTCAAATAATTGATCTTTGCAATTAAGGCTTAAATTCCTCCATTGCTAAATGTAATTAATTGAAGGCTCATCATTCTATTAATAAGTGTTAGTTAGCTCCAACATGTTGACAATACTATGAGTGTTATAGAAGTGATTTAAAATTTAATGCTCAAGCTATTCCCAATTATCAATTAATCTAAGTCTTAAGTCAATGTACTAATTGAATGCATTTCTGTTAAGAGAATGCATAAACTACTTCATTATAAGTTCTCTATCAATTACAGCATTGTTATAAGTTAAATGAAGTGAATGATATGCTACCTAGGATTTCCCTTGCCATTAGACCATTATAACTAAGGTGACCAATAATTTTGAAGCATTCTTAACAAATTAGCATTTCAACTATAAGGTTTAACATAGGAAAAAGAAGCTTATCCCCTTCCACTTAACCTTTAATAACTTTTTTGATGAATTCCTTTAGCTAGCTAGCAAGAACAATACCTTTTAGATAAGACTACTTATTGTTGGAGTCACTTCATTCCTTTGCAATTTCATCTTACTTATCTTAGTTTGATTCATCTTCAAATACATTGCTTGAATTATGATATAACTTGGGAAAGCCACTAAATTTTTACAAGATATTAAAGATTTGTTTGTCCTTCATTACTTCTCTGTCTTGGATGGATTTTATTAGCATTTTAAGTGTCTTTGCTATAATTGAAACTTGCTTCTTTAGAAAAGTTTCATTCATCACCCTGATGAGCATTGTGTTAGAACTTGAGGATCTATAAGAGTTAAAAGAACAATCTTTAAAAAAATGTTTGTTCAATTTGGATGTTAGAATATTTGAAGTAGAAAAGAGATTAATAGCTCCTTTGCTAATTGTAGTCTTTATTACTAATTAAGAATTTTCAAACAAAGCAAGTGAGGGCTATTAAAGCTAATCAAAATTAAAGTTTATTAATTTTAAGAAAATTTATGGTATGAGGTAACAAATTAGGTTAAACCCTTAATAATCCACTTAATAAATCCTATCACATTGATTTATTAACTATGTTTGCAAAATTATTTAAGCTTTTTATACAAGAAAAATAGAAAAAAGTGAATACAAATAGTTATGAAATTTAATTTTGCAAAGTAAAGCAATTATGCAAACAATATATAGACAAAATGCAAGAATTTAAACAAAACTAAATTAAAGGGTTCGATTTTAATATTGAAAACAAAACTATTATAAAAAATAGTAGAAAAATACAACTAATCCATGAAAATTTAAGGACTTTTTAGCATATCAATCATAAATTAATTCAAATTTAATAATTGTAATTGATTTCTCAACTTAGAATCATCTAGAACTCCTGCAATGATTTATGAAATTTATATTAGATCATTATCTAGGATTTGATCAATTTAAGCCAAAATTCAATTAAAGTGTACAATTTAATTGAATTGAAGATTTAAAACAAAAATTTCTTATTTAATCATTTAATCCTCTATTCTCATAAGGAAAATGATGATTAGCTAACCAAAATTTAATATAAATCCAAATTATAATCATAAATCATATAATTGAACATAGACTATGCCATTTCTATATTCAATTCATGCAAATTCAAAAAATTAGATAGGATAATTAAAAAAAAAGGAAAACTAATTAATAATAATCAATAGTACAGATTAAGATTTTATAATCTAAATTGAGATGAGCCTCAAATCCCTTAAATCAATTCATGATTTAGCATTCCATGGATAAAAAAAAAATTAAGAGAAGAGAAAGTTATCTAAAATGTATATTCTTATTTTTAGAGGCACAAACCCTTAAATTTAATTTTTCATATTGCAAAACTTAATGAGCTAACTAAATATGCCTTTTAAGTTTACAAAGAATGGGACCTTACTAACTTTAGAAACTTAAAATTTTATTTACAAACCAATACATTGCAAGAATTACTATAGTAAAATCTCACAAGTTTATCTTCTAACTATTGAAAGACCCCTGAACTATTTAGTCTTACTAAAGTGAGTCTTAATCATGTTGGGTTAGGTTTTAGGAAAATTTGAGCACTAGTTTAAGCCAATTTGGACTTACGAAACTCCATTTAAAGCCTAAAAATTATGGATAGGTCAAGCTGATAACACCATTACTTCAACTGTGCAACCAAATTTTACTTTCCAAATGTTTTAACTAGGTTCTGGCTAAAAATAGAAAAATTTTAAAGCTTCATCTTAGCTTTTCAACAATATAAAAATTACCCAATTTCAACATTCAAAACTAAAGTTATGGCAAAAAATTTAAAATAGTGTAAAATTCCAACATCAAGCAAACATATTAAAAACATTGGAAAGCCCACACCTAATTATATAACAAGATCAATTTCATAAAATTAAGCATATGTAACATACTAAAAGGCATAAAATAGGAAGAAATAATATAGAAAAATTGTTGCATATTAGCAGGTTAAGCTAAAACATAACTAAAAATGTTAACTACCTTTGACTTCACCCTCACCACATCTACAAGTGAAAGTGATTTTTATGATGATGAACTTATGAAAATAAGAGTCAAATTTGGTATTGTAGTTGTTTAAGCATATAGGTTTGTAAGGGCTTTTGTTTTGTTTTGAGTCATTAGACCTTGAAAGTTAAAACTCTTTAAGTTGATAGGAAGATTCATTCTAAATGCGTTAAACAATGGGTTACTGAAGGATTGCTTCTTTAGTACTATTTAAACTTTTTGGATGAATTTGATCATAAAGATAAGATATGAAAGGTAGAGAATGTTAGATTAGGTATGCTAGAAATTTATACATATAAACTCAATAAAAAAATTTATACAAAACAAAAAATTTTATTGATTTGATAATGTTAGTACAATCTTTAATTTAATTCTTAATAATGAATAAAATCATCAGATTTTTTTGCTCAAGTTAATTTTAACTGAAAGCTTTGAGAAGCTTGATCTTAAATTGAATAGTTAAATTTTGACTTTGAATAAGAGCTTAAAAAAGTTTGATTTCAACTTAAAGATTGAAAATTTGACTTTGATGGAGGGTTTAAAGAAGTTTGATCTCTAATAAAAGGTTAAATCTTCATAAAGGCTTTGCATTTGGAAAGATCCACAAACTTGAATATGAACATGGTTAAAATCTTCAACTTAGAATGGATGTTCTTGATTATAGTTTGAGACTTTGAATGATTTTGTTACACCCCAAAAATTATAGAATTTTATTTTAATTATTTATTCAATAATTTTCATATATATACTAATAATTAGAAAAATATTATGGAAAGGCTTATGATAAGTATTTAATGATAGAAATTAAAGTTTTAATATGAAAATAAGTAAATTACTTATAAGATTATGTAAAAATAGAATTAAAATAGGCTATTAGGAGGATGTTTAGGATTTCAGTTTCCTAAATTTGCCTTTATAAATCTTAAAAATACCCAAATTACATTTAGTTGCAATAAGGCCAATAAAAGCCATTTCTCCTTCAATTTTGCTAGTGATGTTTGATCTCTTTTATCTCTCAAGTTCTTCAAACCTATTTCATCCAAATTCTTTAACTAATGCCCAAATCCTAGAGATTTCTCATTTAATCTTAATTAAAGCAAGGTAAATCTTTCTAGAATAGATTATGGAGTTGATTTCTTTGTGACTTTAGATGATAAGAAAGAATTAGGGATTCTTACAACTTAAACATTAGGTATTTTATGAAATAGGAATCAATTTATCTCAATAGCTTCATCTTCTCTCTTGTAGCACCCTGAGAGGTAAGAAGATAAATTATTTAACTTCTTCCAATTTATGTATATGTGACTTTAAGTGGAAAAATGAAGGAAAAATAAGGATTTTGATGTTCCTGGCTTAAAAATTATTTGTTGGAATATAGTTATTGATATCATTGGTTATCAATAATCTGTCATTTTGTGATGAAAATCTATGTCGAATGAGTAATGGATGAATTAATTAATAATATTTGGTTATTTTCCTAGAAATTTGATGAGTTGCCAGGAATTCAACTATAGTAATCGAATATCAATAGTGATGGTGCTATTTAGAAGTTGTTATTTAACCGCATTAGTTAATGACAAGCCTCTTAAGGCTTTGTATTCGACTATCATAATCAAATACCTTTAATATTACCCTATTAAGCTTGCCTAACAAAGAAAAATTTACATATTAACATACTTTAGTAGCTAGGAGTGGGTTTGGTGATTTTATTAATATTAAAAATTGTGAAGTATAAGTGAGTTGCATGTGAGTATTTATTTATTATTAGTTAGGATTAGTTGGTTGGTCATATATGTTATTATGTTGTGATAACAAGAATTGATGTTAATCATTATAATGTGCAGTAATATTCTTATAATTCATGAGTTTGACTGTAAGTATGTGAATTATTGTTTAAATGTTTATCCATAAGAAATTGTGTATTGACTATAACTATGATTGGAATAGTGATGAAATTATTAATGTGATTAAGTGAATTGTATATATTTATAAATGGGATTATATGATGATATGGGAAATTGTAAATGATTATGAAAATGGAAATAATTGTGAACTAAAGGGATTGATATATCTAAAGGGACATGATGGAGTATATGCTTATTTATTTATTTAGATTGTCATAAATTGGAAGAATTGCTATGTCTAGAGGATCAAGATTAGGGAGGGACATTTATTGCAAAGAGAGGCACAAGATAGATTAAAAGCTTGATATCCTTTTTGTTGCTATGATTTTTATGAATTTCCATAAGGATATAATGTTGTTATGTAGTGAACTTGTATAATACATGAAGTTGTGTATGTGATTGTGGTGTTTTTTTTTAAGTTAAATGGATTATTTACTTACTAAGAGACATTTCTCACTATTTATTTTAAATGTTTTACAAAGGATCAAGTCATAGCTCCATAGTTACTACCAATCATCCGAGAATAAAGTTGCCCTAAAAAGTGTTATGTAGCTATAACCATTGAATAGAAAGCTTGATTGAAGTAGAATGTGTTAAGTAGTTGTCTTGTAAATATTATGAATAGATGACGACATAACTTTCATGAAATTACCTTTTGATGATGTAACAAAGTATTTTGAACCAAATCTAGTTATTAGTAAAGATGCACTAATTCTAAATAGGATTAAATAGGCTTATGGAGATTAGTAATGTGGTCTATGTTGATCACGATCAAACAGGTCATGATAGATTTGGTCTTTCATGACAAAGCTTTAAGAGAGCTTCTCATTTCTTTCTCTAACAACTTCTTGTTGTGAATGACATAAATGAACTCCCCATTTATAAAGCTATTAGGAGATACTTAGAGACAAGCATTTCAATTTGTAATATTTATTGCCTTTAAATTTATTAAAAAATAATTTTCTTATTAGTTGGGATGACATACCATGACATATGAAAACTTTTTATTCATCAATTAATTTCATTAATCCATAAGCTTATTTTAGTTATATCATTATACACATGTGACATAATTTAATTTATTGCCCAAAGAATTTTTGTGGACCCCTTATTTTCCACATAGAATTTTATGCTATAATAAACCATTTTTTGATTGGATATAATTTATCATATAAAAATTAAATAGATTAATTTTAATTGCCTATCATTTCGAGCCAAAAATTGCCAATACTAATGGGCAGTCAGGTAATTGACAAACAACCTAGCTATCCCAAAATGCGGCCTCGCTTGACAAAGCCAAAGCATTCAGTCTGAAGACGAAATAGAAAAAGGAGGCAAAGGTCTAAGTGCTCCACTCAACACACATTGTATGCGTTCATATTCACCATCCTAGCATTTGCTGGCCCCACGACTATTCAATAAAGAAAGCAATACGAGAAAAGTGCACGTGAGAATATTATAACTGGGTGAGTGATAAAGGACTAGAGTGAGGGAAAATAGGAATAAACTAAGAAATTGAATAATATTTTGATCTTCCGAGGAATGCAAGTCTGGAAGTTCCCCTCATTCAAGCTTGCTGTTGAAAGGGGAATTAAAAAGAATAATAATAGTTAGTGTAATAAAAAACAAATCATGAAAGCAGAGAGGACTCAAACAAACGAATAAAAATGGGTATGACAAGCATCATGTTGATGTATGTGGCATTGATGATGGCTTTGGTGTTTATGGCGAGTGATGCAGATTCACAATATGATTGCTGTGCTGATCTATTGCCATGCTATCGGTACGTAGACTCAGACGATATTCCAGAAGACGCTTGCTGCAACTCAATGAATGATGCGACTGTAAATCAGTTCATTTGCCTTTGCAATCTTATAAATAACTCGTCAGATAAAACTCTTCTTAGATGAATTTTACTCAGGCTCGCAACCTCCGACGCCGTTGCCGACTTGTGGATCTCAGCCCCAGCAACTGCATAGGTAACATGCCACAATCCATACTCCATGACTTCATTGTGTGGTTGTGCTCTAGGCATAGCTCATCTAACTTGGGAACCAAGTTCCTCCAAATTTAGTGGTTTAAAGTGTAAGAATTTTAAATTTATTTTAGGATCTCATGTATGATAATTAGAACACTATAAATATGAAATTAGAATTCACTTACCTGATGGATATGCAGTCATAATTGAATTCAGCGGAAGCTAATGAATTCTTCTCAACTAGATCTTTCTCTTCGCTCTTCTCTTTGGTGGCAGCTCTTAATGAGTAGAAACCGTGTGTATGAGAAGTGAAGAGGGGACCTAGCCTTAATCCTTATTTATAATCCTAGCAATCCTCCCCATAAAAAGATTACTAAGTCTTTTGGGCCTACACAACCACAAAACCACACTAAACTATGTAGATGTGCTAAGCCCATATCTTTAAGATCACAATTTTAAATGGGCCTTATGCATATCTCACAATTGGGCTAAATATTTAATTAGTCAGTTTTTATTAAATCACAA
Source organism: Sindora glabra (assembly GCA_020226215.1). Lineage (NCBI taxonomy): Eukaryota > Viridiplantae > Streptophyta > Magnoliopsida > Fabales > Fabaceae > Sindora > Sindora glabra. Next base: position 117,387,915 of record CM035225.1, on the reverse strand, counting down.
ATTATCAATTAATAGCAGCTCACTTTATGGAAAATTCTAACATTCTCCCACTTGAGCAATATTAATTGGGTTTTTATTAGAGTTTTAACAAAATACATTTTGAAAACAAGACTCCAGACTGATTGAAAAAACTTTTATGTGGCCACAATTAAAAAAAAAATTTAGTCCTCTGAGATAACATCACAACAATCCTATCTAATATAGCCAACTAACACTGAATCATAGCGGCCTTTATGCCCCTTATTGACATAAGACCAATCTATGGTTACAAGTGTTAGTGACTTTATCAACAATGGATTTTAGTGTGGCTGTGTAGTAAGAAAATAGCATCAAATGTGATCAAACGTGCTATTTTCATTATCAGTCCTCCATGATTTCTCTAAACTTGATGAGAAATCTATTTACTATATGTATATCTCATTTATATTCTCGAGATCATTCAATGGTGTTATTTTATAAGACATACTTTCTTGATATCAAAGTCATACTTAAGACAGACACCAGTCTTAAGAAGCAAAATTTCAATACTTATAAGTATATGTTCAAATAAGAATATATAATAGCATAGATTATCTACTTTATGATGATCATCAATGAAATTAAAATCTTATAAAAAGAGTGTCTAACATAACAAATTATAACATGAGAGTATCAAACACAAGAAATATGCTCCCACTAATAAAATACATCAAAAGACCTTGAGACACCCATACTCTTAACATGTTTGCTAAAAACTACAGGTCTTAATCCTTTAGTCAGAGGATCAGCAATCATGTTATTTGTATCAATATGCTCTACAGTAATATCACCATTTTTCACAAAATCTCTAACCTTAAGGTACTTTATTTCCAAATGCTTAGACCCACATGTAGTTTTGTTGTTTTTGGAAAACAACACAGCAGATTTGTTATCATAATAAATTCTTAGTGGATTAGAGATGGAATCAATGATGCGAAGACCAGAGATAAGATTCTTTAGCCAAATGGCTTGCATAGCTGCTCCATAACACGCAACAAACTCAACTTGCATAGTAGAAGAAGCTAAGAGTGTTTCTTTTACACTCTTCCAAGATACAGCTCCTCCAACTAATGTAAAAATGTATCTTGAAGTGGATTTCATATCATCCTGAGAGCCAGCAAAGTCAGAATCTGTATATCCAACAATCTCAAGATTGTTAACTTTTCTATAAACCAGCATGTAATCTTTTGTCTTTTGTAAGTACCTTAATACTTTCTTAACAGCAACCCAATGATCCATACTAGGGTTAGAAAGATACCTACCAAGAACTCCCACTGCAAATGCAATGTTAGGCCTAGTGCAGACTTGTGCATACATAAGACTCCCCACTGCACTAGAATAAGGTATATTCTTCATAGATTCTCTTTCTAAATCATTCTTAGGACATTTGCTAAGGCTGAGTTTATCACCTTTTATGACAGGTGCTTCCCCACCCTTACAATTCTTCATATTAAATCTAGTGAGCACACGATCAATGTAACACTTTTGTGAAAGTCCCAACAAACCTCTAGATCGATCTCTATGAATCTGTATCCCAAGAACAAATGAAGCATTCCTAAGATCTTTCATATAAAAAATCTTGGACAATGATTGTTTAGTCTCATGCAACAATCCATTATCATTACTGGCTAATAGAATATCATCCACATAGAGGACAAGAAAAATGTACTTACTCCCACTGATTTTAAGGTATATGCACTGATCAACTTTATTTTCCTCAAAACCTATGGAAGTGATCACCTCATCAAATTTAAAATACCATTGCCTTGAAGCTTGTTTGAGTCTATAAATAGACTTTTTAAGCCGACACACTAAATGTTCTTTTCCAGGTTCTTGAAAACCCTCTGGCTGTACCATATAAACTTCTTCTCTCAAATCCCCATTCAAAAAAAGGTTGTCTTCACATCCATTTGATGAAGTTCTAAGTCATAGTGTGCTACCAAGGCTATGATGATTCTACAGGAATCTTTAGATGAGACTAGTGAAAAGGTCTCATTATAGTCCACTCCTTCTTTCTGAGTGAATCCTTTTACCACCAATCTAGCTTTAAACCTTTCAACATTTCCTTTAGAGTCTTTCTTGGTTTTGTACATCCATTTACATCCAATAGGTTTGCATCCATTTGGAAGCTCAACAAGTTCCCAAACAACATTGTGAACCATAGAATTTATTTCATCTTTCATTGCATCCACCTACATATCAGACTGTGCACTAGTTATTGCATCTTTGTAGGTCACAGGATCAACAACATGACTAATATCATAGTCACTCTCTCCAAGGAAAACTAAGTAATCATTAGAGATTGCAGATCTTCTTTGTCTAGTAGATCTTCTCAAAGGCACCTCAACATCATTCTCTTGAGCTTGAATTACATCAATAGGATCGGGAATTTGATTAGGAGGATGAGTAAGAGGGAGAGGTTCTGTATTCTGCTGCACATTTTCTCCTCTTCCAATATCTACTGGTACTGTAAGATTTTATGGGTTTGGCAAAGGAAAAGTGACATATCTTATAGGTTCATCATCATTGATAACTTCTATGATGCTTCTATCTGCAGTATCCCATTCTAAGAATTTCGCCACCTGTGACTCCACAATTTTTGCTCCACGTTCAGGACAATAGAATTTATACCCTTTGGAATGATCTGGGTACCTTATGAAGTAGCAACGAGTAGATCGAGGTTCAATTTTCTTTTCAAAAGGATTATAAATTCTAACTTCTGCAGGACATCCCCAAACTTGAAAGTGATTCAAGCTAGGTTTCCTTTTGGCCTATAGTTCAAAAGGTGTTTTTGCTACAGATTTGCTAGGCACTCTATTCAATATATATAATGCACATTTCATGGCTTCACCCCAAAGAGATTCAGGAAGATTGGTTCTACTCATCATGCTCCTCATCATATCTTTAAGAGTGCGATTTCGTCTTTCGGCCACACCATTTTGCTCAAGACTACCAGACATAGTATATTGGGCAATTATCCCAATTATCCTATTCTCTTGTAAGTATTTGGCAAATGGTCCCATATGTTGTCCAGTTGTGCCATGTCTACCATAATATTTACCACCTCGATCAGACCTAACAATTTTGATGACTTTTCCCAATTGTTTCTCTACCTCTGTTTTAAAAATTTTAAATTTTTCAAAAGCATAAGACTTCTCCTTAATTAGGTAAAGATAACCATAACAAGAAAAATCATCAATAAAGGTAACAAAATATTTATTACCACATAAAGTAGGAGTAAGTGGTCCACTAATATCAGTATGTACAATTTCTAAAAGGTCAAAACTTCGAGTGGCACCTTTATTTTTAGTCTTAGTTAACTTACCCCTTATACAATCAACACATGTGTCTAAGTTTTCAGGTTTAAGAGAAGGTAAAGAACCATCTTTTATTAATCTATTAATTCTCACATTTGAGATGTGGCCTAATCTTTTATGCCATAATAAGAAAGACTTTTCACTAACTAAAGTTCTCTTAGACACTATATTTTCAACATTCATAGTACTGTATTCATTGTTTTGGGCCAAGCATAATCTATATAAACTATCATCAAGCTTAAATTCACCTATAATTTTAGAATTTAAAAACAAATTAACTTTTCTATTCTTGATGATAAAATGATAACCATGTTTATCTAAAATAGAAACTGAAATTAAATTTCTCCTAAAGGAGGGCATATAAAAAATATTTTCCAAAATAAGTTCAAAACTAGACTCTAAATTTAAACCTATTGTTCCAATAAAACAAACTTCTACTTCAACATTATTTCTAACTCTAAGCTTGGCCTCTTTCTCGCTTGGCTTCCGTTTGCTTTTGAACCCCTGCAAAGTAACAGCAACGTGAACAGTTGCACCACTATCAAGCCACCATGAGTTTAATGGTGCACTAATAAAATAGGATTCAAAACAAATGAAAGCTAGTGGTTTACCTTCTTGTTTACCCTTTTTCTCTAACCAAGATTTGTATTTGTGACACTCAAATTTCTTATGACCTTTCTTTTTATAGAAAAAGCATTTATTTTCTTTCTTAATGACAACTTTAGGACCACTTACCCCTCTTGTCTGATTACTACCTTGGCCTTTCTTGTCCTGAGACTTATTAGGTGCTTTTGACCCAAACTTCTTAGACTTGTTGGAATTTTTCTGGTAGGTAGATTTAGAGTTAATGGTAAGCAAGGCACTCTCATTTTTCTCCTTTTTGAGGTTTTTTCTTCTTCAGAAACACATTTAGATATAAGATCATTGATACTCCAAACTTCATTCATGGTGTTGTAAGCAGTTTTAATTTGGGTGAACTCAAGAGGAAGTGAATTGATGGCATGGTGAACAATAAATTTGTCAGGTAAGGTGATTTCATGGGAAGCTAATTTATTTTTGATGTGGACCATTTTCATGATAAAGTCTCTAACATTTCCAACAAAATCATACTTCATGCTTGTCAACTCACTCATAAGATTCCCAGCCTCAGACTTACTGGATTTTTGGTACATTTGACTAACAGCATCATGGAGTTCTTTAGCATTCCCAATCTCATCCAACCCACTCAGAAGATGTTCAGAGACAGATTTCTTAATAGCATGTAGACACATACGATTTGCTCTATCCCACTTGGCAAATAACTCCTTTTGTTCAGCAGTACTTTAGTCAGTGATGGCACCGGGTGGATCAATCCGTAAGGCTATGTCTATATCGCTCATAACTAAGGCAAAGTTCAAGTCTTCATTCCATCTCTTATAGTTAGATCCATTAGGATCTCAATGGTAGCTTGGTTGCCATTTACAGCAAAAGTCACTGTTCAAGACAAATTGCAACAATTAACTAATGGATAATTTAAAAAAAATAGCAACGATTCCTAATGTGCTATAATAACTGGAAAGTCTAGGTGCATCATCATATTCTCCCCTTTGGGCAGAGAATATAACATGCTAGTAAGTACCCTCCTCATAAGACTAATATGAAAATCTCCAATTTTCAAAAATCCATCCCCTTTGGGCAGAAAGACTTTCTAAATTGAAATATTTTCATCCATGATGCCTTATGTCACAATGCTAAAATTATCTTACATAATAACCCCTTTTGGGCAGGTGATTATATAAGATAATTCTAGTACTATCCCATGATTTCTGAATAAGAAAATATTTCACTAATCACTATAAATGAGCTACTTTGGCAGCTAAGCATTTATAATTACTAATGAAAATTTTTCTTGAATCGGGAAAAATTAAATTATCCAATATCTTAATTTGCATACTCAACCATATGTATGCAATGAACCCTTAAATAATGTTGCATAATAAAATCTTGAACAAAATTTAAAATTAACATAATTGTAATATCTAATATATTCACTCCAAAAATAAATAAAATTAGGAAGAGTGAATATCATTAATAAATTACAAATATTTTATTTTTCCAGAAAAATTTATAATTCTGGAATATATATATATATATATATATTAGGACTGACGCACATATCCTTTTGAAAAATATGCTAACACCCGAGACAGAGAAAGCGGCATGGTGTTTTCATAAATATAAAAGACTGACATAGTACAACTTTATATAAATATATATATATTAGGATTGACGCACAGTGAGCCGATCCAAATCAAAAACAAGATCAGGAGCATATCTAATTATATATGACGTAAAGTTGTACTTCAGGGGATATAAATATATATATAAACATAATTATCTTATATATATATCAAACATTCCATCTGATATATATATATAGAAAACATCACGTTAAATCAAAATGTGATTCAGGAAACCACCATATATAATAGATTTCAAATATTCCATCAGATGACGGACACATGAGGCACGTCGATCGAAGAAGTTTATATATAAGAGTCAGGAAACCACCATACAGCAAAACCAAAAAAAAAGGTGATTCAAAGAAACAAATATATAAAAATCCTAATATATGTATATATATTTATACGGAAAAGTAAGGAAATCATAGGCTTGCCTTGTAAGATTCAAGAAACTGAAATAAAAGATAATAAATAAATAAATAAATCCATTTAATGTAAAAGTCAGAGAGTCGGGTTTCTTCTTGGATATAAATATGTATGAACCAAAAATCAAACATTTGTCAGGAACAAAACCCTTTAACATAAACACATGTCACGGAGCCATGTTTCGGTATATATATATATAGACCACATACGAACGGTATGCAAAATAGAAAGGTAAGGAAAAGTAAGGAAATCATAGGCTTGCCTTGTAAGATTCAAGAAACTGAAATAAAAGATAAAAAATAAATAAATAAATCCATTTAATGTAAAAGTAAGAGAGTCGGGTTTCTTCTTGGATATAAATATGTATGAACCAAAAATCAAACATTTGTCAGGAACAAAACCCTTTAACATAAACACATGTCACGGAGCCATGTTTCGGTATATATATATATAGACCGCATACGAACGGTATGCAAAATAGAAAGGACATATACTTTCCGTAAAATTTCATACATAATTGATAAATTAGGATTTCTTAATTCCACAACCCTAATAAAAATTAATCTAAAATTTTTTCCAATGAAAAGTTCATGATGATACATTAAAACATTATAAAATAAATATTATAAATTGATCGTATAATTATATTTTAAGAATCATACATAAAATATTTCATCACGAATCTTCAATCAAAATAATATAAAATATAATTAATTATTCTGGGTTCTAATATCATACATGTAAGTTCTGATACCACATGTAAGAATTTTAAATTTATTTTAGGATCTCATGTATGATAATTAGAACATTATAAATATGAAATTAGAATTTACTTACCTGATGGATATGCAGTCATAATCGAATTCAGCGGAAGCTAATGAATTCTTCTCAACTAGATCTTCCTCTTCGCTCTTCTCTTTGGTGGCAGCTCTCAATGGGTAGAAACCGTGTGTATGAGAAGTGAAGAGGGGACCTAGCCTTAATCCTTATTTATAATCCTAGCAATCCTTCCCATAAAAGGATTACTAAGTCTTTTGGGCCTATACAACCACAAAACCACACTAAACTATGTAGATGTGTTAAGCCCATATCTTTAAGATCACAATTTTAAATGGGCCTCATGCATATCTTACAATTGGATTAAATATTTAATCAGTCAGTTTTTATTAAATCACAAATTACCAATTAATAGCAGCTCACTTTATGGAAAATTCTAACATAAAGATCTAGTCGTCAAAATAGAGCTTATAAAACTTATTTTATCATTATTGTTAGGGTATTTTTTTTCTTTTTGGGTGATTAACTATATCTATCTGCATTATTATTTCCTCCCCTGAAGTGGTTTCCACTTGATAATCTATTTTCTCAAAATAAATAGGACGGGAGGCCATGGTAAGTTCGAGATGACTTCATTAAAGGATTAACTGAAGATAGAAAGAAACAAGTTGACTATTAATGTTTTAATTGTTCAAATTGAAGTTTGTGAGGCAGGGAAACCTTATTATGATGTTACTGACTTTGTCTTTGCGACTATACAGATATGGATACTCTCAAGCAAGGAAGGAGACTCAAATCCCCCAACTTCCTCGTGTCTACAACAAAATTATTCACTCTAGGATTTTCCATCCACCCTGGAAATACGAGTGTCAGTTTCTTAGCCATTTGGTATACAAACAATCCTGCTAAAATAGGGTGGATAGCCAACAGAGAAATGCCTCTTGCTCGAGATTTTGGATTTCTCACCATTGATTGGAGAGGTAACTTTGCAGTTGGAAGTATTGTAAACCCAACTATTCAAATAAAGCTTCGCTCAGTTGATATATACCCATATACAGCCACCGCTAACAGCAGTGTAAGTGCAGCTCTGTTGGACAACGGCAACCTTGTTTTAAGAGTAGTCAATTCTGATGGCTCTACTGGCAAGACCTTGTGGCAAAGCTTTGATTATACGACAGACACTCTTTTGCCTGGCATGAAATTAGGCTTCAATTATATAACCAAAACGAATGTGTCACTCACTTCATGGTTAGATGAAAGTACACCATCTCTAGGACCTTTCACCGTGGAATGAGATAGCATGATGCTCCAATTGGTGGTTAGGCGACGTGGTGTGAAAATTTGGACTAGTGGCATGTTGAAGAATCAGAGGTTTGACTATATTAATGGTAGTGTTCTACAAGATAGTACTTTGGTGTCTGAGAGCAATTCCAACGGAGAGTTCTTTAGCTATACTCAAAATAAAAATCTTTCCATGCATACTGAATTGAAGATACTGTACAATGGCACACTAGCATTCTATGAGTATGATGATATCTCCATGGATGAAAGATGGAATGGCATCCCTTTATAGGAAAAATGTTATGGTTATAACACAGATGGAGGATGTGCAGAATGGGCACAGCCACGGTGCAGAAGGGAGAAGCCAACATTTGCGCTAAGGTCCGGCTCATTTAAACTTCCTAATGGAGATTTTGATGAAGGTACTCTTGCATTTAAGACAAGCCTTGCTCCTGGTGATTGCAGAGTTATTTGCTGGAATGATTGTAATTGTGTGGGATATTTTGACACAAATGAATCCGGTCACTGCACCCTGTATATTGGAACTGAATTACAGTTTGAACAAGATCTCTCCGGTTCAGCACCAGCCAAATATATTATTATCCGAAAGTCTTCACCTAAAAATAACAGTAAGTTTGCACATGACAACTCCACCTATTATGAATATCAATTGTCTGATTTTAAATGCTATTTATTCTTTCCCCTTGACCTGTTTCATCCTTAGAGGTATGCACAAAATTATTAACATTGGATCAACTTTTCGTTATAAACTTCGGAAAAGCTTAAAAATAAAGATAATGAGGCATTTTCGGCACAATTGCAGGATAATTCACAATTTCCCTCCCATCCCAATTTTCTTCTGTAATATAAAATACATGAATGTGTTGACACTTAGTTGTCCACCACAATTAAATAGGACAAGGTACACAAAATGCAAGAAAGAAGAAATGGATGTGAGTAGCAGTTATAGTTCCCGTGATTTTGCTGTCAGCTGTCATGGTCCTTATCATTTCATTTAAGAGGAACCATAAAGGTACATTACATCTCATTTCTGGTTATAATGTTTTCATACAAAACTTGAAACAACTTGTGTAGTTCTTTATATATTTATATATTGCAACTGAAACAGGGAGAGGTAGAAAACAGCAAGACATACTTCAGTTGATGGCTTCTGATGGATTAAACAATGCACCAGAGCTTGAATATGTTGATAACTTGAATCAAAATTTGAAAATGTTCAATTTTGTGTCCATTATTGAAGCTACAAACAACTTTTCACCAAAGAGTAAACTTGGAGAGGGTGGTTTTGGTCCAGTCTATAAGGTACAACTTGATGATGGGAGAGGCAGAGGATAAACCAGTCATTCTTCCAACTTATTTGTTGGATATTATTAACTGATGATAATTGATGAAGAAAATCCTTGTATAAAATGACAGGGAATTTTACCTGCGCAATTGGAAATAGCAGTCAAGGGGCTGTCCAGAAATTCGGGACAAGGACTAGAGGAGTTTAAAAAAGAGATCACACTTATAGCGAAATTACAACACATGAATTTGGTACGGCTATTAGGCTGCTGCTTACATGGAGAGGAGAAAATGTTAATTTATGAATACATGCCAAACAAAAGCTTGGACTCTTTCCTCTTTGGTTAGTAACTCTTGCATCAATCTCTTCTCCTAAGAGAAGATTTGACATATACTTAGTTGAATTATGTATACATCACATATGCATGTGTTACTTATTTTAAGACTAGTTATGTGCTTTGACAAGAGTCTATTTTTGGAATGATAGTTTGAAGGTGAACATTCAAGGTTTTAAATTTTTAATGGATTGACTAATGCAAGTCTTAAACCCTCATAATTTTTGTGAAGGCATAAGTTACATGAAGAGTACGAATAACTAATTAGGTAGCATATATATGCTTCTAGAGCTAATTCTTTATATGTTAAAACTCATATTTTGTAAGATTTTCATAGGAAACTATGCACATCCCATGCAAATCATTCTTTATTAAGAAACTCATGTTTTAATTTATACCTAAAGAATGATTAATTACTAGAAAGATTGACTTGATTTTGAAATTAATGTGGACATTTTACTATTTATTTTAAATGTAGATGCATCTAAGATGGAATTATTAGATTGAAGGAAACGAGTTGTGATTATTGAAGGAATTGCAAAGTTACTTCTTTACCTTCATGAACACTCAAGGGTGAGGATCATCCATAGGGATTTGAAAGCTAGCAACATATTGCTTGATGTGAACATGAATCCTAAAATTTCTAATTTTGGAATGGCAAGGATTTTTAGTCACAATGATTTGGTAGCCAATGCTCACCGAATTGTTGGAACCTAATAAGTGAGAAAAGTTTAAAAGATGAATAATATGATTGATTATGTACCTAGGATTCAAACACTATTACAATTTTTCTCTAATTCCTCACTAACAAGCTTTCATTAACATTATATTAGTGGATACATATCTCCTGAATATGGATTTCAAGGCATTTTCTCTATTAAATCAGATATTTTTAGTTATGGAGTCCTAATGCTTGAAATTTTGAGCGGAAGAAGGAATACTAGCTTTCACGATATTAATGGACCACGAAGTCTTATTGAATATGTGAGTTCATCATAACTTACTATTTCCGTCTGCTTTGTAGTTTGGCCGTTTAAAATTTATTAAATTGAATGAATCAATGGCAGGCATGGGAGTTGTGGCAGAAAGATTGTGGTCTAGAGCTAGTGGATCCAATCCTAAGAGATTCGCTTTCTACACAAGAATTTCTTAGATTTCTTCATGTGGGTCTCTTGTGCGTGGAGGATTCCCCAGCAGATAGACCAATTACTTCAAAAGTCATTTCGATGATAACAAATCAAAGCATTGTTCTCTCCCCAGTGAAAAAACCAGCATATCTGAATTTAAGCAGTGTCATTAACAATGATTCTCAGAGGAATGACATGGAACACCAGTCACTGAATGTTGTATCGACTTCAACTTTGGGTGGAAGATAGGGCTATGTGTACTCAAATGAGTGGGGGGAATTACATTTATTCTCCTACTAACTTCCTTAAAATTCTAAGTACAATTCTGTATGATATTTAAAATACTTCCACTAATTTTTTTAATTTTAACCTACTGAAATATTAAAACAAATTTACTCTTACTAATTATTGGGTTCTAACTTCACACTACCGTCCAGAATCATGTGGTCGTTTGTATCTTATCCTCTTAAATTTGCTTTAGCTGGAAAGATAAGAATCTGAACCTGGTATTTGCATTAGTTAGATAACGGAAATCTTGTTTTAAGAGTAGACAATTATGATGGCTCTACTGGCAGAACCTCGTGGCAAAGCTTTGGTTATCCAACGGACACTCATTTGACTACTGACATGAAATTAGGCTTCAATTATATAACCAATACGAATGTATCACTCGCTTCATGTTTGGCTGAAAATGATCCATCTCCAGAACCTTTCACCGTAGAATGGCATCCCTTGGAACTCCAATTGATTGTTAGGCGACGCGGTGTGAAAATTTGGACCAGTGGCTGTGTGATAGAAGATAATACTCTGATGTCTGGGAGCAACTCGAGGGTGGAGTTCTTCAGCTAATACTCGAAACAAAATCTTATCAAGCATAATGAATGGCAAATATTTTACAATGGCACACTTGCATTTTATGAGCATGATAATATCTACATGGATGAAAGATGGAATGGCATCCCAATAGAGGGAAACTATTATGGTTATAACACAGATGGATCCTGTGCAGAATAGGCGCGTCCACTCTGTAACATTTTTTTCTTTCTATTGGACCAACGTTCAAGTTGGCTGGACGTGGTCTGCAAAATCAAGAAATAGTTCTCTGCTTAACAAACTGCCAAGATTCTAGCTTCTTTGATGGGAGAAGCCAGAATTGAGGGAGTATAAAATGAAACTGGGGTCCTGGGTTTGGTCAATGCTAAATTTATATTGAAACAAATTTACACCATCAAATGTAGCACAATTAGAACCTGGAAGCACTTAAGTTTGAGTATTACAACAAGCTTTCAGAGCAATTTGGCAGGGCAATAGCAGCAAGTTCTCTATGAAATTACATGAAGCAATGGCTGGAGGTAGGTTTCGACGCTTTTTGATTTAATTTTATGCTTCAATTAGGATATATTTACGTATCTGAGTATCCTAAATATAGTTTACATTTGGTATCAGAGCATAAAATTACCTCTACCTTGCTATAGTTTTAGATGAAAAAACAAAGGATAAATTTTAATTTGAATCCTGTTTAAATGTTGTTGGTTTAACTGTCTGATTTTGCCTATGTTGGTTTCGGGTACTGTTTTGGGTTCTAATCGGGTCGACCCGGCTGGAGGTTGAAGATAACCTCCCCCTTGCTACATTGAAGCGCACCGTTTCATTTAATGAAATGACGTCATTTCACTTATAATTTTGGGCTGCGTTTTGGGCTTTGCTGGGCTGGCTTTCAAACGAGCCTCTTCAAGACTCTTTTTATCAACAAAATAAAATACTCCAATTTGCTACCTCGGGGATTCAAACCTTTACCCTCCCCCAACCTAAGATCTGGCTAGCTACCATTCCCACGGACATTTCTTGCTTTGCATTCTGACAGACTAATATAAAAAAGCTCTATTAGTGGGTTTTATTTTCTAAATTTTACTGAATAATACTAATATTATTTTCATACATTTTTTTAATGCCTCATATTTAGACATTATTTTAAGCATTAATTTAACACATTTAGATTAAAAATTAATTAGGAGAATTTAAATCAATTAATTAATCACATTTGGTTTAGTTGATTAATTAATTATTTACATCTCATTATGATAAAATTGCACGATTAATTTATTAATCTTAGGTAATATATATTTCTATGGAGAGAAAATTAATTTGTCACATTTGTATAAGTGATTAATTAATATTTGAAATCTAATAAAGAAATGTCTATTTATATTTTAAAATGACTATTTATGCATTTTCTCAAGTATGTTTTAAAAATGTCAAGTGATCCGTATAATTTTTGTTTAATTAAAGTTTAGCCATAGCACCTTTGATTATTCTAAAATTATACATAAAGCATTAGATTTGAATCTAGGATCACATAAAGAAAAATGACATTAATTATATTTAATCATATTTAATATGATAATTATTATCCTATAGGAATGTTATTATATTTATATGATTAATTAGGATGGGGTAGTAAATGTTTCTTTATCTTAATCTACCCACAGAAATTAAGATAGGGGATATAATTTACTAGTTTCAACAATTTTGTACATAAGCCTAATTAAATAAAAATAAGCCCATAGGTAGTTTTGTTTGCTATTAGGATTATATTTGATAGATATGTTTTGCATTGGTAAAACATGTTATATGGAATATTTTTTAATTACCTCAAATTATTAACATAGTATGTAATCTTATATAGCTTTTCAACCATTAAATATCTCTGATTTCCAAGTTCCCAAATTGAATGGTAATAACTATAAGATATGGAAGGAAAAAATTCTTCTTCAATTGGGGTGGATGGACGTTGATGTTGCAATTAGAAAAGATGAACCTCTTAAACCTATTGATAGTAGTAGTACAGCTGAAGTAGCACTTTATGAGCATTAGGAGTGGTCAAATCGCCTCCGCATAATGTATATCAAAATTAAGATATCTGCTAGCATTCATGGGTCTATTGGAGAGCATCAAAACATTTGACGTTTGCTGAAAGCCATTAATGAACAATTTGAAACTTCAAACAAGGCTTTGGCAAGCACCCTGATGACGAGGTTATCATCGATAAAGCTTACTGGCATAACGGGTGTGAGAGAATACATCATGCAAATGAGGAACATAGCATCTCAATTAAAAATGCTTGAGGTTGAGATGTTTGAATCCTTCCTTATGCACTACATCCTGAACTCTTTGCCACCTCAGTATGAACCTTTTAAGATTTCCTACAACACATATAAGGAGAAATAGACAATCAATGAAACTCTGTCCATATGTGTACAGGAAAGAGGGAGGCTTATTGCAGAAATGGGAGAAAACGCATATATGGCAACACAAGGGAAGAATAACAAGCAAGCCAACTCAAAAGGAAAGGGAAATGCACCCATTCAAGGCAGTATAAAGAAAGAGTCCAAGTGTTTCTGCTACAAGAAGAAAGGACACATAAAGAAGAGCTGCAACAAATTTAAAAACTGGCTTGAAAAGAAAGGTATCTTAATCTCACACTTTTGTTATGAATCTAATATGATAGATGTTAGTAGTAACACATGGTGGATTAATTCTGGTTCTACAATCCATATCTTTAATACCTTGCAGGACTTTCTAAACCGAAGGAAGCCAGTGGATAGTCAACAGTACATCTATTTAGGTAACAAGATGAGCTCACTAGTTGAAGTTATATGAACTTGCAAACTAGTTTTAAATACTCGCTTTAGTTTGATATTGGAAAAGACCTTTTATGTACCAAGTTTCTCTAGAAACTTAATTTCTATTTCAAAACTTTTGCCTTTTAGATATTCTTTTGAATTTTCAAATAATATGTTTAAGTTATTTTATAAATCCAATCTTGTTGGCAATGGTACAATTTTTGATGGTCTTTTCTGAATTCAATTACAAGACAATATACCTAATGATTCAATGCATGTTTTTAGTAGCATAGGTGTTAAGAGATGTGTTACTAATGAAGATTCCTCTATATTGTGGCATTGTAGACTAGGTCATATCTCAATAGAGAGGATTAAAAGGTTAGTCAATACTTAGTACGCTAGATTTTGCTGACTTTGAAACTTGTATAGACTACATAAAGGGAAATGGGACTAATGGGACTAAAAAGGGTGTCAAGAGGAGTACTACCATTTTAGAAATCATACATATAAACATTTGTAGTCCATATTTGGACTCTAGTAGTCCAAAATGCTTTATCACCTTTATTGATGATTACTTACAATATAGGTATCTCTATCTGTTAAATATTAAAAATGAGGCACTTGATGCTTTTAAGGTATTTAAGGCAGAAGTAGAGAAACAATATGATAAACAAATTAAGATAGTGAGATCAGATAGAGGTGGTGAGTATTACGGTAGATACATTGAAGATGGACAAGCATTAGGTTTATTTGCTAGATTTCTTCAAGAGTATAAGATTATTACCCAATACACCATGCTTGGGTTTTTGGACCAAAATAGTGTAGTTGATAAGCTTCCTAAGTCCTTGTGGATTGAAGCCTTTAAGACGACTGTGTATATCCTTAATCAGGTTCCAACTAAGGTTATTGAAAAGATACCATTTGAGTTATTTAAAGGTTGGAAACTAAGTTTAAGGCATATGCATGTTTAGGGATGTCCATTTAAGGTTAAGGTCTACAATCCATAAGAAGCTAGATTCTATGACCATAAGTGGCTACTTCATTGGGTATGCTGAAAAGTCCAAAAGATATAGGTTCTATTGTCCATCTCATAGCACTAGGATTATGGAATCAAGAAATGAAAAATTTCTTGAAAATGACTTAATCAGTAGGAGTGATCAAATTTAACATCCAAACACTGAACATAATCATTTTGGTTCTCAAGCTTCCATATCAAGTGATAGATTAGTTGTGGTCCATGCCCCTTAAGTACCAATAGGTATTGAATAACCAATTATTGAGGATCTACAACTAGTTGACCATGACCAAGTTAATCCGTTTGTTGAACAATTACCAGAAACTGTTGAACAACTAGTTAAGGTACATGCTCATTAAGAGGAAGCTAACCTAACATTAAGAAGATCAACTAAGGAAAGGAGGTTAACAATTCCTAGTGACTATACTTTGTATCTATAAGAGTCTAACTACAATATAAGAGCTGAAAATGATCCTGAGATGTTTTCACAAGCTATCAACATCAGAGAATCCGGACTATGACACAATGCTATGAAGGAAGAGATGGATTCGAAGGCAAATAATGGAGTTTAGGATCTTATCGAGTTGCCTAGTGGTTCAAGTGCCACTGGGTGTAAATGGGTCTACAAGATGAAAAAGGACTCATTAGGCAATATTTAAAGATATAAGGCAAGACTTGTGGCTAAAGGATTCACTCAGAAGGAAGGAATCGATTATACAAAGACATTCTCTCCTGTATCTAAGAAAGATTTCCTTTGTGTAATAATGAGATTGGTTTCCTAATTTAACCTGGAATTGCATTAGATGGATGTGAAGACGACATTCCTTAATGGGGATCTAGAGGAAGAGGTATATATGAAACAATCTGAAGGATTCTCCTCTAGTGCTGGTGAGCATTTAGTATGCAAGCTTAAGAAATCCATATATGGATTAAAACACGCCTCTCGCTAATGGTATCTTAAGTTTCATGATGTTATTTCCTCCTTTAGATTTGTGGAAAATGTCATGGATCAATGTACATACCACAAGGTCAATGGGAGTAAAATATGTTTCCTTGTGGTATATGTGGATGATATACTACTTGCAACCAATGATAAAAGGTTGCTATATGAGGTGAAACAATTCTCTCTAAGAATTTTAATATAAAGGATATGGGTGAGGCATCTTATGTAATTGGCATTAAGATCCATAAGGATAGAACTTAATGCATTTTAGGTCTATAATAAGAAACTTATATCAATAAAGTCTTAGAGAGATTTCAGATGGAGGACTGCTTACCAAGTGTAGCACCTATTGTGAAAGGTGATAGGTTCAATTTGAATCAGTTTCTGAAGAACGATCTAGAAAGGGAACAAATGTGAAATATTCCATATGCCTCAGCTGTTGGAAGCCTTATGTATGCTTAGGTTTGTACAAGACCTGACATTGCATTTGTAGTTGAAATGTTAAGGAGATATTAAAGTGATCCATGAATGGATCATTGGAGAGCTGCAAAGAAAGTGATGAGATATCTTAAGGGTACCAAACATTACATGCTGATGTATAAATGGACTGAGAATCTTGAGGTAATTGACTATTCAGATTTGGATTTTACCAAATGTGTTGATTCACGAAAATCAACATCAGGGTACATTTTTATGCTCGCTGGCAGAGCCGTATCTTGGAAGAGCGCAAAGCAAACCTTAGTTGCTACTTCTACCACATAAGTTAAGTTCGTATCTTGTTTTAAGGTAACTTCACATGGTGTATGGTTAAAGAGTTTTATTTTTAGGCTTAGAGTTGTGGATTCAATTTATAGGCTATTAAGAATTTATTGTAATAACTCAGCTGCAGTTTTTCTAGCTAAGAATGACAAAAGTGAAAGTCGAAGTAAACACATCAATATCAAGTACTTAGCCATTCGGGAACGTGTCAAGGAAAATAAAGTCACCATTGTACATATTAGCATTGAGTTGATGATAGTAGATCCTTTGATAAAAGGCATGCCACCATTAGTGTTTAAGGATCATGTATTAAGGATAGAACTTGATACCATATTGAGTCTTTGATGTATATATACATATTTGTAACTCTTGTTCATTTTAAGTTATTTTTCTCATTTCAAAGTATACATTTACATTTAGAGAAAAATAGCATTTAGAGGACCCAGAATAAGTATAAGACTTATTCATTAAGTTATGGTGGGTTGAGAAAACAAAATGCATTGTGAGACATGGGAGGTAATACTCATAGATAAAGGATCTACTACTATGATCCGTTCATTAAGTTTTCTCTTCTGAATATGTTTAGTTTTTGCGGACCAAGTAGGAGAATGTAATAGCTTTTTTCTTCCCATTGGACTAATGTTGAAGTTGGCTGAATGTGGTCCATAAAATTAGGAAGTAATTCTCTGCTTAACAAGCTGCTAAGATTCTAGCTTCTTTGATGGGAAAAAGCCAGAATTGAGGAGTATAAAACGAAATTGGGGTCCCTGGTTCGGTCAATGCTAAATTTATACTAAAACAAATTTACACCATCAAAAGTAGCACACTAGAACCTGGAAGCACCTGAATTCGAGTATTACAACAAGCTTTTGGAGCAATTTGGCAGGGCAATAGCAGCAAGTTTTTGTGAAATTACACGAAGCAATGGCTGGAGGTAGGCTTCTATGCTTTCTGATTTAATTTTATGATTCAATACTTGAGTATCTTAGTTAAAGCATAAAATTAAATCAAAAGCGCGAAAGCCTACTTCCAGCCATTGCTTCGTGTAATTTCACAGAGAACTTGCTGCTATTGCCTTGCCAAATTACTCCAAAAGCTTGCTGTAATACTCAAACTCAGGTGCTACTAGGTTCTGGTTGTGCTACTTTTAATGGTGTAAATTTGTTTTAGTATAAATTTAGCATTGACCAAACCCAGGGACCCCAGTTTCGTTTTATACTCCCTTAATTCTAGTTTCTCCCATCAAAGAAGCTAGAGGCTTGGCAATTTGTTAAGCAGAGAACTGCTTCCTGATTTTGCGGACCACGTTAAGCCAACTTGAATGTTGGTCCAACAGGAAGAAAAAAGTTATTACATTCTCCCACTTGGTCTGCAAAACTAAACATATTCAGAAGAGAAAATTCAATGAATGGATCATAGTGGTAGATCCTCAATCTATGAGTATTACCTCCCATGTATCACGATGCATTTTGTTTTCTCAACCCACCATAACTTAATGAATAAGTCTTATACTTATTCTAGGTCCTTTAATGCTATTTTTCTCTAAATGTAAATGTATATTCTGAAATGAGAAAAATAACTTAAACTGAACTAGAGCTTTATTACAAATATGTATTTATACATCAAAGACTCAATACGGTACTAAGTTCCATCCTTAATACATGATCCTTAAACACTGATGGTGGCATGCCTTTTGTCAAAGGATCTGCTATCATCAACTTAGTGCTAATGTGTACATCTGCTATCATCCTTAAACACTCTATAGAAGTGAGAAGCCAACATTTGGGTTATGGTCTGCTCATTTAAACCCCCTACTGGACATGTTGATCAAGGTACTCTCGCATCTAATGAAAGCGTTGGCCCAAGTGATTGTAGAGTTATATGCTCGAATGATTGCACATCTAGGGGACATTGAACACAAATAGATCTGGTCGCTGCAATTGGTACATTGGAACAAAATTACAGTTTGAACAAATAGATCTGGTCACTGCATTTGTTACGTAGGAACAAAATCTCTCTCCAATTATTACCCGAAGATCTTCACCTAACAATAACAGTAAGTCTTCACATAACTACTCAACTTACTATGAACAACATTTATATTTTAGAATAATCTACTTTCTCGCTGACTTGTTTCATCTTCAAAGGTAAATACAGAAGTAATATCAGTGAATTAACTTTATGTAATAATCTAAAGAGAAGCATCAGAATAAATATAATAAGGCATTTTCAACACAAGGCAGGACAAATCACAACTTCTTTTCCACCCCATTTCATCTTCTATAATATAGAAGGTGCCAAAAAAGTGGGAAAGAAGAAATGGTATGGATAACAGTTACAGTTCCTAAAATTTTGCTGTTAGCTTTCATTTTAACAAGAAGCGTTAAAGTAATAGATTTTGAATGAAGTCTATGAGAAAGTAGAAAAAAAAATATAACAGGCAAGTCTCCCTTTCAGCTTCCTCCTTAACATGAGAACCAAACAGAATAAAGGTCAGAAAATGCAGGAAAGAGGGAATGGATTTGGATTGCTATTGTAGTTTCCCATCGTTTCGCTGTTTTATCTGTCAGGCTCATTTTTTTTCAGAGCAAAAATGAAGGTAAATAAAATGTATTGAGTAAAAAATTGTAATGATATATGCCTCTCCTTATGTACGGCAACTAAAAGATGCATATGCATAGTTCAATTGGTCACTGCAGATGGATTGAGCAATGTACCAGAGCTTGTAGATGGTGGCAACCTTGCTCAAAATCTGAAAGTTTGCAGCTTTGCGTCTATAATTGAAGCCACAAACAACTTTTTGCTGGATTGTAAACTTGGAGAAGGTGGTTATGTCGCTGTCTATAA